>JAODKM010000015.1:40213-56786 GCA_026780845.1 Petrocephalus sullivani | reverse complement strand
AGTAGGTGGGGGATAGCAGGACGTGTGTGCGCGCCCCGTGGTGTACTGGGGGGGGGGGGGGGGGGGGGGGGGGGGGGGGGGTTCATTCTACCACATAGGTGCCAAAACAGGGAAGGGCCTAGATGCATGTCTTCCTTGTGTCTTGAGAGATGGTGGGACCAGTCGAGCAGTGCCAGAGAATTGGAGAGAGCCTATTTTATGCCCAGCCCTTCACCACTCAGAATTCCGTTTCATAACGACACAGTCTAATTCCAGGGAAGTCTAACTGACATGCATTAATAATGGCAGAGTAATTCCTTAAGTATGCCATCTCTCCTGGATATTACAGAAGAGCTTCAGCAGATTGAACATAACTGAGGCAGAAGGCCATACCATCAGGCAATGGTAACACGAGGATTCATTTGCAGAAAAAGGTGCTTTATTTAAAATTAAACGTATCTCAAAAAGAAACCCTCTCATTTTCCCCATACAGTGTCCAGCCTTCATGTGCTGTAAACCTCTATTACATTACAGTGGCTCTTATGTACAAAATAACATGAACATATGATTAAATACTCTGGATGGAAAACAACAGCAAGGAACAACAAAAAACACACCTTTCTTCAGTATAATCAGTGAGGCTGTGGTGCCGTTTCAATGTGTTCCTCTGTCCATTTTATTATACAAAAAGAAAAACATACAAAAAGTTAAAATAAGCCAGAATACAAACAAAAAGGTTTCTTCAGCTTGCACCAACCAACAGTACTCCCGGTGACCTCATTTACCACCACTGAAATGCCACTCTTTTTTTGGGTTGCCTTGCAAGAGAAAAAAAAAAAAAAAAAAAAACACCAAGTGTCATTCCGCGAGGAAAAGATGACATCATCTTTCTCTTTGTCAGTACTACAGGGGTTTCAGGGAACCGAAAAGGAAACCAAGGTATTATGCGATGGGGGGGGGGGGGGGGGCATTAGCAGAGAAAGGGAGAGGAACCGATGTAACTCTCCAGAGAAAATTGCACAGAGAAGCTTTTCTCTACCATTAATCCGTTTCTACTGAACAATTACAATACCGATAATATTAGCACACTACCCGCAAGGCTACAGTGGCTAACGGTAATGGCGATTTGGTCAGCTACACCGCGGCTGACGGCGGCTAGCTCTGACATTCCCGTGCGTAACACTAACAGACACTGACCCCAGAGCTGTAACACATTTATGTACACATATGTATATAAACACAACCATGTGCATCTAACAGCACAGAACAGAAAATCACACTTAGGTGGCGAAGAAAATTCACTTGTCAGTGGAGTTTTGGACACATTTTCAGATTTTACTGCAGCTAATTACAGCGGGGGCTCCGAACGAGTGTCGCTGCAGTTTTCTGGCCTTGAGACTGCGGAAAGGGCCAAGGCTTCGCCCACGATACGAAAATCATAGATTCTTTGCCGGAAAGGTTGAAGAAGTGGGTCTAATTTGAACAGCCTGAATTATCCAGTATCCACGGCAATGGCGTGATGTTATGGTAACATGCTGGGTACAAAGGAATAAATTAAGGAGAAAAAAAAAGTCACCACTCAAGTCAATCTTTCAGTCATCATCAATGTAACAAAGTGTAGGACGGGTGGGAGCGGGACAGATGGACAGATGTGCCAAGGCACAGCCTGAGACGGAAGCGTCCAGGGCCAACACCTGCAGGTGAGACGGTTAAAGGGGCATGGTCCTTAAGGTGAAAGGTCAGGATGTCTCCATGGAAACGGGCAGGTTTGAAGACGGCCCTAAGAGGCAGTGTATGCATGTATGTATGTGTGTAAGTGAGTGCGAGAGAGGGGGGGGGGGGGGGGTTATGGGGAACCACAGGCATATAAAACGAGGAGCGTATCAGTCTGTTGGCAGGCGTGGTGATGTGGCAGCTGTGCGGTACACACAGCCACCCAGGATTTAAGCGGGGGTTAATTAAAAAACGGCAACATTCTGAGAGCTGCCAGCGTGTGCATGGCGCACATGCGACCTGCGTCCCCATGCAAGTGCACTGGACTCCTACATACGCTGGCTGCGCAGACTTCCTGGCTGGCAGGCAGGAGGGAGGGGGAAGATCAGGAAGTGGGAGATATACACACACAACTTAAAAGGCAGATAGATTCTTCCGTCCACAACAAAGAGGCCCCACCCCCACCCCCAAACCAGCCCCTTCTGGGACCTGCCACACACTAAAGTCTGATTCCTCTGGATCTACAGTTTGAAAAAGCTGACTGGATGTGAGATTTAACTCCAACACACCCTAATTCCCTACTTCTTTCAGGCGAATATGTATAGGAATCACCCCTCCTACTCGTGGCTCCAGCACGGCCTCTGGATGGTAACGCCATCCGAGCACGGGCCGAGGAATCCCTCGCATAAACCCTGCCGGCCGCGATGAAGTTTTACAGTGAGTTTGAGGGCAAACAATCCTGCCTGTCTCACGGAATCCTCTCGTCCCATTTCATGAAACGAAAGAATGATTTCATATTTTTAAAAAGCGAAATGAGCCGGCTGGGGTGCAGCACACAGATTAAAATTTGGGTTATTGGACTTATCATCGTGCCAATTGATCACCAGACCTGTGCCCACAGACGCCTTGGCTAATGAAACACATCTGGACTAATTGCTTCTGGGCTTAAACAGGGTCAATCGGTTGGATATGGGGGGGGATTATGAGGCATGCTCCTGCTGAGGTGCTCATGGGGGGGTGGTTTGCAATTAGCGCTCTGGGGCTCACTGGATTCTTCCAGTACCTTACTCTCCATTTCATGCAGTTTCTTAGGCAACAACGCACGTGTTCTGACTTTGCGGTGCCCTCACAGCCAACATCTGCCAGAATTCAGCCGGATATCTCATTCAAAGCATGAACACTCAGACTAATGACATTTTACACTTTTCGCTGACATTAGCTACATCACAACAGTAATAGGCTAGTGTGTTAACCATGCTAAGTATTCAGACCACTCGGCTCAATATTTGACGTAAATGCTGCAGGCTAGTTACCCACGAGTTTGTATTTTTGGAAGAAAAAAAAAAAAAAAGTATAAAAATTCAGCACCCCCCCCAAAAATGGCCCCAGTTTGTGTCATGGCTGATACTGTCAATAACAGCTGTGCAGTGACTTAAATAACCAGAAGCTAGATCTGATGGGAGTTTTTTTTTTTTGGGGGGGGGGGGGTTGGGTTAGACAGAAAAGCCACAGACATGTGACGTTCTGCAACACCTGTAAAAATGGGTACGGTGAGAACAGGAAACGCACTCATGGGAGAGGAAAACAAACCCTTATAATTATTTTTCCACCATTCGCTTGCCTGCAATCCAGAATCTCACAGTGCCCAAGGAATAAAATTTAATGAGATCAGTAAAAATAGCATTAAGTATTATTGTTTAAACATTCAGGGTGCTACCTAGTTAAGGTACAGGTCACTATCCCCATAGCCGTCTACCCGTTTAATTTACCTTAATATGCAATTTGAGTGTTAGGGCAAATCGGACCTGCCCCCCCCCCAAAAAAAACCTTGTCTGCCTTTCTGTAAGACAAAATATGGATTCATATGCCTACCCTCTTTTACAATAAATGTAATTAAATTTTAACATGACAAAGGGCCTTGCATGCAGTATATTAATGAGATAATGAACACCATATGCAAAAGTGACTTAAATATTACCACCATAAGCCAACTTAATAATGGAACGCGTTGGCACGCAGATGGGCCTCTTTGGTCATGTAGGCTGTACAAACTCGTTAGCAGCTCTAGTTCAGTACTGTCTGCTCAGATGACAAACACACCAAAAACATTTTTCCCCAAATTAATCCAAGACTTAGATAATTATATAAACATGTGAGACTGGCCAATTCCACATTCCACAAATTCCATCATTTTTTTGCTACTTTTCAACTTTTTCTTAAACCGCGTCGGAAACATTTCAAACTCATTTTCGATCTCCTAAAATTGTATTTAAGTGTTCACTTTCATTTCCATATTTTCAACAGAAACACCTTATCATTAATTCTGCATTTGGTAAGATTATAAATGCTGTACCTTTTCAAACAGGCTAAACTGTAGCCAAAATTTCAGCACAGATTTGGCAGCATGAATGGAGACAATGGCACCAAGACGCGCTGTGGCTATATACCAGCACCGAATTGTGTTCATACCAAAATTAGTAGTTCAGGGGTCTGAATACTTACGCAATCAAATCTCAGTTCCCCCACTATAGTTACCAGCACTATCAGCAAACCCCAATAAATCTAGGTTAATAGAAAATTTTAAGGTGCGAGGGTTTGTGTTTTGAGAAAATATGAGACGAACAGGAAGGCCTCCCACATGACTATATGGGATTTAGGATGGGGCCAATTTAATAATCGGTGACATTTTCCCCCAAGAACTGAACCAGAACTGGAGGAACCCCGAATTCACTTAAGAAATGAGTTTAGCAGCAAACCTATCCCCAGGATAAGCTGTCGGAAAATGGCACGCCCAGCTGTCTGGGCCCAGCACTCCACCTTCCCGACCTCAGACCATGATCATCTGACAAGGTGGTGGAGGGGGGTGAGTTTGCTGCATAAATTGGGTGATATAACCATATGGCTGATTTACTACACAAAGCTCCCGCTACCCACCCAAAAAAATAAGCAACCTCCATTGGTGCATTTTAGTGTGATGCGTTTGCAAGAGCCATTTCCATGGTAACCACATTCCCGTCAACATGAGCAATTACATTTCGTATTGCATTTTCACCAATTAGGCTTGGCAGTCAATCTAATGTTTAAAATGTCCTGTCCACTATGACAAACAAAGAAAATATTCTTAATGCATCACCAAATAGTGTATTTATTTTTGAAAGAAAACAGACAGGACGGCATGCGTGACCAGGTGCCCAGGGGTTTCTGAGTGAGTGAGGTTCGGTGCACAGGGTCCGACCAATCCGTCCTACAGACTTTTGGCTGAAAACAATGCCACATGGAAATACTGCTCCAGTATCCCAGTGAATTTCCAGGCACACACTTTGTCTACTAATTTTCTGAACGCTGTGATGAATTTTATATATATATATATATATAAAAATGTTCCATAAACAAGACAGCGGAAGCCTTTTTTCCTTTTTAAATCTCCCATCTAAAGCTTCACACATCATCTTCGGTCTGATCTCCTCTTCTGCCTTCATCCGCTCCTCCTTAGTCCATCGCGGTGCAGACATCTCCACCCCCCTCCTCAGACATACCACTCCCTGCGGGAAATCACCGACCCATCTACATGGGACACGTAGTCACCGTCCAGACTGTTGTCATAACAGTCCTCCGGCAGGTAGGTGGCACTGTGGTTTACGGCAGAGGTACGCGCACACGGCGGTGGCGGCCCCCTCAGGGGGGTGCCCTGGTGGTTGTGGTTGTGATTATGCAGTTCGGGGTAGCGAGCTGCCTCCCGCAGGGCGCGGCTGCGTCCGTTGACAACCCCGTCTCCCCACTCCTCCCTGTCCTTGTCGGATTGGACGGCAGATGCCTTGGGGGCGTGGCGGCCCCCCTTCCCCGCCTCCCTGCTGCCATACACCTCCTGCAGCTCGTGCGGCTGCAGCACGTTGCCGTGCGGCTCCTTCTGCATGTCGGCTGGCCCCAGGTACTGCTTGGTGTAGTAATCACCCCGGAAAGTGCGTTGTTGCCTTCGGTAGCAGGTGCCCCCCAGCACCAGCAACAGCACCAGGAAGAGGGCTCCGCCCACAGCCCCGCCTACAATGGCGCCCAGGCTGCCCTCGGGCAAGGAGGCCAGCGTCGGAGAGGTGAACGGGGCACGGCCCTTACTGAGGGGGGCGGTGGCCTGGCCCCCATCATTTAGGGCGGGAAGGAGGGTGGCAGGGAGAATGGTGGTAGGAGGAGGCTCTAATGGAGGAAAGGAATAGGGGGGAGGGAAGAAGAGATGGACAGACAGAGAAAAGCAGAGCGTCAATGACATCTACAGCGTTATAAAGGGCTGATGTGAATGGACACAGATCACGCAGACGACTGAGCGTCACCGACGACTGAGCGTCACTCTGACGACCAACACTACTGATCCAGGACTTAGGTGCTATGAGGGCGTGTCCAGGTACAGGGACGTCTCGGCATGTCGAAAGGCAGCAATATGGCCATCTGTCATCTACTCAGACATCGGACAGAGGAATACCCAGGTTGGTTTTTAGGCTAATCGCAATTGAGACTGGGAACCTGAGATCGTCACACTGTTTATACACCGGGGGGGGGAAGAGTGCCTCTCAGTGTCAGGAAGTCAAAAGAGGGCACCGTGAAGCGGTCAAGTCAGCCCAAGACACAATGTTCCCGGGAAAAAAAGAAAATAAGAAATCTCTTTCCAATAATGTCTAGGCCGCGGCGAAGCCGGGAACTGTGTGTGCCGGGCTGCAGGACCATGACGATGACTCAGGTGGAAGACGGGAGGGAGGACAGGAAGCCAAGATGGTCACGATGGGGAGAAGCTACTGCAGTGAGATGAGGGGGAGGGGCTAGATTTAAAGGGGCGGGGTTTCTCACTGAGGGAGGGGCAGCCCTAGCACCGCCACGCTGGTGATCATGATCCGAAAGATGGAGATTCATCGCAGCCCTGAAGTCAACATCCAAACTATCAGTTGAAAGTGAACAATCTCCGATGTCCGGTGTGCATGCAGAGTCAAGGGGAGTCAAAAAAAAAAAAAAAAACTGCGTGAAGAAGCGATAACATGGAACGTAAATGTGTACTACATGTGTGGGAGGAGTGTTTTTATGCTCGAGTGACAGACCACCTCATTCTCATAACCCTACTAGCTACAGGATGCCCACACACCAAAAAGTCTGCATACCTAGTACAGAGTGTGTGTCCGTGTAAATGTGATGGCTGTGACTATCAGCACGTGGATAGGCATCAGGGTATACCGGTCAGCTGGCCCATCTGACATGCACATAAGGAATGGACTGCTGCCAATTGACTGCCAGGCCAGAGTTTCTGGGATAGAGTTCAAGCAAGAAGCAGAGGATGTGTGGAGCAGGAATACAGGAGTAACAATCACCACGGAGAAGATACCAGTCACCTTACTCCATCTGGGGCAAAGGGCAGGCCTGTGTACCAGGAACACGCACTGGCAGTGCCATAAGTAGGTGGGGAGCACAAAGCTCAGGGGAGAGGCGGAGTTAGCCAATGAACGGACCACAGTTATCCCATCAAGAAATGAACAACTTCCCAAAAGAATGTGGGGCTGGAGAAAGTCTAAGCTAATAACAGCAGCAGAAACTCTCCGGGCAGCACCGGAAACCGAGCACATATCTGAGGTGATATGCCATCCGGTTTGATAAACTACTCAAAGGTGCTCAAGTGTTTGAGTGATCCCGTGCCCTGCTTTGGTTCCCACAGTTCCATCAGTCGCTTTGAAAGCCTCTTATGGGTTTCCCACTTTATACAACAGCTCCCCCTAACTGCTGGAGGACTAAAAAAAAAAAAGTCTAAATGTAAAATAAAAGATACATCTCCAAGGATATTTTCACTTTAGCAAGAATTAAAACCCAGTAATATAACACAAAGTGATTACCCTCTGCAAGCAGCAAGACAAACCCTGATTTTCACAGTGGTTTGAGAAGAAAGGCATTTTTGATTTAAGAGAAATGCCTGAAAAAGAGAGAGGGAGGGAGGGTTGGGTTTCCTAACCTTGGACTCGAATCCGCGTGTCCCTGCTACGCCTGCCGATGCCATTGCCCGCCTCGCACCTGTACACTCCCGAGTCATTGCTCCGCAGTGGCTGGCTGAAGACCAGGGTGTTGTTGACCACATAGACGTCCCCAGGAAGCTCCTCATCCAGCCTGTGGGGGAGGGGGGTGCATGGTAGAGGGCAAGGACATGAAAGTGTGACTCTTGGGGAGAGTGAAGAAGAAAAAAAAAGAAAAAAACACAGGGAAAGCCTGCCAGCGCTGTGCAGAAACGGTCAGCCCTTCCTCACTCTTGGCTTCCTGGATTCCCGGCCCTCCTGACAAGGTCAGGCTTGTCTGGCCTCCATGACTTACGTCCAGAACCAGAAGAGATTCCAGTGAATGATCTCAGACATGATCTCAACAGCTCTCAACTCCAAAATGAAGAATCAGGAGGCTACAATATATGATAATGGTTCCAATGTATGAAACATCTATAGATGTTGGACCACAGACAGCAATATGAACAGGATGTGACCTCCAGAATATCTGTGATATGCTCACCTTCCATATAACAAAGATTATATACAAAGCCAAATGATTCAAATAAGGAGAGATGAAAAGCCTCTATGAAACCTATGGTCTTGACTGGCATTTCCCAATCCGATCCTCAAGGACCGCAGACAGTCCGTGCTTCATCTGCTGGGAACTGGGAGCAACATGGGTTCGGAGCGAGCAAAAATGTGGACCGTCTGTGGGTCCCCAAGGACCATATTGGGAAACACTGGTCTAGGTAGTCTGTTGCTTGAATAGGTCAAAGTAAGGATGATGTGCCCGATTTGAACTTTAATAACCGAACCAGTTCAATTAAAGTATGACACTTAAAGGAAAAAGGAAAAAAAAAAAAAAACGGAACAATGTCTGCAATCAGTATCTGGCACATTTTAGTCATGATCTCAGACGCAGCTGTGTAGTGTGTATATGGCTCAGATGTATACCATGTGCATGACATTATCGGTAGATTACTGTGCTACAGCCCTGCAGAAGGTCCTAGTACTGAAGGGAGCCAGGCAGGCTTTCGTGTTCTGACCCACCTGGTCCACGTGTAGGAACGCACTGGAGGGTTGGCGTTGGCCCGGCACTGGAGCTGGGCATTCTCCTGGCCGATGAGCCAGTCCCCGCCATAGCCCAGTACCGTCACATCTGGGGCGACTGCGAAGGAGTGGACACGGGGTCAGACGCGCAGCCCGACACGCCACGGGAAACACACGGCTTCGCTATAAATTTCCTCTTCAGTGAACATCCAAGAAGCTTCTGGCTGTGTTCTGAAGCGCAAATGCACACTTTGCACCAGCAAGTCCAGGAGATATTTTGAGGTTTTCCAAGGATAAACAAGGTAGATGGGGTAGACAGATGGGACAGAGACTGAAGGGATGAAACGCTGGAGGAGAAACACCGGAAAAATCCTCCCCGGACTCTCTGCCAACAAACCCAACGAGAGAGAGCAGGACGAACCTGCTTAAGTCCTATTTGACCCATATCTTCTGCAGGTTCCTGGAACAGCAGCTGCTACGCCTAGCTGACGCAACCTAGGCCGAAGTCCACACTCTCCACTTTCCTACATCTCTCCCCACCCTCACGAGACCTCAATCCCTCCATTTCTCTACATTCATCCCTCCATCTCTCATTCACGTCTAGCGATCAATTTTTAATAAAAATGTGGCCGGCTGATGACGGATATGCATCGTGACTTTGGCGCTCTGAGGAAACATGCATTAATAATTACAGCACTAAAAGGACCTGTAGAGGAAGAGTTGAGGTGGGGGAGGAACCTATTTAGAGGGGGGGGCCCTTTGCCAGGACACAAACCTCCACTAACCCTTCAAATTTTGTTTCTACAGCCACTGTTCTGGAGAGATATCAATCTGGCTGGCTGCCTGTTCTCTGGCTTTCACCAACATTCCCTTTCATTGGCCTAGTTCGCTGGCCATCTCGATGATTGTTGCTAGTCCTCTCCCCTCCTTCCCACCCAGCCAATCAGATTGGAGAGAGAAGCCCCGCCCACACTTACACTGCACGTTGACTTGGTAGGGAATCCGGAAGTCGGTCTGCAGCGCCGGGTGCCGCACCACACATGTGAGGCTCTGCCCCTGGGCGTGGCGGGTTGGGTGCCAGGCGTAGCGCACCTGCGTGGTGGTGGTGCCGTTAGCCTCCGCCTGCAGGTGCACCTGCGCGCGGCCGAAAAGATTGGACTCCCAGGAGACTTCCGCCTGGGGCAGGGCCCGCTCCGCTGTGCATGTGGCCACCACCGTCTCGTTCCCGCCATCCAGCAGAGGGGCGGAGCCTGCTGACACGTACACCTTTGGCTCGACTGGGAGGAGTCAGACAGAGGGGTAGAGACAAAAGAGCAGGAAAGGAGACAAGAGAAAGAAAAGAGTGAAGTGGAATGATTAAACATTAAAAAAAAAAAAAATGCAGTTCTCTCTTATCATGTAATTTATTCATACGCTGAGGAACCTGAAAGCTGCTGTCTCAGGTCCCAGGAGGGAGCCCTTAAGGGTCTGAAACATCTTGTGGGAAAGACTTGTCAGCAAAGCAACTTAAAAAAAAAATAATAAATGCTAAGGGGGTAGACCATCACCTCTCCATTGGGTGCCCTTTGGACCACAGAGAGCAAGAGCTACAACCGGCTCCTTTTCACTGACCCTTACCATGGGCAGAGTCGGGGGGGGTTCGGGGCGGGCAGGCAGGCAGGCAGGCAAGGTGGGAACGATTATGGTGCAATCTGCTTTGGGTTGGGAACCCCCAACGATCACCACGAAAATGGGAACACACATCACAGCATGTCACAATGTGTCTTCGCTTCCGGAATGCAACACCCCTCCTCATATGGTACCTCTCTGCGAATGCCCTCTCCCACTCCCAGAGCGAAAAAAAGCCAAAAACGTACACAGTACAAGGAAAAGCATGCATGCCTCTCACAGACCAATAATAACAAACACACCAGAGCTTATGTGCATCAACACCAGACACACAGACTTCCTTCTCCCAGCTCAATCCTCATTTCAAACTCAGAGGAAACAACAAGGATTTCCTGACATTTTTTTGATGTGGGATGTACAGCATTCTTCTGGCCTGTGCTATGCGTACTTGGCCAGAAGAGACTGAGGTGCATTCGCTGGCTCTTGGCAACTAAGGAGTCTGTAGCATAGCACTCACCTGGAAAAATACACCAGAAGCTCCTGCTGTGTGTGTGTGTGTGTGTGTGTGTGTGTGTGCGCGCGCGCACGCGCGTGTGTGTGTGTGTACGCGTGTAGCACTAGTGCCAAAAAAGCTTGAGGACCATTAATCACCCCAGTAATTAGCAAAGCTCTCCTCAAGCTGATGTAAATGAAGAAAATATATTAAGAGGGCAGGTATGCAGGACAAATTTGTATTTCCTAGTTACAGTAAAGTGACTGGAGAATTTGGGGGCGGAGCTTTAACAGGTTAAAAAAAAAAAAAAAAAAAAAAACTACAGATCCCAGAAGTCCAGGTCACAAGGTCAGCGGCAGAATAAAACGCCCTTGTAAAAAGGCGCAGGGCAGATGCAGCTTACCCATGACGCTGATGTGTGTGGTGGCCTGAGTGTTACCCAGGGGGAAGGTGGCCACCTTGCAGGTGTAAGTGCCGACATCAGCAAAGCCCACGTCGGCCAGCGTTATGGTGGCGTCGTATACCGACGGCGAGTGGAAGGCCAGGCGCTTGGCGTAATCGGGGGCGACGGAGGTGCCGAACTGCGGGTTGAAGACTGCCAGCGTGACGGAGCCCGAGGGCAGTCGGCGCTCCCAGGAGCTCTGGGTGAGACTCAGGTTGGAGCTCACCTCCACCCGGCAACCCAGGGTCACGTTCTTCCCCAGCACGGCGCTGACTCGCTCTGGGACCCGGACCCGGCTGGCCCATGCCGCTGCGGAGAGATGGGGCCGGTTAGGGAAGGTGCCACCTCATCACAAATGGGCGGGGAGGGCTCAATAACGAGAGGGGGCCTATTAATCACCATTAGCGCTGCTGGCACTGTGATTATGCCAGTTTTAGGAAGATGTATTTATAGCTATGGGGGGGGTTTAAACCAGCTTCATACATGCATTACGGCCCCCAAGTTGTGGAACGCTTTTCAGTGGGGGGGGGTGGTCATGTCCGTTAGTCTGACTGCTTTTGAAAATTCAGATACAACCTTTATTTAAAAACATAAGGAACAAGACATGACAATTCAGACTTTTAACAAAAGTTTTCGACTTGCATTAAAATTATTTGCAAGTATTTTTTTTTTCTTGATTGTTCATCACTGGACTCCTAATGCCCGACTGCCTGACTCGTTGACCCCCTCATTATCTACGTCTTATTATTCTACCATAGTCCCCCTTAATGCAGATCTGGGAAGGTGGCAGTATTCCTGAACACTCCCATCTTCTACAGGTCAGCCACTGACAGCAGCATGATTCGAAGGCCCCAAGTGCATGGAGCATTTCTGCAGCACCCCCTGCTCCGGCAAGAGCGGCTTACAGGGGTTAGGGAGCCAGCTGGCATTCGCTCCAGTAGCCCGACGTCACTATTATTTTTACACTTGGCAAGATGAACCTCCCAAAGCCTAGCCAGAAGACCTTCCTGCACAATTAAAATTTCATAATTGAATATGCCCATTACAGGGCAAGAGTACTGGCCGTGAATTACTGGGAGTTTCCTGGAAATAATGAGAGCGCCATGGGGACCACTTTCAGAAGTAGCCCCAGAGGACGAGTAGGCCGGCAGATAAATAAAAGCCCGGGGCGGAGGAAAAGGAAAACGCCTTCGGGGGAGGAGGGAGGGAGGGGGGGCGGTTGAGCGGACCTCTCTGAAAGATGGGCCATGCGGGAACACATCTGCACGGGGTCACCAGCAGCATCAAAGCAGACACGCTCAGAGACATGACCCAGGGGTCAAAGGGCATCTGCAGCGATAAATGGGACAGTCCCACAAACGGACTGACTAGCGTTATTTCCCCAAGCAGGGGCCTAGGAACGGGGCATGCAGCCAACAATACGTACATTTAGATTCAATCATCTTCCCCAATAAAAAGCGACCTTTGGCTTTTAAATGATTCCTACGCCGTTGCCCACAAGCCATTTAGTGCAGGTTTTGGTATTTTTAAGAGTAAATTACTTGACCATTTGTCACTTCCTCCTCAGAAACCCCAGTCACCTGCAGGAGCAGGGTGATTCTAGGACTTCATTAAGGTGCGGGATCATAAGAGGAGGCAACGATCATTAGCCAATAATATTGTTCTGAATCTATGAGTGACAGGGGAGAGGGCACTGTGGGGACCAATCAGCTTTCAGCTCAAGGCAGTGTCCCTGTGGTTCCACCCCCATTTTTACACAGGGTACTATGACATGGCGCGGGGGGATGGGTGCGGCCACTATAAGGTTAAGGCCATGCCTTTTAACAAGCACTGACAGTTCACACTCGCCCCCCCAGCCCCTCCCCCTAAGCCCAACATGACCAACCCAGACAACCCAACACTCAGCGAACATCTGAGCAGACTAGAGAATGTCACTCTGTAGTCCTCTTGAGTGCTACTCCTTGCGGTCATTGGCAGGGAAGACAAGGCAAGGCTCTGGAACCAAATGAGATAACGGAAGCAATTAAGAGACCCTTCGATCCGCGCGTGAGCCCGGTAGTCAGACAACCCGCATCCCCGCTGGGGAGGGCCAGGGAACACACTTTAACCACAGGAATGGAATGTTGGAGAAGGAGACAATGACAGATTCTTATGCTGGGCCAACCAGCCAAGAGAACAAACCAAACCGCTGTGCACGTTCTAGACGGACAGAACCCAACCCAGCCGTTGGCTCTTCTCCAACACACTGGCGTCCAACTGGATCGCTAGGGGCCACGTTTCTCTGATTTCCATCTTCCACACTCAAAAGTCAGCACTTCAAACGCATAATCCCCAGTCTCCCGAGTGGCCAAGGCTGACCCAACCCCATCATCTCCATCCACAGGGGAACAGAGCAAGGAGCCTAGACAAGCATTTCAGACAGGCCAGCAAGTACTGGAGAGGGGGGGGGGGTGCCAAGCCCTATAGCCCATTACTGTTACGATAACCACTTAAAATATGACTGTGGCACCATGTTGCCCCCTCCCTTCTTGTCCTTAGTCAGCCCCAGACACTTCCTGAGCCCCCCCCCCCCCACTTCCTGGTCCGAGCAAGGTGGACAAGCTGAAAACATGGAGCCGCTGCGATCAACCCTTTTCCTTCTGTTACAGCCATCAGCGTGACGGCAGAGGTCGAGCGACACAAAATATGAACGGGGATGAAGTCAAAGACGTTTGCCCAGGTTCCACTTGAAGCAACATCCGACTGACTTCAGATAATAAAACTGGAAAGTCAAAGTGTGAGTAAGACACCGAGGGCAGAGCACAGAGGGCGCCGTTTAACGGCAGGACACGAAGTGCCGAGGAGGAAAGCCAACATCGGAATTTATAGGTCAGCCAGAGGGATCGATGCGAACACAAAAATCGCCCTCTCGCCATGCGTTACGGGGGCTGTTTTTTAATGGCTGAAATGTGCGTAAAGATTGGGGTCATTTCCTGTGTGTGTGGTCTGCTGCTCAGAGGCACGCGACCAGCATGGCACGAGTCCCACTTCTGCCCCAGTGCCCAGATGGAGAACGGCCCAGTCGACAGCCCCACTGCCCCCCAGTGGTCAGATCTGCCATGACACTGCTGTCCCAATCCAAGCACTGGGCACGTAGCACTGTGCCTAAAACAATCAAAGACATACCCTTATACAGCCTTAACCCCTTACCCTAACCTTTACCATAAGGAACCAAACAAAATGCAAGACTTTTCTACATTCACAGATTTTTATAAAATGAAGTTTAAAGTAGTGAGGACAGAAATTACCTGACTTCTCACTTTATCTGAGGATTTGCTATACTTGAGGTCCTTTGGTCCTCACAAATATAGCAAAACCTGTACACACACTTTCCAGTAAATAGACTGTGCGTGTCTCTCTTTAATGGATAACAGACCATCACTCACATCAGAGAATTTTACAGTAAATTACCCACCCTATAACTCAGCGTGTGACTTTACCCACCCATACCCCCCTCTCTCACTCTCTTACACACACATGCACACACACAGTGACACTGACATGACAGTGCTGTCACACAGACATGCTGAGGGACTTCATGAGTCCTGCCTACGTAGACCTCGTTGATCACCCCCGCCCCCCAAGACTAATAGCTAATTGCATCAAGCTGCCACAAGCAAGACGTCATCGTAAATCAGAACCCGCCACGTCGCTTGGCAACCGAGTCCAAACATTTCAGCTGGTTGGTCACCGTGCCAACAAAACCCACTCCCCACTGCCTTCCGCCCCCCGCAGCCGTGACTGGCTCCAGAGACAGGATAACGGCCCATTTTACAACCTCAGGCAAGGGCCGCAAGCAGATCCCCTGAATGAAAAGGCAGAAAAGCAGCACAGGGCCTGCCTCGAGTCAGCATCTCTGCCGCAATCCAGCGAAAATAAAGCCAGCAAAGAGAGGGAATAAGAAAAAAGAAAGAAAGGACCATGGTCAGGCAACCCACAGTCTGCGTCTTACACAATCCTAACACTCCCTGTTAACGCAGTTCGCTCAAATCCAGCCTTCATAACACCTGGGGTCTACAAGACCCCCCACCAAGGTCAGCTAAGGAGGAGCTACAGTGATGGAATGCATGGACGGCGAAGAACAAAACCAGACCCTCTCCCTAAAATTAAACTATGCTATGGACTCAAGGGGTGGGAGGGGGGTGTGTCATCTGTGTTTGTGGGGGGGAGGGGCATGTTCCCAGAATACACCAAATTTATTCCATGCTCATAATCAGCTGACAATTTACTGCCACTTCCTCCCGCTCTCATCAATCCATCCAATCTTCCTACCTCCTTGTCAATCCTTCCCAGTTTCATGAAGACTTAGTCCTTATCCATCTAAATCTGCAAACTTCTTTACAAAAACCACCGCCCCAGTAAGACTGAGGACTCCATGATGACTACGCCATAGGTCAACAAGGTCCAAACACCCCCCCCCCAAAATCAGAGGAATACGCAGCATGCCTCACTGCCAACAAGTAGCGGAAAGGAGGAGGAAGCATTTACATCATCCCACAAGTCCCACCACAGGACTGCAGACCGGCCATGGATTCTTCAGCCACAGGCCCACACAGGAGAGCTCAGAGGGGGCTCTGTGAAAGATGACCCCCCCCAGGTTAAAAAGTTAGTGCAGTAACTAAGGGGATGTGATGTAATCTTTTAAAGTGCAATTCAGTAGTTTGTTTCCTCACGCACAGAACATTCGTAGGTGGAACCGGCCCAGAATCAAGCCCGTCCAGGGAATCTGAACACCTTGTGATGGAAAAAGGTGTGGAGATCCGACGCACTGGGGACCCCCTGCCGTGAAGAGGGGGTCCTGACAGGGGATACTGAAGGCGACAGGCTGCCAAGTGGATGGAGACACAGGGGGCCGAGCCACCAGCTTCCTAGGCCGGCACCTTCGACCATTCTGGTGGTCATGCAGTCCCGCTGCTACTAACCTTAGGAAACCAGACAAAATGCAAGATTTATTTATTTTTTATTTTTTTGCATTTTTCAGTTTTCTGATTACAGTCAAAGACGTTCATAAAAATTAGGTTGTAATGCTGATGGGGACCGAAAACAATGCCCCGGTATAAAAAGAGCGACAGGTTTTTATCACATTCTGGGCAAATCTGGTCCCTACCCTGTGAGACACACACACACACACACACACACACACACACAATTAGCAGGAGGCACCCAAGCGAGTCAGAGGAGATAAGGGTGAGAAGAGAGAGTGGAGAGAAAGAATGGGGGGGGGGGGGGGGGAGAGTGGTGGGGTAAGAG
>JAODKM010000015.1:0-14906 GCA_026780845.1 Petrocephalus sullivani | reverse complement strand
TCTGACACACAACACCCCCCCCCCCCCTCCACACACACACACTCACACACACACACACACTCACACACACACTCACACACACACACACACACTGCATCTTCTCCACCAAATCATGAGAGTGCCCATAGGGGTGGACAGAACCTCGTTCCCCTGCAGGGATACCCATGAGCTTTATGACCTGTGATGCCAAACCATGGACCCCTTACCTCAATGTACCCTCTGGTCCCAAAGCCCGCTGAGAGCTGCCAACCCTCAGAACGCTCCCATTTCATTCAAGGACACAATGCGCAATAAAAAACAAACTAAATTCAGAAACAACCGTGAGAAAAGGCGGCCGGTGGCAGCCATGTTTGTGGCAATGTGTCCGCAAATAGGGCGGCCCCTGGCACCGTCGTTGGGATTTTATCGTACACAGGAATGTTTCACGCTGCCGAGAGCGGCCTCAAGTACCCTTCACTCGAGGGATGGCTAGGGCGGGGGGGTGGGGAGACTGGCTGTTTGTCTCCAAGAGGAGAGGTGAAGGAGTTGTTTGTGATACTCTGCACGGCTGGCTGTGCATGCGAGTGGTTTGTTTTATACGGAGTCGGGAGGATGGAGTGGGCTGGAAACATTTAGGAAAACTTCCTCCTCCGACTGCACTGGCTACAGTTTCTGAGCTGAGATTATGAACCAGCCTGGCACCCCCCCCCCAGGCACACTCACTTATATTGTGTACTTTGTAATTTTGTTTCAGATGCCAGTGGACATTCTGCAGGTGGGGCTCTGCTATGCCTTAGCTGGCCTGGCTGAGGAAGGACGTTCCCAACGTGGATAGATGGGATCCAGTCTGTTAAAATACGTCCGCACCTGAACCCCCCTCTTTGTGTCCTACGGAACCCCCCCCCCCCCCCTCCATAATCCTGGTAACCATCCCCTGTTTCTCTCGCCGGAGACGCAGCTGGATTAGATCCAGTTATTAGCCAGATGACTCTCCTCTTCCATTATACTCAGGCCCGTAAATGGAATGGTACAGCGAGAGGCTCTGGTCGCAGCGTGGATCAGAGGCTCTACAGCACCCTACCCCCCACCTCCAGACAGTCACACCCCACACGTCTCCTTCACTTTATTTAACACCACACCATTTGTTAAAAAAAAAGACCTGCAAGTTCCATTAGATTCTTAATCCAGTTTGGTTCACTAAATCATACTAGCGACAGAGCACAGCGCCTCACAGAGGCGTATAAGCACACAGAACGTTTGCACGTGGCTGGGTGAGGACTTTTTTCAGCACACGTACACATGCACACACACACACACACACACACACACACAGTGTTAATATATAATCTTTGTGGGGACCCTCCATTCATTTCTATGGTCATAACCCTTGCAAAATACAAGAATTTTAGGTATTTCAGTTTTGTAATTGCATTTAGAGATTTTTATTAAATTGAGGTTACCCTTGTGGGGATTTAAAAACTGTCCCCACAAGGATAAAAGTAACAGGTTATTAGCACGTTGTGGAGAAATGAGCTCCTCACAATGTAATAATTACCAAGACACACTGCACCCATGACCAGAGGTCTGTGACTGTGCGCCACGTACGACCAAAATCGGGTCCTAAATCAGAGCACGCTAACCGCCACATCTCCCACCTTTATCTTCTCCCACTGTGATGCTAATTGGCTACTCAGCAGCACTACACTAATCACAGAATTAATCGGCCAATCAGCAGATGGGGGGGGGGGGCTCGCAGCAGGAGAAGACCGCTACCTTGTTCTCGCAATCTTTATGTGCATCTTTAGTGACCACACTAACATTTACACACTTGCTGAGGTTGCATCGACGGTGGCACATTGAGCCCATTCTTTTCTTGTGGTGGGTGATGCGCTGTCTCACTGCAGACATCATACATGAGAGAGCATGCACTGGCCTTAAGGGGGTGATCAGGAGGACTTGCATTTGTAAACACACTCGTTCAAATACAGCTCTGTGCACAGTGTTTACTCTCCAGTAATCTGCAAACTTAACTTGATTAACTATTAATATATGGAAATAACCTTGAAATATGTTTTTTTTTTATCTGGAGGCTGCATGCTGTAACACTTGTGTGTGTGTGAGGCACGTTTTCAATGGCCCAGTCGAACCAATTATTTCCCTGATTCCTTAATTCCTTGTCTGTGTGATTCTGATTTTTAGAATGAGCGCAGTGCGCCATCTGCTGGCTGGAATGATATTTAGATTCGCAGCGCATTTTCGATTTAGAACGCTCTACGACGGGGGTGATCAGTCATATCCAGAAAGGGCCATTGTGTATGCAGGTTTTCACTGCAACTCCATAATTAGATTACTAATCAGAGGACTGATTGGCTGAAGAGTCCTCAAACCAGGGATCGAACAGCTGACCTAAAGGTTATTCCAAAAGCCTGCATACACATTGGGCCTTTGCGGATGAGATTGGCCACCCCTGCTCTACGATAATGAGGCTTTTCTGATCTGAGGTGCCCGTCACTCCTCAGCCTATCCACCATCCAAAACCGGTTCTCAGGTGTCAGGTCAGTTTGTCCGACCTTTCCACGTTAACGATCCGTGACTTAGAATGTGCTCTCAACACATCCATGACCCCATGACACCCCCTCCCCCCCCAGCTTCAAGCGAATGCCTCTGTCTGCACCCCATTCACCTGTCCTGGGAGACACGGTGGGACTACTGGTCAGACTGCCTCCATTAGCTACCATTTTCGAGGACCATTTGCAATTCCACCCAGTTTAGATGCATTTTAAATCCATTTTGGAATGAGGGATTCCCAGGGCTGGCCACTAAGCTCAGCTACTCGCCTGAGGCAGGTCATTTAGATGAAGGCTGAGTGCAAAAAACTGGATGACAGCCCATTGTTAAAAAACTGTATACTGGACTACATTTTATACTGATCTATTCCATTTGGCTAGTAACAAAAATTCTCAAGCCAGCCCTGGGTACACACCACTTGTTAGCAGAAGTTATAACACAGTTATATGTCTGATTGAAACAGAATAAAAGCTGCTTCCTCAAAGAAATACATGGATAAGCATCAGAAAAATAAAAAAAAAGTAATAAACCTTGTTAGTGTGCAGCTATAAAGATACAGTCGGCACTGTAAAACATTTAATCCTTACTGCAAAACAGATGGACAAAAATCATTAAAAACGAGCCTCTCCGATTTCCTGCACGGGACTCTTAAATGTACAGTTTCTAAGGGAAGGTTTGCTGCCGGCACAGTGAGCCTGGCGCTAGACGGCGATGGCGAAGACCTCGCAGAAGCGGCGATAAGAGAAGCGCGGAGTGGCGGCGGGCGATGCCGCGACAACGGAGGCGACCCGCCCGAGTTTATGTGGGGAAAAATGCTCGTAATAAGAAAAAGGAGCATAAATGAGATCTCCAGGGCACAGTGGGTAGGGCTCACGACAGCAGGCCAGACGATAAGGATGCAGAGGCATGCGATTCCGCATGTACGTGCATGGGTAAAACTTCGTTACTTATCCTTTACTCATTATATCGTGCCTTTCGCCTGCACTCTTGCCTTACATTGAGCCACTGTCTGTCCTGTCCTCCCGATGCCCGGCCCTGCAACTGTAGCGTGAAAAATTTCACGTTTTTTGGAAAATGTGACGATAAAATTTGAAACTTGTAACCTGCGCCCACGACGAAAGCAAAGCAAAATGCATTTATATTCAATCAATGAAAAGGTTAAATTTTACTGTCCCATTAAATTAAACCCAAGATTATCCCATAAATCTCTTGATATCCCTCTTTAAAGCGGTTGCATTACTGGCTTCATCCACTAATGTCAACAAAGTTGAAATAGTTTTTATTCAATGTAGGCATCAGTATTATGGAAAAAATACAATTCAGAAATCACACCCAGAACAAAGTGGTTTTTAAACAACAGAAAGTACCTGTAAGCTACAACTCCAGCTTACATTTTGTATGGGGCTGTAACACAAGGCTGTCATTGCATAGTATCCATAGTAACCAATTTGCTCCCATAATGCCTCATGACTCCATCGTAAAAAATGGCTCCTCCTCCTGTTAATCATGCATCCAAAGAGTGATGGTGAGGGAGGTGCTGCTTCTGGACGAGACGGCGAAATAGGAGCTTTAAAATATATTACACACCTGCATATTATATTATATTTATATACACTAAATGTCCAACCAAAAGTACTTGGAAAAGCATTAGTGATGAGAGCAGGTCTGGTGACACCCTCCACTTCCCCCTGGCCTACACACTTCAAGGAACTTCATATTTTTACAACAGGCAACTTGAAGAACACGTATAGGTCAAAGGTCAAATGAGGACCCCAGCCCCTGGATAAGATTGTTTTGTAGGATAGGGAGTCCGTTATTGCACTTTGAGGTGTTGTGGTGCACGCCTAGTCTTCCCGAAGGTACGCATCAGGGATATCTTCTTCTTCCTCAATCCTGCCAGCAGACATCCTTTCCATTCCCTCTGCCTTGGCGTCCGCCAGCTTCTGCTCCGCCTCCAGTGAGAGCTGCCGCACCTGCTCCACGTGCTCCTGCGCCACCTGCAGGTTCGTCCGCGCTGTGACCGCCGCCTGGTCTGCCCCTGGATGAACATACCCACAAACTGTCAGGCAGCACAGGACACAGAACGGCTTTTCAAACTGAAACATGAAACAGAACCAGATATGTATTCATGGCCCCTGTGATTACCTTTTATTTAACCAAAGAAGTTAGAATCCCTAAAGAAATAAACAAGATGGTGATTTAAAAAAAGCTGCTGTAAAAAAAAAAAAAATCAGCTGAGATATCAATAGAAGACACTTCTCAAAGAGTAACAGAAATCAGCAAGAAACTCCATAGAAACATGGTATCAAGGTACCTGAACTCAAATCCAGATATGAACATCTAACCTAATAGGAGACAAACAAGATGCTCTGCCTGCATTGTCTTTGTGTTACCATAATTCCCTTAGTCACGAAGAACCAGCAGTTCCACTGTGAAGCTGGCTGAACATTTGTCTGTGGGCCCAATCCCACTGCATCATGGGTAGGCAAAGATGTCATGGTACCAAAGTAATCCAGCAGAGGGCCACACACAAACACACCTAAAAAGAGGGGACCACAACCTTTCCAGCAAGGAGCCTATCATCCTACCAGGGTGGCCCAGAAGTGTCAGTTATAGAAAGGACAGTGTGCAAATGGAATGCAGCCCTAACCTGTACCTTCACGGGGGCTTGGGGGGCAGAGCAAACACACCTGCATTGTAGGCCGCTTCAGCTGCCAGCTCAGACAGATTGATCGCGTTCATCCAACTGGTCTCAAACCTCTTGCACTCGTCCCGTCTCTCCGTCACCTAGAGAACAGAACTGAGATCAGCCATGTTCCTCAGATCCGGTTCCTGATGCAGAAATTCACATTACATATTACACTGCTATCAGGCCTACAACGTCACCGCCCTGCGGTATCTATTCATTTCAAACTATCTATTGCCCACTACAACCTCTTGTACATCCATTAATATTTTTTACACTGTATCATCACCTTTTAAGCTGTGCAAATGGTAATGTAACAAAAAGTGTTGCCAAACAGTTGGAGATCATTTATGCCAAAACATGCAATATATACCAGTGGTTCTCAAACTGTGGATTGCCACCCAAAAATGATATGGTAAGATGATTTTCTGAATATACTAAAAAATATGTTTACAAGGTAATCGATGTTTACATTTTTTTTGGCACCCTGCCCCCCCAAGCTAATTTTATTGTTACCGATCAGCTTGGCAGAATTCATCACGGGGAATCTCCCCGTATCGAAGACAAAAAGTTTGAGGACCACTGACATATACGACTACAATTGACAATAAGTTGAAGTCCCGTACAGAGCCCCTTGACCCCCGGAAGCTGCCCGGACGGCATGACGATGCCCCACCTCCTGGCGCTGGCGAATGATCACTTGCCACACGGTGTCCTCCTCTGTGGGGTTCAGCTTGCTGACAGAGTTCACATATCGCTGCTGCAGAGCCAAAAGCGTGTGCATCGCCTGATTGGGAGGCAGGCAAGGGCGATATACAAGGTCAGGCTCGATGGTCAACACAGACCTCGTATAACTCCACCGCTGTCCCTCCCCAACCTGAACCCACAGGTTATCTACCTTGGCCTTATCAGATAAGGCCAGTCGGGATTGGTAAGTAGAACCAGCACTGAACCGGACCTTTCCGCTCAGTGGGTCAAAACAACAAAGGAGCCAAACAGCTAATCTAATCTGAGAAGTCAGCTGTCCGTAAGCATTTTGCTTATGTTTGTATATATGTGTGTTTGTAAATGTTACCGGCAAGAAAATGTGTCTCACTGCAGCTTGGGGGGAATAACATCCCAACAGACGACACAGGACTTAATTTTCATTCATCCCAACTCCAGTCCCGGAGGGCCAGAATCCAACACAGTTTGCAGCTCTCCCTGCTCAAACACATCTTATTCAGCTAATTACTAGGGGCAACATGCAAGTTTGAGCAGGGAGATCTGCAAACTGTGTTGAATTCTGGCCCTCCGGGACTAGAGTTTGGCACCCCTGTGTTAAACTGTTAATTACATAATAATCTAGGTAATAAATGATTGTGGCTCAGTGATTAGCACTTTAGCCTTAAACCACCAGGGTCGAAAGGTTTGAGTCCCACCTCTGACTCTGTGAGAGGAGACTCAGGTTCCAGGTTCCCTCAAAATGCATGCAGCTAGGAGAATCACCATGACTTATTTGTTCATCCTATAAGTGTGTGTATGCTGTAATGTATGCTGTAATGGACTGGCGTCACCTCCAAAGTGTGTCCTGCACATAGGTGATAGACTCACCATGATCCTGAACTGGAATGTTGCTTATCATAGGTAGAATTCATTGATTATATAAAATTTAAACATCTAACAATTAATTATTTGAAGTGTAATAACTTATTTTAAAAAGGTGCCAAAATGAACAGAGAAAATAAAAATCCCACTATATTTCACAGTTACTCATTTATTTGAGTACAATTTTTTTCTGTGCCCTCCCGACGATTTAAATCCTCAACTGTAGCGCAAACGCTATAATTGCTGAGCTACAGGATGCCTGTGACTGTATGGGGGTCTCACCTTAACATAGTGTGTAAGGGACTCCACGAGGGCCAGGGTGGTCTGGGACAGGTAGGTGTTGGCACCGTCCGTCATCAGTGACACGGCCCTGCGGATCAGGGCCTCGTGGGAGAGCACTGCAGTCTCTTTCTGGGTTGGGGGGGGGGGCAGGGGTTAGTCCCAAGAAACCACTATAACTAAGGATAGACAAATGAAGCTTCATGAACCACTTGCTGTATTTTCTGATCCCAGTAGATGGTGCTGTTTCTAAAAAAAAAAAAAGTGCTCAAGCATGCCCCACAGTAAGTCAACAGCACCATATAGTGGGGTCTAAAAATAAAACAAATGGTTCACAAGGCTTTATTTGGCCATCACTAACTACAACCAACCAACCACTGATGCAAGAGACCAAAACATTTCTTTTATTAACAGAGTTTCCTTGTGGTAGGGACAACAATCAGAAATCCATCAGATAAAATCAACATATGACTTCTGCACCTGGACACCATCTCACAGCAGCAGTGTCACATAAAGTGAATTTAAGAGTCAACAGTGCTGAAATCAGAGAATTGTCATAGGTCCTAAGTAGCCCATAGCTGGTCCAAACCTTTGCAATTAAGCAATTAGCAATTAAGCTATAGCTATACGCAACTCAGGGCTTTTCTCCCAGGGGGTGCAAGGTAACAACCCACCCAGTCATTCATCCAGATAAAAAAAAATGTAAAAAAATATATATATATTTGCAATTTCACTCTGGGTAAAATTGCCTATGACTCGCTGTACCCTACTACAGCGTTTCCCAACCCAGTCCTCGAGGAATACCGGAAAGTCCACGTTTTTGCTCCCTCCCAGCTCCCAGCCAATCAGGAACGCCGAATACCTGGTACAGGTGCGCTAGGAGCTGAGAGGAAGCAAAAACACAGACTGTCCGGTGTTCCCCGAGGACTGGGTTGAGAAACACTGCCCTGCTAGTACGTGTACCGGACACGTCCTGGTGGTGTTTTGCCAACTTTGAGATTTTCAATTCGAGATAAGTCTGCACACACATTTACATGCATGTAAGAGTTTTATTACCTTGTAAATAGTCTGTAGTTTGCAAACGACCCCAACGCTTTTCATGTCGCAAATTTTAGGTGTATGTTGGAATGATATAGATTTGTTATAATATTTCTTGCGTCAGTGTCACCCCATTATGCGTAAGAGCTGGCGACCCTGCTAGTGGGTAAATGCAGAGCAGCTGGGCTGTTCAGGACGTCCTTGTAAACAAAACGTCAGGTGTGCTACCTTACCTGCGAAAAGGGTACGGCGCAGAGCCCGCCGGCCGCGCAAAGGGAGACGCAGGTCCTGCGCACCGCCGCCGGCAGCTTCGCAAGGCGCCGCGCCGACCAGCCACCGCCGACCGCGACCCCGACGCTGCACCTGGAGCGACAAGCACGGCGACACTGCTTAGTCTGCATTCATGCATTACATTACAAACCCCATCGTATCAAACCTCGTTTCATTTCTCTCCTTCCAAGCCGCATTGCACGCCCTTTACACTTGACACAACCCCCCTCGCACTGCCAGCTTCACTTCATTTCATGCATTCACCATTAGGCCATGTGAAACTGCATGCACCCTACGCGCATTTTATAGCAGATCGGCTCCCTATAAAACTCACATAGCACTATAATAAACACCGATCGCACGAGGCGGAAACACAGAGCGGCGAGCGCATATATAACATGTATAATATGCATATATAATATGTAACCTGAGGAGGCTGAGCACGGCCAGGGTGCGCCTGTACGCCGCCATGTCGCTGTGCAGCAGCAGGAAACAGGCGCTGCCTTGTAAAAGGCTCCGGGTCCGGAGACACCGCAGCCCCTGCATGGTGCTGCCCCGGCGTGGGGACCGCCCGCTCTTCCCTAAGAATCGCGGCAGATCTTTCGGAGCAGGACTTGCAGTCGGTGGTATTATTCTGCCGCCATTCAAAGCAAGCCTTCCCGCAAAGTCTTATTACGTATTATAAATGTTTTATGAAAAGTTTTAAATCTGATATTCATACTAGTGTAACTTAGTTTTTTTCCCGACAATTTAACGAAAACGAAACAACAAGAGCATGTATATTACTTTATGCTAAATATTCTGAATTAAATAGTATTAATGCAGCATGATATCGGGGTGTTTTCAACCCTGGGCACTGAATTTCCAGCTTGTATTTATGCACAGAGCTGAACTTCAGCAACCCCGTTATTGATTGTGCGGGTCTGGCCCCTAGCACTACTGTCAGAACACTAACCAGGCTTTACGTAAGCGAGTAAAACTCAGAATCACTGTTTCCCCAAGGGCAATTGTACGAAAATTTTGTTCTGCTGTATGGTTAGTTACTTTACACGCAACATGTAAAAATAGACGTAAAATAATTTAAAAAAGCAATAATATAAATAATGATACATATATTTAAACATACTACATATAAATAACCGGAAAACAGAGACAAAATATCGTGCAAAATATGTATACGTGTATAATAATAATAATAATAATAATAATAATAATAATAATAACATAGCTTCCATTCAGCAGGGTAATTGCACAACTCAGATCAGGAGTAGAATCTTATGACCAATTATTGTGAAGAGAACCTCATTAATTTTTACACATATTACAAATTAAACCCAATGTATTGCATGCAATGTCTGTACAGGAAAGAAGTCGATGACATAAGAAAAGTATCCAATGACCTCCGAAGCATGTGCTGGTGTTTTCTGTGTCTAATGACGCATTTGCATTTACATACATAGTGACGTCTGATATAGGATAAAATAGAAAGATTCGATAATAACATCTTTCGTCTTTGGCCCAAGGAGGGTAAAAAACAAACGAAAAAAACAAGGAAAAAACCATAACAAGAACAACACCCTCCTTCATCAAGACATCTGTTCAAAGTCCTGTTTTATCTCAGGGAACTCTCACTCGCTGCAGGTGACGTGGTGGCAAAAGTTCTTCAAAAACAATCGAACAGAGATGGTCCCCTTGCGGAATTTCCTGCCGTTGAAAAATTACCCAGGCTAAATTCTCTCATTCGAAATAGTCCAATGAATAATGATTAGTAAGCTTTTCTGTTGTTGCTGTAGTGGTTGTTTTGTTTTCTGTAATGAGAACTATAGTTGTTGCCTTACGGAAGTCATGCCGTAATTCGGCCACAAGATGGTGGTACTGTCACTTCACGGAGGGGTGGGACGTCTTTACGCTTCACGTTCGGTCACAAATGCGGATTGGTAGGGACTTACACATTCATACTCCTTCCAAATACATTTGCCTTGTCTTTATTATATTTACTTACACCTGCCTGTTTATTTCATCTAGTAGCTTCACTACTAGCCCACTCAGGCAAACCTTGCCACCAAATCTTACTTTGTACAGTATATGTCAACTGACTTGGGGTGAATGGTGACAGATGAAAGATGCTATCTGTCTGGGGGAAGGGGGGGGGGGGTGTTGGCAACAGGAAAGGTTATCAAGTGGGGTGGCGATAATAGTTGTCAACTCGGATGGGGTGGAGTCCCCCATTTCATCTGCTCCTCATTCCCAGTGCCTCAGTATTTTAATTCCTGCTGCATTTGCTTTTACAGTAATGGACCATATCTCCATTATACTCTGCACGTCCATGCCATGTCTTCCTGGCCAAAAGAGTGCTTTGACCTTTTTTCTCTTGCATCCTGCCCCCTCCGGTGTCACCTGCAAATAAAGGATCCCGCAATAAATATATCAAATGCTTCTGTTTACTCAGCTCAGACTTTACGACGCAACAATTACGCAGTACATTTATAAAACAACATTAATGCTACCCAGTGAATGGAAATGCAACCTTATGTGAAATTAATCATTTTAAGCTAGCAGGTGTTAGCATCTCTGTACATAGTTTGTACTGGTTAGGAGGCTTTAGCATTGCATGTGTAGGCAACAGATATTTTCATTAGGCCACGTTGAGGCTTAAGACTAAAATCAGGCCTGTTGTTCCGAAGGCCTCAGAACGGATGTGCTCTAGGCTGAGCACTGTGGGATTCAGCAATGTCATGAGGCAGCTCATCTCCCCAGGGAAGCCTTGTTTGCTCAGCACTAGAACAAACAAGCTTTCAATCAGTGGCTTGTGGTTAATAATTGATGACTATTAATGAGACCACAGAAGGGCTATGTAGAGGCAGAATGAGGCAACACACCCACATGATGGACATCCGTCCCTGGAGCAGGGGCCAGGTTCAGTTTGACTAATCATCACCCAACAGCTCAGCAAGGACCTCCTGCTCTGCCGAAAAGGGCTTGGTATAGGTCCCCAGGTCTGAATTCTGAGATCAGTTTATTTCCATCTTCTGAATTTAGTCTGAAAACAGATAAATGCAGTGTTAAGCATTTTCTGACAACTTTCAGTTTTTGGACTAAGAGTTGAATTTGGGTATAGTTGAATAAGTCATACAGTCCACATATCATCAACATGAAGACACTATAACACCTGCTACACTGTACAGATGTTCACTTCACCTAAATTTCCTTCTGGATAAATAAAGTATCTCTATCTATCTATCTATCTATCTATCTATACTTCTGCAGAGTAAACATTCAGCAACACATAACCAACATACTACAAATGATTCTATTACAACAGTACTCTCCAAATCTATACTGATCGCTGTTCTTTAATAATCTTACTGACTAACATTCTCCTCGCGTATATCAATGTATTCTACACCCATGTAAAGCACCGTGGGTCAACCCAGTTGTGAAGGGTGCTATATAAAAATAAACTGAATTGAATTGAATACCACTAATTCAATCTTTTCTTTATATTTCAAGGTGGACTTATACACATGTGTGCATGGATATGTGATTTTATATATGACCTCCTACACAACATCCATCCAGCAGCTCTGTCACAGTTTCACTGTGTTCCCAGGTTTGAGCTCTCTGTGGCTGTGTCTGAGCTCAGGGGCTGCATCCTTCGAAGGACACAGTCTACATGGCCTTCGTAGACTGCGTCATTCGAAGGTTCGCACAATGAATTTTGAGAACTGTTGGGCTGCAAAGGACCCGTCTAGGCTGCATTTGACGGAGCCTTTGAAATGGGATGGCCTTGTTGCCCCGCTGTTACATGTTTGGTCTTTGAATGCAGCCTGTGAAGCACACAGCACCTAAATTCGGACACATCCTACATTCTGGACTAAGACGGACAGCTGTGGCCTGCAAGGGGTGAACTGCAGTGCAGCTGGTGAAGACATCTCAATTGGCCCATGCTCCGCATCTGAAAGTCCAGGCAACGCGAGTCTAATCATTTTATTAAGGTGATTAGGAGCTGAGTTGAGGGAAAACCAGCAATGTTGTAACCCTCAAGAAACAGTTAAGTGAAATTCCTTGTTTTCTGTATGAAAGATTTATCAACAGCTTCTTACAGCCTCTGGAGATTCATCATTTGTTTTGACTGCTTCACAGGTGTTGTTTAACCAAATGGGTCAATATAAGGTCAAAGGTTGTTTGGTATTCAATACATAAACAGCCATGAATTAGCCCCATCCATTGGTCACTGCATAACCATGCTGCTGGCCTGACCACTAGGCTTCAGGCCTGTGTACATATTGTGCAGAGAGCCTCCCGTTTCTCTGAAGCAGTCATAAGGATCCATATGTGAGGTGAACAAACCATGGCCTCTCCAATCTGCAAAAAGAGCAGGCAACTCTTGATGTCATTTTCTAAAAGAGATCTGGGTGCCTGGCCCAGTACCTGTTCCCTTGTTACACAATCTCCCATGTCCTGTCATTAATGCTCATCAATTATTAACGTTAACCCTCTGGCTGACGGCTTGTTTGTTCTGGGGCTGAGGTAACAAGGCTTCCCTGTGGAGATGAGCTGCCTTATGACAGTGCTATGGGCCTAGCCAGGGCTGAGGCCTTCTGAACAACAGGCCCGATTGCAGCCTTTGTCTGGCTTCATGAAAACATAACATACACACCACTGCCTGCACATACGATGTCAATGCTGAGGGCTAACACCTGTTAAGATGCTTAAGTTGCATCTATGTGATTCTTATTTTATGAAAATACCCTATATGGACAAAAGTACTGGAACACCCCTTTAATTATTGAATTCAGATGTTTCATTCAGATCCATTGCCACAGGTGTGTAAGTAAAGTAACAGAGCAGGTTGCCAAGTGCTGAGGCGTATAGCGTGTAAATGTCACCAACGCTCTGTTGACTCAGTAACTGCAGAGTTCCATACTTCCTCTGATATTAACTGCAACACAAGAACTGTGTGCCAGGAGCTTCATGGAATGGGCTTCTATGGATGAGTGGCTGAATGCAAACCCCCACCACCAAGCGCAATGCCAAGCATCGGACGGAGTGGTGTGAAGAAGTGAAAATGTGTCCTGTGGAAGGACAAATCATGCTCCCTATTGACGCCTGTGGATTTAGAATGGGGTGTCATAAAAGCTGTCTGACAGTCTGATGGATGAGTCTAGATTTGGCAGGTGCGAGGAGAACATTACCTGCCTGACTGCATTGTGCCGGCTGTAATCTTTGGTAAAGGAGGGATAATGGTATGGGATTTGTTTCTCAGGGTTTGTGTTAGGCAGTAAACAGAACCTTTAATGCTTCTGCATACCAAGACATTTTGGACAATTCCATGCATTCCAATTCCAACTTTGTGGGGAAGGCCCTTTTCTGTTTCAACATGGCCGTGTCCCAGTGCACAAAGCAAGGTCAATATAGACATGGTTGGGTGAGTTTGGATTGGCTCACAGAGAGCCCCGACCTCAACCCTATCAAAAACTATCAAAAAATGGAGACTGCGAGCCAGGCCTTGATGTACATCATCAGTGCCTGACCTCACAAATGCTCTTCTGTATAAATGGGCAAAAATTCCACACTCCAAAATCTTGTGTAAAGCCTTCCCAGAAGAGTGGTAGCTGTTATAGCTGCAAAGGGGGGGGGACCAACTCCGTATTGATGCCTGTGGATTTAGATTGGGGTGTCATAAAAGCTCCTGTAGGTGTAATAGCCAGGTGTCCCAGTATATTTTGTATATTTTAGCTGCAGGAAGCGGAGCAGTTAATACATGGAATTGTACCTCAAAGCTTGCAGGTTATATTTCTGGGAAGTTCAGCTGAATTGTAGCTACTCAATGAAAAATTGTCAGATTTTTGCATGTCCCAGAAGTCAGAGTAAGGAAGTTGTCATGTGCTGTAGGGCCTTTAGAAGCTTGAAGTATGATTAGTGTGATATTCTGCTTGAATGGTATCTGCACAGGTAACAGCACAGAGTCACTAAACTACAGACAAAGTGCCGCTTATTATATTAACCTAAGTGCTCTGTTCATTCATATCATCAGCTGTCTGAGGTATAACGCAGTATTATTGTAAAGTCACAGGTTTGTTTCTGCAGGTCTGTTTAGTTTATGTACCAAAAGTTCCCTGTGGCCCTGTACTGAATAAGCAGAAAAAAGATGGATGGGCTGATAGAATTTCAGTTGATTATATTATGATGCACATTAGAGAGAATCTCAGCACAAGTGGAAAATTTAAGTTAAACCACATCCACACACAGATTCATTTATGATATACGAAATGAGGGCGGGACAGAACTTACATAATATAGGGGCCATAATAACAAGAACGACAACGGTAATAATAATAATATTTATGAATAGTAACATATGTAAACATTAAATGACTAATATATCGGGTCTTTCCCAGTCCATTCAGTGTATCTCTCAGGGCCTCCATCACATTAATGCCTCAGTTCCAGGTTCCTGGAATGAGAAGCAGCTGGTTGAATCTTATTATCCAGGCCA
>JAODKM010000014.1:457704-468117 GCA_026780845.1 Petrocephalus sullivani | reverse complement strand
ATTATATTGCCCAAGCCTAAATGGATGACACCTGAAACTCAAGCTGACGTTCTGTCTGTACTTACCGTGATCTATCTAGTACTTACAGCTGTGTATCTGTAAGTACTTATCATACGGTATCTGCCAGTACTTACGGCTGTGTATCTGTAAGTACTTATCATATTGTATCTGCCAGTACTTATGGCTGTGAATCTGTAAGTACTTATCATACTGTATCTGCCAGTACTTATGGCTGTGAATCTGTAAGTACTTATCATACTATCTGCCAGTACTTACGGCTGTGAATCTGTAAGTACTTATCATACTGTATCTGCCAGTACTTACTGCTGTGTATCTATAAGTACTTATCATACTATCTGCCAGTACTTACGGCTGTGAATCTGTAAGTACTTATCATACTGTATCTGCCAGTACTTACTGCTGTGTATCTATAAGTACTTATCATACTATCTGCCAGTACTCACGGCTGTGTATCTGTAAGTACTTAGCGTGGTATGTCTGTCAGTATATACCACTGTGTATCTGTAAGTACTTAGCGTGGTATGTCTGTCAGTATATACCACTGTGTATCTGCCAGTACTTACGGTTGTGTATCTCTCAGTACTTAGCCTCGGATTCCTCAAATAGGCACTACACTCAGTTTTAGGACCTGTCTACTCCTCTGAATTGATATAAAAATGAAATGACACTTTACTTTATGATACCATTGTCACAGGTACCTTGTAATGCTTGATTTTGCGTATCCCATCTTACTCCCATTTGAGACATAGACAGCCGAGTGTGAAGCTTGGGGTTCAAGTACAGGGTTCAGCCATTTGTCTGGCACCCCTGGAGCATTTTGGGGAGGGTAAGGGCTTTGCTCTAGGGCCTAACAGATACGTGACTATTCTGCCAAGGAAGGGATTCAAACCAGCGACCACACAGACCACCAGAAAGTGAGCGAGGGTCATCAAGTGTGTCATGGTGTGGTCTAGGGCTGCTTGTTGGTTGTTTGGGAGCTTCGGCTGAGAAGGTGATTGTTCTGTGTCCTTCGTGGGCGGGGGGGGTGGGAGGCGGACATTTGACTCAGGGACCTCCCGGCGAGCTGCTTTAACGACCCGAACCTCCACCTTTGTGCTGTTTTCGTGGCCAGACAAATCCGATTAGGGGATTAAACGTTGTACTTCGCGAAACAAACACGAATAAACGTGTTTAGCGTGTAATTGCGAGAATTACAGTAAACTTGACGGAAAATCGGCAGGCGACGCGACGTCAGTGCCGACGCTGTCGCCATACGAGTACGTCTCCGAATGGCAGCATACCCAGAAATGCCGGTGGGTGCAGATCCCACCCCCTGCCGGTGTCCGCCCACCTGCCCTGCTGTTGTTTCCCGCTCTCTGATTGGACATTTGATTTCTCGGTTTGATTTGAGTCGCACAGAGTATTGAGTACCATCCCTGGGGATGGGCATATTAACTCCCCCCCCAAGCAGATTCATTGGAGCGGCTTTATTTATTACACCTATAAAGCATGTGCCCCCTTAACGCCCCCCCCCGCCCCCACCGGAGGCTGGGGGGTGGCTCCGTCAGCCTCTGAAATAAATAAGGTGCCTTTAATAGCGTGCTTGTGGATGGCTTTGGCTGTAGGTGATTGATTGATCTGCCCGTCCTCTCATCCTGGCCCATAAATCACGCCTCGCGCCGCTCCCCTTTCCGGCGGGAATTCGCTGTGCTCCAGCGGTCCCGGGCCTCCACTGTCTCCCCCCCTCTCCGCTCCGCAAATAGCAGCACAGCAAAAAATGTGGCATATAGATGAGAGTTCAGCGACGGGCCCCCGCCGTGGGGGGGTGGCGTGGGGGAGGCAGGGGACTGGCTGAGGTTTGGGGTGAAGTTGTGTGACTCAGGCCTTCGGGGGCTGGGGGGGCGGCACCGTTATAGAACTCTGTCATCATGGTATTGTTGGGGAGGTTGAGGAGAGGCACGTGTGTGTGTGGTGGGGGGGGGGTGCAGGCTGGTGCTGTGGAGGGTCCCAGCCATACTGGCTTTAGTCACAGCAGGAGAAGCCCATGAGGGTGAGACTGAGATTGAGAGTGTGAAGCGGGGTGTGTAACTCGGGTCTGTGCCACACGCCAGATGATCAGCCTCACAGCCAATCAGGGAAGCAGTCAGGCCTTCGCCAGGAAGAGCAGCCGCCTCCCCACCTCTCCCCTCCATAATATAGCGGACCCCTTTCTGCTCTCATAACCCGTTTCATCCCCATGTGCACATTTCATTGGAGAAAAAAAAATAACAACCCATTTAAAAGCTGCGAGATTTAATAAAGGCTTTGGAACATTTCTCATTAAGCTTGTGAGGGGAATATAATAACTTCAAATTAAGTGCATCTGAATGCAGCCCCTTAATGGAGGGAAACACTCATTCTGCGTGTTGCGAGAGTTGGGATGCGGTTGAGGGTGTGTCGCGGGGCTGAATCGCCGGCTTGGTGCGACCCGGCAGCGTCATGCGGGCCCCACGCCGGCCGAGTTCTGATCACCCACACCTGAGTGCTTTAAGGCCAATGAGGAATGCTTGCAGATGGGGCAGGGGCAATGGGAAGCTTTGCCTTGACAGTGAGGAAAACGCCATGCATCGCTTGTGTTTCATAGGCGGACTGAGGGGGGCCAGCATCGTGGACTCGCTGGACACGCTCTACATCATGGGCCTGGACGAGGAGTTCGAAGAAGCCAAGGAGTGGGTGGAGAAGATGCTGGACATGAGCACGGTAAGAGCCCACCACCGACTAGCTCTCGGCATTCCTGTCTGTCCCTCTGCTGTCATTACTGGTGTTAGTCGACTCTACTGCAGGTGTCATTCTGCTGGTCAGATGGTGACTTTCTTAGTATAAAAGGAACTCTGCTCCAGAATCCGCTTCGCTTGTGAGTTTCTTCGAAGGACCTTAATTTGGGTCAGACTTTGGGGAACTTCAGGGCCCGTAGTCCTCATAATGAGCGGCTCTGTAACAATGGAGTCCTGCTGTGTCCTTCAGGCGGGGGCTGTGCCAGGCAAACCTCCGGGCCCCTCCTGTTCTATGCTACTCGCAAGTAACAGGATAGACATTTAACTGTGTCACAGTGGACAGCAGGGGTCTCGCTGACTGGAATTACACCCCATCACCCTCATCACCTCGAACCCGTGACCTACCAGCGGATATCAGAACAAAGCCTTTCTAAAACTAATCAGGGCTACTCGGGAGAGGGGGGTGGCCCCATCCATGTGTATTATGTCCATCTCTTGCTTTTTGGTGACCTCTGACCCCATAAATGTCAGCTTCTTGCTGTGCTGTACCTCACATCTTTAATAACAGCTTTTTTGAGCCGTGTGGCGGATTCCCCCAAGCATGCACTTAGTAAATGGTAATTAGGGTCCGAGCGGCTCCCTGCTGTGTGTCCACGTGTGACGCTGAGGCTTAGCCGGGGAGGACGTACCTCATAATAAGCTGTGTCTCCTGATGGCCGGGTCGCGAGGTCCGGTCCCTCGCGTGGATCCACTGTTGTACTTTGGAGGGAGCTCCTACTGTAATGATTATGGTCGTAATTACAGAGTGGTGGTGACACGCGTGTTTGGGTGTAAGAAGCGGACTAAACCAAACGAGTGGGGGGTGGGGGGGGGTCATTCCAGCTTTAATCTCATTAAGACTCCCACCGATGTTGCAGGCAAGGCGGTTCCGTGGGTAATCACTGTACGTCATGCGTTTTTACTATTAAAATGACAGGGGGTGGTCTGGGGCGGGGGGTGATATCACTGAAAATGTTGCATTGTTTACTTCCATTTTTAATTTTACGGCTCATTTGCAAAGTAAATAAAGGTGTCGTTTTCGTTATTTAGAGCCCCTCCGGAGCTTTTAAAATGAGTGTCACGAAGCGTCACCATCGCAATCGAGCCTTTTCCGAATGGTCGGAACCGGTTCCGGCAGGCCCCATCCTGTCCCGAGAGAAAAGGCGAGCATGACCCGGACGTTTCCGGAAGGCCACGGCTAGGGCATCGCTCTGCCGTGGAAGGAATCGCGAAGACTGCAGGGCAGTCCCGGGAATGCCAAATTAAACATCCAGCTTAGTGATAAATCTGGAGAGGAAATTTCAGGGTCATGTGAATAAATTATCTCCCACCCAGCCCCCACTTGGAAATTAAGAAAACGGCAATGGGCTGCCTCGCAGACACCACGATTCCCTCTCCTCTCCTCTCCTCTCGCTCGCTCGCTCAGTCAATCAAATGCACAGTTTCCTGACTCAGTCTGCAAGGGTAACTCCAAAGGACGTTGCCCACCCGGGACTGTGCCTTTATTACTGTGTCGATTTGATTGCACTGCTACAGCTTCTCTCTACCCCACCCCAATCTGTGAAACGGTCCACAGAAAAATCTGGCACTGATTACACTTTTCACACCGGCTGTGTGGGGCCAGCTCCTGTTGCCATGATTGACAGGGCTCTGCATAAGAACCCCACCCCCCCACCTGGACATCAGTGAAACCCCCATTTGCAGCTGTTATGTCACTTGTTGTGGTTTCCATGAGGGAGGCAGGCGTGAAGCAAGCTCCCTCCGAACGGCCAGTGTGAGGAAGTCCGCCCCTCAGGTTCGAGGTGGGGAGCGGATGAGGTTGCTAGTCCCCATGCAGGGGCTGCCATGTACTGCTCCCCCCCTCCCCGTCTGCGACAGTGAGGGTTGATCCTACCCCCTCCACCGCTGCCTCTGGAGTGATGATAGGGAAATAAGCTTTCTCAGAATTACAGTGTCCCCCCCTGCCCGATACGCCAGGGCTGGGTCTCTGTGCATTTGGTCCATTGGCATTGCTGATCAAGTTCCCCACAATCTGATAAACACCTGCTATTTTGACCTTCTGGGGATGTTTTCTTCAGTTCCCTCAAGGAGAACCCCCATTTTATAAAGATCTGTGTAATCAAAAAGCTAAGAATACCAAAAGTCTTGTATTTTGTTTGGGTAATCATGGTTAAGGTTAGGGCTGGGTAGGGGTTACAGTGGTCATAGCTGCGATCATGGTTATGCCCATAGGAATGAATGGAAATTACCCATAAAAATATGAATACAGGTGTGTGTGTGTCTGTGTGTGTGTGTGTGTGTGTACACTTATCTTTCACAACCCATCCTCATCACCACAGGGGGGGGGCGCTCCTGGGAAGCCTTGTGATCTTTTGGGGTCAGGAGACTTTCTGGGAGGCCACCCTGTGCTTGGAAACAATGTATTACACTGCTGCTTGGGGATAATACTCCACAGTGGGCAAACTGGAGCAGAAGTCCTCAGTAGGGGCCTCCTGGGAGATACCTCTCACGGCGTTTGTCCCAGAACCCCAAATGGAGAAAGCATGTCTACCAGCCAGCTAATAACAGGTTCGAACAAAGCTGGGGTTTGCATTTATCCACAAACAGCTCGATGTGGACCAGGTGACACCCACACCCCAGGGTATCACATTTATGACATCAGGACCAAGCCGTCCCCATGTCTGGTTTAAGGAGATCAGAGTGGCTCTCTAGTCCAGCAGTCAGTTGAATCTCCTCCACAGAAAGATGGTTAGGGAAGTCCTTCCCGTTTGTGGATCCTGGACAATGCGGCCGTCCCTAATGTTTTGTTTGATATGCCACTGCAGAGAGATACCCCGGAGACACGGAGTAACATTCCGGGAATGTAATCGGGGACGGAATGCCAAGTGGGATCGTTATGAAAAAGTAACCATGCCTTAACGAGTGAAAATTTACAATTAAAAATGAAAGGCATAATGTAATGTGTACTGTTCAAAGGCATGTTTTGGAATTGTTCAGTATTTTATAAGCCTGGCATTTTATCTATTATATATTAGGTTTTTAATTAAAATATTTAATGTTTTGACTGTTAACCTGAGAGAAAGGCCTGTTTTCTTTTTATTGTACCTACAGATAATGGTAATGGCGAAATTCGTATTTTCCATGATAATCAAATAAGATACTTTAGATACTGTAGTGAAGGCAGTGATCGGATCGGTGTGCTAGTGTGCAAAGACACTGATGAGGTCCAGAGATCTCCCAGAGGGACAGCCAGTCAGCAGGGCTTGCCAGGGGCGGAGCCACAGGGGCGCTAGCCTCAGCTGAAAACCGATTGGCTGGTGATTGGCCCTGTCTACTTTTGATTCAAAATACATCACTGGCTATTAATTTTGGTCCCTTTTATGCTGCACACTGAGGTTATCCCGAGGTGTCATGGGGTTCTGGGCCTCCACTTTTTAAATGACGAGAGGTAAGAGCTTCACTCAGGGGTCCTAAAGGACCCCGTGCTGGGTGCTACCGCATCTTAGGCTGCTGTCGCCTAGAAACCGCATGCCCACTCACCCCGCAGGAGGTGGTGCTGAAATGAGGCTCCTCACCTTCCCCTCACTCTCTTCCGCCTCCCAGGGTGAGGTGTGACCTCCGTGCGCTTCCTCTCTGTGGTGGTACAGCCAGAGATGCTGCATCACCCGTCACTCGCCCCCCCAACCAGCCCCAGCAGGCCCCGTCCAGGCGCCAGTATCGCGGCCCACCCGTCGGGAATGCTGATTACACATCCATTAGTGAGGACGAGAAATCCGATTTGGCGTTCGGATCGCAGTGCCGGCCTGCTTAAGTGATACCTCTTAACCTGAGCTTGTGCGAAGCTCCTGGCATCAAAGACGTCGCCTTTTCCATGCCGGGCTGGCAGTACGACTTCCTCCGTGATGGGAAGACAAGCTATTCCTCCGGGTAATTATAGACCGGCCTCCCTATGTGGAAGCAGCCAGAGCCTGCAGGAGGTCACATGACTCATGCTCCTCAAGTGGTGCTGGAAATGCTCCGGTATTGATGGAGAGCTTGATGCCACTGGCAGGTCCAGGTCACCCTGTTCTCTCCAGCTCATCCTGTGGGCATACAAACCCTAATCTCGGCAGGGAGGTGTGTCAGTGCCTCCATGCCACTATTTCCTATGCCACTAAATTCCCCCACCCTTCCCATCTTAATTGAATACTTCTCTGCAGCCACACACACACACACACACCATGTATTCCTGTCTTTATGGGGACACTCCATTCAGTCCTATGGGCATAACCCTGATCCCAACTATGACACCCTTAACCCCTACCCAGCCCTAACCTTAACCATAAGTTACCAAACAAAATTTGAGACTTTTGGCATTTTTAGTTTTTTGATTGCAGACACAGATTTTTATAAAAATAAAGGTTATCCTTATGGGGACCAAAAAATGTCCAGAACAAGGTAGAAAATAACTGGTTTTTATCACACTGTGGGGACATTGGGTCCCCACAACGTAATATAAATATGTCCACACACAAACACACGCACAAACGCACACACCAAGGAGCTGAAGTATCACAACTGCGTTGATAGCACTGCTTGACAGTGAGGGGGAGTTCAGACATAGCGGCCTATAATTTCGGTCTAATTGTTTTGCTGTGGGGGGGGTGGGATTTCCTGTTTAATCATTCTTGCATTTAAATTTGTCAGAAGAAACACCGCAGCTGGATCAGCTGGGTCTGTACCTGGGTAGCCCCCGGACATTGGCACCAATGTCTGCAGATATTCAAGGCGGTAGTGTAAAATAACAGCCTTTGAGAAGCTGTTCCTTGTGGTTCATGGACGCATACCTAGCTAATGCGGCCTGTCACGCCAAAGTTATTACCAGCCCCGATATCAATTTTGTAATTCAGTACCAATTCCAATTTTGTATTTCATTACCAATACCAATTTCACATTTCATTACTGATACCAATTTTGTATTTTACTACCAGCGCCATTTTTGTATTGCATTACCTATGCCAATTTTGTTTTTCATTATCAATGCCAAATGTGTATTGACCAGATCTACATCAACAAATTAGGTATGTGTAAAGACTAATAAGAAAGGTGTCCTTCTGTTTTTGGGAGGCTGTGTCTGTTATCTACTACAACCATGGCTTCAGAACTGAACTGAACCACATAGTTGACTGTCAACCCCCCCTGCCCCCCATGCTTGATACTTGAGAGCAAACACTGCGCTTGTCGTCGAAATGTCAGACTTTGCATATAAACACTCATCAGTGCCAGTTGCTCACTGCCGATTTGATGGGCAGCGGAAGCATCTGTTGTTGTCAAAATTACTGATAAGACATAATGCATCAAAAGATGTTTATGGGTAATTAGTCTCTGTTCTCTGTTCGACCATGGTGTTTGCGTGTTTGCTGATGTTAGGCCTTTTTCTTGACGGACAAGACAAGACTGCTATTATTCCGTGAAAAAGAAATTGTTCTGTGGTCGGGTGCAGTTGGCTTCCACATTACAGATTGCCAGTGTTTACGACCCCTATAACGCGACAGCACATGGACCTCTCTCTCGGTTTTTAAGAAATTTAACGTGAGGTGTCGTTGAGAGATACTGCCCCTCGTTTTTTATGTGCTGCTTAAGTTCTGTCTCTTCTAATGTTCTCGGGTTATAAGCAGCCTCAGAGACCCAAGTGGAGTAAGGGATTGGCTGCGAGTGGTCCAGCATGAGGGGGCATCCACTGCGTAAAGTACCCCCGCCTTTGCCCACGTCTGGCTGTGCAACAGGCTTTGGAGAAGTGTAAATTGAACGCTTGGGAACCAGATTCTCATGTCTTGGAAACTAATCAAACTACTAATTAGAGCATGTTAAATACAGCAGTGCCTTTATCCATCATTGGTGGGAGGGGAGACCTACTCTTTTCTGAGTGGGTGAACTGGAATGGCGGTGTTGGTAAGACCCTCGTGTGCAAGGCCGCTGGGACTTGGATGCTTTGATTTAATTGGTCCCTGTAATTACCACTTAGCACCAATGACAGGTGATCTCCACATGGTTTGATTGTTGAATGAAGGGCTGGTTTGTGTTTTAATTAAAGACAAAGGGATGAATTAAGCACTGGGATCATAAAGAGCCCAAGGCGAGTGCATGCAGAAGCACAGTACACACTGCTCTATCTGGTACCAGGATCACACCAATAAAGTGTTAAAGAAACAATGTACCAGAATTACACCAATAAAGTGTCAAAGGAGCAATATGCCAGAATCACACCGGTAAAGTGTGAAAATATGTTGTACCAGGATCACAAAGGTAAATTGTTCAAGGAATGTTATAGCAGGATCACACCGGTGTTTAGGTGTTAAAGGAATATTGTACCATGATCACTCTGGTGAAGTGTTAAAGGACATTATGAGAGTGTTGTGGAAACCTTTCTAGGGTGGTGGTTGACATGAGTTCAGCAACTGTAGATTGTGGGGGGGTCGCCACAATAAAATTTGTCGAAAGGGAAGTGAAAATACAAGGCAAGACATTTTATTTTGCAAGGCATTCCCATAATACAGGTCTGGAAAGAGACTACAACAAACATTCAGTTTTACTCATTTCTCAATTTATGGGTATGCGTATGTTTAAACTATAGATTTTTGCGATAGATTTTGCAAACTCCAGCCTGGCTCTTCCCTGCTTTTCATTAATGATGGGCTTCCATGCTTTATGGGATTTCATTTCAGACCTGCTTCTGGATGCCAGTTAACTGTCCTAGCTGTGCACCTAACTCTGCGCACTTAATGTTTGGTCATTTGAGGTCATCCTCCAATTTATGAGGCACTACTGGATAAGTTGACAGCCATCTCTGGCATTAGAAAGTCGCTTCCCCCCTTCTACCCGGCTGGTTTCTGGTCATTCCCAGTGTCTCCTGCTTCACCTTGTTCTTCTGTACTGCTGTCTTAGAAGCTTTCAGCCTGGAAGCAGCCTGCTGCTCAGTGTAGCCTTCTGCCAGCAGAACCAGGGTTAAAGCAGAATTAAAAATATTTAAGATATTTAAAAAAATATGGAGTGGTCTCCTAATATTTTCCAGAGCTGTATATGGGGTTTTGGTCTAGTGCTTGAGGTTGGGAAAAAGAGGTGCAGTGCTCCCCTTGGTATTCAGTACCAGGTGCTGGTACCCCCCTTCTTATTCAGTACGAGATGCTGGTACTCTCTTTGTTATTTAAGACCAGGTGCCGGTACTCTCTTTGTTATTCAGTACCTGGTGCCAGTACTCCCCTTGCTATTCAGTATCAGGTGCCGGTACTCCCCTTGTCAGTCAGTACCAGGTGGCGGTACTCCCCTTGTTATTCAGTACCAGGTGCCGGTACTCCCCTTGTTATTCAATACCAGGTGCCGGTACTCCCCTTGTGAGTCAGTACCAGGTGCCGGTGCTCACCTTGTTATTCAGTACTTGGTGCCGGTACTCCCCTTGTTATTCAGTAACAGGTGGTTGTACTCTCCTTGTTATTCAGTACCAGGTGCCGGTACTCCCCTTGTTATTCAGTACCAGGTGGCGGTACTCCCCTTGTTATTCAGTGCCGGGTGCCGGTACTCCCCTTGCCTTTCAATCCCAGATGGCGGTACTCCCCTTGCCATTCAGTATCCTGTGCCAGTACTC
>JAODKM010000014.1:437704-457604 GCA_026780845.1 Petrocephalus sullivani | reverse complement strand
CAGTACTCCCCTTGTGATTCAATACCAGGTGCTGGTACTCCCCTTGTCATTCAGTACCAGGTGGCAGTACTGCTCTTTCTATTCAGTAGTTGGTGCCAGTACTCCCCTTGTTATTCAGTCCCAGGTGCCGGTACTCCCCTTATTATTCACTACCAGCATATATTGAGAGGTGCCAGTACTCCGAATAGAAAAACGGAGAGGTGCTGGTATTGCGTACTGATGAGTACCAGCTTACTTCAAACACTGATGGAAACTTGGTCCTCGCAAATCAGCCTGGGTATCCGGGCCCTACTCCGCCCCTGGCAAGGAGCCTGGACCTGCAGCCCAGCCATGCTTGCTGTGCTGCAAGGCCGTGCAATTTAAATGTTAATTCCCTGCCATTATCATTTGCTGCACGCACAGAGCAGGGGGCCACATCTCTCAGTGTAGGGGCCTCCCCGTCACAATATGAGTCATCGCTTCCGAATGTAAACCAGGCGGCTTATCGTCTTACAACAAGAGCCATTCACTGAGCCGGTGCTTAGAGATGCAACCTGATATCTCTGCACGTTAATTATGGTCCAGGAATCCCTGAGACATCTGCTGCCATTATATTACAGTCTCGAAGCAAAGGGGGCAGGTAGACTTAAATTTTCCTTCGAGACATGGCTGGATAGAAATAGCTTGTTTAGGCAGAAGGTTGCATGTGGTGCTCTGACTAAATTATTGCTATGAGTTACTTGTGAAGAAAAGTGTTGGGGGGCAGGAGTAGGTTTTGTATTGGAAGGGGTGATTATTTCTGTGTTGCTTTGCTTTGAAATGTTCTTACATGTGGAGTAATTACTGCTGTTTATTCAGACAGTCACTGATGGTCCTGGGAGCAGCCTTGAGGAGAATGCTCCTGGTTCCTTGGTTGCTTGTTAGGGGGATGGTGTACCCTGACTTCCAGTGTGGCTCATCAGTGACAGGAAGGTTGCTGCTTTGAGTCCCAGACCTGGGAAACTGATGCCATTGTTGGGCCCTTGAGTAAGGCCCTTAGTCCCTGATTCCTCCACGGGTGCCAGACTAATGGCTGGCAGCGCAAGAGTACGTGTGCTCGTCTTTCTGCAAGCGCTTAATAAAACGTCCGGTCATTTGTTTTCATACTTGCCCTTTATATAAGTAAATGTAATTTACGGTGGCCACTCTTCTGAAGTGTGTCTGTTTTCTGGGGGCTCTTCACTGCACCCCTGTGGATATTTAAGTGGGGGATCTCGCTCAGACGTTACCCCCCGGAGCCGGAAGCCCCTCTGCTGGAGTGCGTAGTGTTTTGCATCCTCGTCACATCCCCTCCCTGCTCTCCTCAGATTCACCTTGGCGACCTGAAACATTTTCAAGCCTCCTCTTCTAGGTATAATACGGCTTAGAATAATTTGTTGAAGATGCTAAGACTGTACTTTAAGTACCTGAAGTATGTCATACACCCTCCATAGGTCAAAGGTGGTTTTACCCGTTGGGGAAGTTATGTGCTTAATACGGCAGTGATACCTCTTCCTAAATTAACTTTTTAAGTATAACATTGACCCCTTGGGTTTCGAGCAGAGTATTCTGCGCTGTTACAATTTAAGGACAGATTTTCCAGTTCCATAAAAGTAAGGTTTTTATTTTGGGGTTGGACACTAGGGGGGGCATTGCAGTGCATGCACTGTGTGTGTGCATCACTGCGTGGCCCGAGAATGACTTGCTCGGGTTTGGTGATGGCCCACTGTCCCTCGGCTTCTTTGTGCCAATTCTAGTGACACATGGTGGGGGTGGGGGGCCTAATTTGGCTCCTATAGATACCTTTAGCAGTAGAGATGCCTGTCAAAGTGTCAGTGTGACTACGAGTGGTGCCAGACCTGACATTCTGCTTGGAGACAGGCATCCATCCCAGTCAGTGCTGTAACTACCCCTCAGCGGGGGCCGTCGTCTAATTGGCAGTCTCTCGGGCTGACGGATCAGCCCCAGTGACGAAAAGTGGGGGGTAGTGTGTCAGCAGGTTGCCACTCTGTGCCCGTGATTGGAAGGTTGCCGGTTCGAATCCCGGGTCTGGTAGACTGTTGCTGCCGTCGGGCCCCTGAGCCAGGCCCTTATCCCCCAAGCCTGCCATCACCTATATTTGTCTGTGTCTCTCAGAGAGCCAAATGGGGCAGGAGAAAAGAAAAATCCCCCACGGGGTTCATAAAGTATCACGATTCTGGTCCTCTTTCCATTCCCCCTTCTCTCGTTTCTCTGTGTCTGCTTCTGATTGGTGCTAATCTGTGTGCGTTTTAACTGAGGTGTAGCACTGAAGCCTGCAGCCTACTGAAACGCCAGCGGTGACGGGGCAGGCCGGGGCGGGGGGGCCCACAGCTCGGGGCCGTAGTAATTGCTAGCATTTCTGTTGCGTTATTCCAGAGGGTCACGCGGTTCTCCTGCCGTGGGCCAGTACTGCCCCGACAAACCGAGACCCTGCCAGTCCCTTCGGAAAACCCTGCATTTCCTTCTCCATCACTGGAAGTGTGCACTTCCAGTCCCTTGCATGCGATGTAGGCGCGCCGGGAAATTGGCATGCGGCATGTTACGGCCGCTGTCATTATCAGCCTCAGACGTCCACCGTCTGCAATCAGGCTGCCATCGTCACCACAATTTGCTTGACCGCTCGAGGATCCAGCAGAAAGTGCCGGTGATCAAATAAAGTCACCTCCTGCTTTAAAATGGCTGATTTGATGCCATCAGAAGTAACACCCCTTGTTAAAGGAAATCTGTTTTGACACTCAGACGGGGGATATTGATTAGATCCTGGCTGTAGACTGCTGGTACGGATGGATGAAATCTGATGGCTGATGCAGTTATCTCAGCATAGTTAGTAGAATGAAATAACCCCCCCCCCCCACCTACACACCTACACACCTACACAGAATCACATGGCTGCCACATGGCCCTTTCCGCCATGCCTCTGGTACTGAAAAAGTATCACGGTGACCCTAACACAAAATGTCACCATAACCCTAATGCCAACACTAATCTTAGACCTACTCTTATTTGATTGGTAGTATTTTTTTTAAATAGCAGAGACGTACCAACTATAGTTTAATATAGCCAGAAAACTAATTAAGATAGCCACAAACAATATGACTATATACCAACATCTGCATGCTAATCCTATCTTGAACCCTAAACTTAACCCTAGCCTTAATCCTAATGGCAACCCAAACCTCAACAAGGCAACAGAACCTGTGTTGGAGTAAGCAGGGAGGACCTCTTGGGGGGGGGGCTGCACCCTTTTTTTGGCGTTAGACCTAACCTTAATGCTAAGCCTAAATATAGCCCAGATGTAACTAAGATGCCAAACCTAACCCTAAACATAGCTTTAACTGAAATGCCAAGCCTAAACTTAGCCCTTCCCTAATAGCGACTTCGAATCCTAAGCCTCCACACTTCCTGGAGCGATGTTTTTAAACTTTTGTTTTTGTGTAATTACATTTTTGCAGGATGACTTTAATGGCCGTTGACTCATTGTCAGAAACTGGCCCAAAAGTTCACCCCTCAGTAACTGAGGGTGTTTTTGTCATACTTAAATTCATTCCTTTAGTTTGTCCCCATTATAAAGTGAAAATTTGAATGTAAATAAAATGAACAAATAATGGGAAAAACCAAACAAAAAAATTGCTCAATTTACAATCCGGGATCTTCACAAAGACAGGGTGCGGAAGGCTGCCCGCATGCGCGACTATCGCAAACACAGACGTTGACAAATACATTTTTCCTCTTGTTGCCTGCTTTAAAGTGTATTTGGGATTGTTAATTACATTTAAATGGGATTTAAGTGCCGGCAATGACAGATGTTTGTGGTGTGTGTGCGTTTAATGGTGGGGGCCGAGCTCTCTTGGTCACACACAGGAGGTGAGGTGTCTCTGGGCTTCTAGAAAAACAGATTTATTTCATTCTTTCATTTCTTCCCCCCCCCCCAGAATGGAGAAGCATCCCTCTTCGAGGTGAACATCCGCTATGTCGGCGGCCTGCTCTCGGCGTACTACCTGACAGGCGAGGAGGTGAGATTAATCGCCGTCCGTTAGCCCCGAACGATTCCTTTGGAATCAGCACCTTTCGGTCCATTTCGGGTGGGCAAGCCCGGCTTCATGGCTGGTGATGAATAGGAGCGGGGGGGAAGCCCCACCCCCTCTTCCTTTTGCTCTCTCTCTCACACACTCACACACACACACACACATACCATATATTCCTATCTTTATGGGGACGCTCCATTCAGTCCTATGGGCATAACCCTGACCCCAACTATGACACCCTTAACCCCTACCCAGCCCTAACCTTAACCATAAGTAACCAAACAAAATATGAGACTTTTGGCATTTTTAGTTTTTTAATTGCAGACACAGATTTTTATAAAATTGAGGTTATCCTTATGGGGACCGAAAAAATGTCCCCACAAGATAGAAAATACTTGGTTTTTATCACACTGTGGGGACATTGGGTCCCCACAACGTAATATAAACATGACCGCACACACACACATACAGACACACACACACACATGTGCATTAACACGCGGAATCGCGGCAGTTGTCACACGTAAGATCTGCAGTGGTATATAAATGTTCAGCTGGGTGTCTGCATGACCAGTCCCCACTGGTAATTTGCTCGCCATGCATGCGGTGTCTTCTCAGGCACGCAGCCTCTGCGGTGCTGTGCTGGTCACATGACTCCCGGAGTGTGAAATGTCACAGTGGCACCCGCTCTGCACAGGGCTTATCAGAATGCAGCACGGACCACCTTTATTCTAAAGCAGAGCTTCCCAATCCGGTCCTTGGGGACCCACAGCTGGGCCACATTTTTGCTCCCTCCGAGCTCCTTCCCGGGCAGTCTACGTTTTTGCTCCCTCCGAGCTCCCTCCCGGGCAGTCTACATTTTTGCTCCCTCCGAGCTCCCTCCCGGGCAGTCTACGTTTTTGCTCCCTCCGAGCTCCCTCCTGGGCAGTCCACATTTTTGCTACTGGGAGTTGGGAGGGAGCAAAACCGTGGACTGCCTGTGGGTCCCCTAGGACCAAATTGGGAAAGACTGTTCTGTGTACAGTCTATTCAAGTGTATGTATATAGGAAAGATTTCATACATCGCTTAAGGAAATCAAGGAGAATTTGCTGAGCTTTAAGCGTGATAGACTGTAAAAGTGAGACACAGCTGGTGGCCGTATTTCCATGTCTGTATTATCTGTATTTATTGGTCTTTAATCTTTGCATGCGGGTAAGCCAGGCAATAACAAGATAAACACTGGTACTGTTTGGAAATTCCTCCGATTCGCTGCTGTTTGTGTCTGGGGTTATCAGAGGTCATGATCACAGCCGAAAAAGGAAAATTACCTCCGAACCCATCTCATTGTTACTCAGTGAAGTCTTTTCTTGCAGTAGATGAATTTCAGTTGGTTTCAAACCCCAAAAATAGGGTGGATGCTATCGCGGCGAGCATTACTGGAGAGACTCTCCTACTCTGATGCCCTTTGCTTTAATCCCGCAGTCCATCCTCCCCCCCCCCCATACACTGATTACCCCTGGGGTCCCCGAAAGGTCAAATTCCAGCTTCCTGACATGCTACTTGGAAACATAAGAAAATTGGTTACAGACCCTCAGAAAGCAGACCCAGGGAGGCTGGCAGTGGGGGGCCGGAGGGGGACAGAGAGGCATGCAGGTGCCCTTCGTGCCTGGAGTTGAGGGGCGCCTCCTACCGTCTCCTGACGCCTGTGCCTCGCAGTGGTGGTCTGAGCCGGGGGAAGCCGGATCCCCCTCCATCCTGCCGAGCGGCTCCTGAGCCGCCCTCTATCTGCATGTGTCATGTTTCTCTCGCTTCCTCACACGGGGAAGGATCCATCAGTCCTCATCTCCACTCCGCGGCTTCGGGAAGTGGAGGACAATTAGATTAATCGCGACTGTGTGGCGCCAGCTGTATCGAATTTGACGAAAAGGCAGCCGGGGGTGGGGGTGGGCGGGGGGCTAAGAGTGAGCTCTTATATTAGAGGTTGAAATGAATTATTCTGAAATGAAGACTTGCCATCCGACGTCACCCTGGCCCTGGCTTCTCAGAACATCTGCTTACTTTCAGGAGAGCATTCTGGGAAGGCCGGCATCAGCGTCAGCCCGGTATCAGGGGTGCCCCATATTCACCTTGTGAGGGCCCTCGCAGTGAGTGTGCACCAGTTCACCCCACACTGGAAGTACATCCGAAAGGGTACGGTGTCCACAGTGAATTCGACCTGAAGGTTTCTTCTGTTGAGCTGTGGGCTCATGTCTGCCACTGATGCATTGTGGTCCTTAAGATGATCAAAGTCCCAAACTAATGCCGATCAGGGAATGAATAACTACTTGTAGGTGAGTCGTTTTGCTCCACATTTGTTTATTCTAACATGACTTTTTCACTGCCTTATTACACTGGCAAATGTTCAGATCACTCTGATTCCTTGGGTCCTTGGGGTTATCACTGAGCACGACAACGTCATGGCACTAGAGTTGGCTGAGCTGCTGGGGGGGGGGGGCAGACCTCCATTTTGATGAGATCCACATGTGAATGCAATGGAGATCTTTAATCATTACCTTGTCCATGATGGGGGGGTTGAGCACCCGGGGCAGGATATGACATCATCCATCATGGTGATCAATGCATTGGGGTTAACTGGAAAGGTCTGGAAGGCAGCTGGTGCAAAACCACATCACTAAAGGTCTGGGAACTGTCACAGATGACAGATAGCCAAAAAGGATGCTGCTGTTCCTGTTTTGGGCACCGACATGATGGATCATGAAGAATATGGGCTTGTGGAATCAGCATGTGTTTATCGTCTGCCTTGTTATCGGTCCATGAACAGAAATCGAAGATGAAAGCTCACGTCCTGGGCCCATCTGAGTTCTCACCCACAGGGGCATCCTGCTCCAGCTGAACATTCCTCGCCATGGCAGCTGCCCGTTTGTCGCTTGCTAGCATCGTCGAGGAATTCCTCTCTTCGCAACTTAAAGATTAGGCTTAACCGGGACCTTGTGTTTCACAGTGCAGGGATTATGAAGGGTTTAACCGGCCCAAGAAGAGTATTTTCTGAAGTTTCTTTTCTGGAGAGCTTAAGCGCTTGTGAAACGGAATTTTCTGATGGTAAAGTAGATCGTTGCGATCATTTGCGGGCCGAAGTCAGGCTGTGCTGAGTCGGAGCGTTTAGCTGGCTTAATAAACAGCTCCTGGATTTCGGGCCACACCGCTGAAACCTCTGGTGACGGTTAATGTGATTTCCTTGTCATGGCGTGTCACGTTACCCTAAGAATACTTGTGTAATGTCCTTTTAATGAATATTTTAACATCCCCAAGAGCTGATATGCCGGGGGCGGCTTGTCACGATTTGGCGATTTCTGCAGACCTCACAGTTTTTCCCCTTGAGCGAAGCCCCCCCCCACAATTTCCCCCAAGTGAACCTCCCACGGGTAATGAAGCAGGCAGAAGAGGAAAGGAAATCGATATGCCGCTCATAGGTGTTTAGGAATTATGATAGTGTCATTTTCATTATTCGCATTGTCTGACAGGCGATGCTCCAGACAAACCAGCTTCTTTCTGGGCTTCTGGGAACCCTGCGCTGATATCCAGAGGAGTTTGCGTGGCATAGCAGGGGCCATGTGACACATCACGTGGTACTGAACGCCCCTGGAAGGTGCTGACCCCCCACTGCCGAGGCGTGCGTTCCATCGCTGCTCTCTCCTGATGTCGGGTCTCGTGTAGGCAGCATCTCGCCTACATCCCTGCTTGGAATGCCTGCAGGTCGCTCAGCCACATCACAGGGAGACTCTGTAGCTTTGATTTCCAAAGGCATAGGCTTTTGTCTTTACACACCGATCAATATTTAATTGAACCCTACCACCATATGGGCCTTTGTTGATTTTCCATTAGTCTTCCAGCTGTTTAAACACAAATACTTCTTCTAATCTCCCCAAGGTTCCTGCTGAAGGTCCTGGTGGCATGCGCTAATGAGCTAGCCACCGTTAGCCCGCTCGCTCCCGGTTCCGGGCCCCCCTGCACCGTCGCTCTCGTCGGGCCCTGTCCTGACAGTCGTTCTGTCCTGGCTGCCTTTGCCGCCATTCCTACGGCTCGCACCTGGCAGCTCATTATGTCGAGCGTAATGAAGATAGCTCGCTGAAATTAGGGTCTTGTCTTCATTGTCTCTACTCCCTGTGAAGTTTACTGCCGCCATTTGTCCGGCGGTTCATTAAGCCTGCTAGCCGCCACCTCTTTGCATTGGCGGTAGTTCAGTCGCCCTCTAGAGGCCGGATGGAGAAAATGCTCATCTGTGCCAGGAGTGCTAATTGGAGCGTTGTGCGGCGGCCTGATTCACATGAGCTCGCCTCCTCTGCTTGTTAACAGGAGTGACAGTGCCAGTGGTGTGGACTTCCCACCTTCAGCTGAAACTCTGTAAAATGCATATTAATCAGGCTAACCCAGACTGCATTTATGTCCTTAGCATACTTAATAAAACCTGTGGTATTTACAGATACTTTTTATTTTACACTCCATTGAACAAAAGTGCAAATAAAATCCCATTAAAGGCATATAAAACTGTATCCTTCTCTACTACTGATTGCTAATGTTAAACTACTTAAATAAGTCCTTAAGTAAGTGCTTCCAGTAGTATACAGCAGGTCCTCGCCGGCTGTAAAAATCCACACGGTGTCAAAGTGCTTATGTTACATGCTTTGTATGCTTTTACCTGCACACACTCGAGCCCTGTAGTTTTCTGTAAACGTGCAAAGAATTTATATGGAGGAAGTGATGTCGAAGGCCCTGGACAGTCACGGTATGAATGGCGTATTTATGGCACGGCAAACTTGGGTGGTCACAGTTTATGGTCGCAGTGAAGGCATTAAAAGCACTGGTCTGCAGTGGCGCTTACACACACAGACCTGCAGCAAGGTGGGTGTTTATGGCGAAAAGGGTCCTCTTTACGTGACAGTGAGTGATATCGACCCCAGAGTGCTATTTACTGGTGATCGATAAGTTCTGGGAATAGGGGGTGGGGGGCAGAGCCGGCAGGGCCAAATCTGGTTGGCTGCCGGAAGAAGTGATGGGATGTCCCCCACCTGACGGGACGCGGGTTCGTTCGCGAATAGGGATGCCAGGAGAATCGCGTGCATCTCTTTCTGAATTCTAGATTGCGTGAATATCGTGCAAGGAATGCAGTAAGCACAGTAAAACTAAAAGAAAACAGCTCCATGGTATCTGCCGTCCTCAGCCTGGAGTCCGCTTCTCATGGCTCCCCGCCGTGGGTAAAGGGATTCACTTAACTAATTACGTTTTCTCCACTTAGTTCATCTGAAGTGCTCTTTCCAATCACCAGCGCTTACGAGTGTTATTTTGCCGTTCAGAAATTAAAAACTACAAGCAAATGCAAATGAAGTCCATAAGTGGCCATCAGCAGGGTGCATGAGTGACTGTCTCTGATCAGTAATTGTAGTGCTTCGTTTTTTGTCTTTCCGTGGAAGGTTTCATAATAAAAGCAGAAACAAGTGTTTTTTCACGCCTGCGGTTCTCTAAGACGGTGTTACCAGAGCTTTCTGTGGGCTGGGACCAGCTTCTTCTGAGCAGTGCGTTATTAAAAGCTGTGTTTACGTGCTGGGCAGACACTAGGTCTATCTGTTTTCTATACCTAATTTGAAATGGGTTTCGAATACATGGCATCACATGCCATTTCTGAAGGAATAGAATTATTATCAAATAGCAAAAGAATCGCTCAGATCTTAGTCTGTTAAAGTTCACATCACGGACACAAAGGAATTCCTCTACTGTTCCAAAGCCGGATCGTAGGTTCTGGTGTGGAGGTGGACAGCATTCTCTCTGTTCCGGCTTTTATTCACAAACCTACAGACCTCACACTGTCCCGTTGGCCCTAAAGAATCGGCCAGGGTCTCTTCTCACTGAGTCACCATCTTCTCCTCGTAACACAGGACCTACATGGAGAACCACAGGCGCTCCGTAGGCAGGAACCGTAGTCGACCTGTGAATGCGGACTGCAGTGGGTCTCTTCATGAAGACCACAGCAGGTCTGTGGACAAATCCAGACTCACGTGTATCTTGGGGAAATGCTACTGCACTCTGGATGCCATATTTTTTTTGTAGAAATGGAAACATGGGCGGAGATGTTCTACCGCATGAAGGCAGGATGCTCGCCCCCCCATGAACTCTCTGCTCTGTCCCGGATCCCACAATGCAATGCGGGTGCTCAGCTCCTCACATTCAGCTAGGGTATAATTAAGCACTTATTCTCCCTGAACGGAAGTGACTGCTAATTAAGGGCAGAAAGCAACACACTTGTGAAACAGGTTAGAGAGCAGTGATGCGTTATTACTGTAAAAGAGTAACGGGCAATACTGCCACTTACTGTGAGAGCAGCAATTAGAGTTCTTTCTAGAGAGCTCGTCTCTCTCTGATTTTTCAGGCAAGTGAACGGGCTAGCAGACCCCCCCCCCCCATTGAAAACACTGCAGAAAGACACAGGCTGCGATCAATCGATTCCTTAGTGAGGAACAGTTAACTAATGGCTTGGCTCTTTAAGAATGGAGAGTGGATAAGGCTTCACCCTTTAATAGTGGGCGTGGTTAAGGGGGACTTGTCTGATTGGTCAGTTGGAAAGACAGAAGTGTGACTCAAGTGCTGCCTTCTTTCGCAGCACATCCTGGGCCTTTGAGCCCAGTCTTTAATACAGGAACATCTTCCACTTATTTACCTGATACCCCCCCCCCACCCATATCTGCCCTTTGCAGTGTCCCATTGCCCCCCCTCCTCTCATACATACATGGACACCTATCTTTTGATACTTTTTATTAAGATGTGGTGCTGGTGGGGGGGGGGGGGGTACTCTGGAATGTGAAGCAATATGCTGAGCTAGTATCGGGTCTTAAGGTGGTGGGGGCTGGAAACCCCCTCCTATTGGACTATGAACAAAGGAGGCAATGTGTCTCCCCCCTAAATGCTTGCTATGCATCACACATATATCAGAACCTTCTGGGCTAGGGGGGCTTCCTGCACCATGTTGGGGCAAGGGGGTGATATCTAAAGAGGGTTTGATCGGGGCTGGCTCTTAGAATAGAGAGGGGAACCTCACACAGGTGGTGGGTTCTGGGTAATTTCTCAGGCTTAGCACCGAGCCCCAGTCTGTTCTGTACCTGCACGGGGGGGGCAGCTTCCTGGTCCTCTGTGGCTTTGCTCCCCAGATGGATCTTGATGTTGTCATCCATGCTGGGGGGCCCAACACTGTGTTATCATGCCTCGCCCCCCCCTTCTGCAAAATGGCTCCTCCCCCAGGGTCTCTGCGGGTCAGGGACTGAGGCCGGAAGGTCAGAGGCTTGAGTCCTGGGCAGCGTGCTCCAATGAGATGGATAAGAAGCTCTCTACGGTCCACGTCCAGGAAGGACACAGACAAACAAGCATCAGCTGACATATAGTGAGGTTTGCAGTGTTTTAGGTGCAGGGTGATTTATTTTGTTGGATGAGTTTGAAACCTGCAGATTTTTCTCTTTCAGTTTTTCCAGGCTATATGTATATGTATTTAGCAGAAAGACCCCTCCTGCCTAAATCCCAGAGGTGTCAATTTTAGGTCCAGAAAGTACAAATCCAGACCAGGATTTTGGTTCAACCAATCAGTTAAGTACTCTCTTTATGCTCAACTGATTGGTTGAAACCAAATCCTGGTCTGGATTTTTACTTTCTGGACATGAAATTGACAGCTCTGCTAAATCCCCTGCCTTCCAAACCATTTGGAGCCTGACTTCCATGCTGTGCTATCTGGCCAGGCTGAATGCAGGCTGCTGCCGTTGGCCATATGCAGGAAAGTGGGACCTCTGGCAGTGGTGGTACCCGAGCTCATGCCTCAGAGTAGACTGGAGCCTTAATCCAGCACCTCAGACCACTCGGCCACACGACCCACAAAGACAGGCCCGACGGCATCTTGTCAACAGTTCAACAAATGGTGCTGGCAGTCTGATGCCCACACTCTACATCATTTTACTTGCTGGAGCCAGATGCTTTACAATGGATATAAGCATAAAAACAGGATCTCCAGCAATGGTTGGATTCGAACCCACATCTCTGAGGAGACTGGTGCCTTAATCCAGCACCTTAGACCGCTCGGCCACGCTACCAGCCAGTGGGTGTTTTTTTGTTTTTTATTATTCTTTTGTTGTGGTCGTCATAAACTCAATAGCTACAGAAAGTCCATCCTCCTATTTGGAGATGTTTCAGTCCTTCTGGAGAAGATCATCCACAGTCAAACCACCAACCCACATCTCCTGAAAGTTTTGAGTGATACAGCTGGTCTGGAAAATGTTCATGTGCTAGGCGGCACTGTGATGGAGGTGGGGTCAGATTTTTGACACGGCGACGTCCGAGGGGTCGCCCTTGTCATGAAAACAAAAACCAGCATGTTGTGGTATTTCTCAAAAGAAAAAGAAAAAAAAAACTCTGCAGGAGCAGCAGCCTGTGCCATGGTTGGAACACAACCGTGGCCCAGGGGGCTACCTACGGTCATGTTTCCACTCTTGGTGACTGTGGTCCCCAGGTAACCATGGCAACTTGGCAGGCTTAGATATTGAGGGGTGATTGGTGGAAAGAAAAACAAAACACTGGAAAAATGATGGTGCGTTTGTTTGGATGCTCCACGTTGCTCGCATTTGTAGCAGTTGCAGTGCTACACCGTGCCCTGTAGCGGGTGTTATGCCTTAGATGAGGCAGGGGATTGGTGTGGCGATAGTCTCCCCCTATCACCAGCGCTTTCGAGAAGGGGCCTGATCATCTCTGGCTTCGCACGGGGGGTGGCAGGCGGCCTGCGCTGACTTGCTACCCCAGCTCACCACATCGTTATTGCCTTTCCAGCCCTCTGAGTTGACTCTGCATGTTCTCCTCTGAGTTTCCTTCACCTGCAGTTCGGCTCCAGTTCACTAAACAGCCTGAAAGCTGTTTAGCTGAAGTTTGCAGCTCATAGCTGAGTCGTACCTGAACTGTGCTCGCAAGGCGGTATCAGCTGATCTGGCAGACCCGGAGTCTTCAGAGGCCTGTAATGGGGGCTGTGAGCCCTTGTTATGATTTTGACTGCATCCTTCGACTCATATACAAACAGCATTCAAATGAAAGTCCCCAGGGTCTAGCTGCAGAGCGACTGATGCTGGATAATTGTGCTGCCATCAGCGTGTTTTTCTGTAATCGGATCAGGCAGCTCGGTGTTTGAGGCACGCTCCAGACTGTTTGTGTCTCTGAGTTATGGAGGATCATCCCAGGAGGAATCAAACGGCTGAGGCCGGTGTCAGCCGGTTGGGTCCCCCGGGCCGCTCGGGGGTGCCGGTCCGCCTGGACGGCACTGGCCGTGCTTCTGTCGAGTGCCAGCTGTGTAGGCGGGCAGAGGATGGCATCCTGGGCGCCATGGAGCGTCAGATGGGGGGGGTTGGGGGTATCGGGTGCTTTCAAGTCCATCCAAGCCCTTGCTCCGTCTTCCCCACTGCACTGTTAGAGCCTTGTGGCCCCCGGTGAGCAAGTCTCCGTGGAAACGCAGCGGAATGTCGGACTGATCCCAAGAGGCGCGGAGCGCTCTGACAGGCGGGATGCTAGCGGCCCCCACGGGGGGCTGAGAGAGGCACCGAGAAGCTCGCCGATGCCAGGGTTTTGTAGAGATGCCGTCTCTCTGACGACGGCCTGGATTTGCGGGGCCACGACGGCGTGGGGGGGCAGCAAGAAGATGGCGAGTTATGTTCGGATTTGTCGCTTTCCCGTAACATGTAGGCTGGAGCTTTTCTGGCTGGGGGCGATGGTTTTATTTGGCATGTAATTGGGCTGTTGGGATCATCGGCGGGATGGGGGGGTGGCGAAGACGGGGGCTGTGAAGCAGACGTGACAGCGAGGGACGGATAGATTGATCCTGGGGATGAATTACCGGAATCAAGACCGAGTTCCAGGCCCCCGCCGGCGAGGGCGTCTGGTGTGCAGAGTGGGCGCATACCCTCCCGTCGCCTGGCTCTGCCTGTTGCTCGGATGTCTTCTTCTATGTATGGGGGGAGGGCAGATACCATAAAGGCGCGGTGGTCCCAAACTGTCTCACTGCAGGTCACCTGACCGCCGTGGGCCATGCGATGGGCTGCTGCCGGGGCGGGCTGTCCTAGGGACGGGTGGCTGGCCTTTTTGGCAGAACAAGGACTCCCGCAAAGGGCACAGATGGCCACCGCCGTCAGTGGCTCCCCGTCTGTGGCGGCTGTCTGCAGCTCTGCCCCCCGCGCCCCCCCCCCCGCCTCCTTTAAAGGGCCCAATGTGCATCCCAAAAACCGCGACGAGTGTACGACTCCCTCGTTCCTCTACACTGCTCTACGAAGGCAAAACACAGGAAGTGCATTTCATCTATATGGAGTTCTGACCGAAATCAGGACTCTGTGTACGGCCTTGAATAAGCACAATATCATTTACCAAACTACGGCACATACGGGTGAGGCTCTGAAGCCCCTTTCCCTCCGTTTCTGTGCCAGGATACTTACCGTGACTTGCTTCTTTAGAGCTGTACCTTCTATGGAGGCCACCACCTATTGTGCTGCTATATCACTCGGTCACCCCTCTACTCAGGGTCCTGACAGTGGCCACTTATCTCACTTGATAATCAAGCTGGCCGCATTATTTCCGACAGCATTTCGGCCTCCGCTGGTGCTGTGGTGCACCGAGTGGTCAGCAGCAGATTTGAAATTCTTTCTGTCCGTATGAAGTGCTCCTGGGGGTCACACCTGGGGGTCACACCTGGGGGTCACACCTGGGGGTCACACCTGTGGCCGACGCCCAGCCTGATGTCCCCAGTGCAGTAATTACCATGCAGCTGGCCCCGTATGACCACCATTGGTTCTCTTTTGCTCTGCCCCATGCCACGGTGAGGTCTGTGTTCTAGCGTGACTTCGAGGGGTCTTGGAGGGGGGGATCAGCGACGTTAAAACCCCAGCCCCTCTCCGGGGCCCCTGATGTGCCTGCTGGCCATCGTATGGTCTGCTCCCAAGTTGGCAGCTTCATCTGGTCTCTCCTCTCAGATGGGTTCGCGGACAGAGACGATTCTCATCAAATCGATAAACACCAGAAGCAGGAGATGAGACTTATATAAATCTTCATGATTGGGTCACATGGATGGCCTTTTTTTCTGGGTGACTATACCCCCCCGCCAAATTGATAACTTTATGTGGCAACTAGCCTGGTTCAGCAAAAAAAGCCCTTCAGCTACATGATTATATGGTTAATGACCTGGATCAAGAGAAGAACATGTCCTTTTTAGCCTACATACAGCGTAATTGGTCTGATTCTAGAGAAAGACACGTCCCCTTTACCAACTCAGCAAGACAATTGGTTGTAGAGTTGGACACACCTCTCTGCCATTGCCTTATAGCTCAGAGTGATCCATGGTTGGTACTCAGAAGCAGGGGTATAGTTGACAGATAGGAGCAGTGGATACTGTTGGCCTCCTTAAAGGCAGCTGCAAACGTATGTCTTTGAAATGTTATCGACTGGGCTGTAAGTGGAGGATTTTCCCATCCCAACCTCAAAAAGCCCATCCTCCTGGCTTTCCTTCGCAGACCTTCTGAGTATCTGCTAAAGGTTAGCCTTTGCTAGCTGAGCACACCCACCAGTACTCTGCCATGCCTGAGAGCCAGGGGTTTGAACCGTGTCCTCCTTCACCAGATAGTACCAGAGCTACACGGTCTCCGTGTTTCCCTTCCTTCCTCTATCTCCCCTGAGTGCCATAAAGCCAGCAAGCTAGGATTCATCAGCTCCGACCGCATTCGAGGTCATGGCGTCCTACAGGCCTTGTCAAATGGGAGGTGGCCTTTTATGCCCAGGAAGGCGGGCAGGGAGGGTTTCTCACAGCCGAGTAGTCCCTGGGCAGTCCTTGGGGTCATGTTCATTGTGTGCAGGATATTATTATGATGATGATTACTCTCATTATTCAGAAGCTCTTCGGCACATTAATCTGCCGCAGCATACGCGCTTTACAATTTAATATTTCTATGACTTCCTATCTTCCCGATGACGACCTCGTATTAAGGTTAAGTAGCCATTCGTGGGATTTGAACCTTTTTGATCTAAAACCTCACCATAAAGGCAAAAGGGTGATTAGAAGCACAAACAGAAACAGGCTGTACGTATGCTTGGGGGGTTTGAACGCCATGGCGATGCGGGGGGCAGTCCGTACGGCCACTTGCTTTGTTTCAGCCCCCTGTTATCATACCTATGAAAAGGCAGGTCGCACGGCGGTAGTTAAAGGGCGTCTCAGACGTCAGTGGGAAGCTGGGATACCCCTGCGTCGTGGAAGACCCTGTTTTACGGGCGGCGTCACGCTTTGAGATTAAAAGCATTGTGAAATCAATCTGATGAATTTGACCTTGCACTTTCCACATAGATCTGCGTGAAACATGACAACACCGACGATGTGAAACCATGGCAACGCAGCATGCCCGGCATATCTGGACGGCATATGGTCTGGGCCGATACTAAACATCCCAAGCTGATATTCGATGGCAGCCATGGGGCTACTGAACCCGAGCATAGGGGACCCGGCAGTGCCAAACCCTCATCAGAAAACCTGAAAAAGTAAGGTGAGGGTGACCGGGGCGTCATTAAGGTGCTCCGAAACAAACCCTGTCGCCCGGCGCTTTATTCAAAAGCTGCTTGGCCCTGGAATTGCCCCAAGAGACCCTGGTGAGTGTGAAGGCCTGGCGGCGGCCGTCGGACCGCTCCCTGAGATCCGTTTGGCGGCCGGACGCCTGGGAAGCCTGGGGGCTTGGCGGCCTTGGACCGTTCCCCGCATCCACAGACCGTGCCTGGCCATGCTGTGCCAGAGCTTTGGGCGTGAAGGTGTGGATTAGCGCGTGCAGACCACAGCGTGGCGGTGAAGGCAAATGTCACTATTTACTCCACTGGCCGGCTGCCTGACTGTCTGGCTAGCAGGCTGGGGTCCGGGGAGGGGGGGGGTGTTTGGGGCCTTGTTCTTATGAGCTGGGAGCCAAGGAGAGCTCCTGGACTGACCCAGTGCCCAGATTCCAAACTTTGATTCAAAGGGGAACAAGATGGAATATGCTGAACAAACCATTGCAGTTTACCTGTACATATACCTGTGCAGATGGCAAATACAGGGTCATCAGCATAAGACACAGCACCTCTGCCTGTGCGATACGGGGGGGCACAGGTGTTTTTTCTCCCCCCAGCCCTGGCAGCAAAACCGCTCGGCACAGTTATGAGCACTGCCACTGTTCCCCTCACGTTCCCCAGTTTGCGGAACACAACAGATTGTGTGTAAAGTTAATATCCCTGCCAGTGGGACTTTTGGGGGCTGTGTGGCATTTACAAGCAGGAAGGGCGATGTCGGCGTGGTGATGGGCGCAGTGACGCCCCCATCCTGCTCTCGCACCCCTGCTGATTGGCACAGCTGTTCCCGTGGCTCCGGACCAGATCCACATGGCTGTTTTCATGCCACAGCGGTTTCTATGTGATCCGGCTGCTGTTCTTCCCGGGGGGGGGGGGGGCAGCTGGTAGGGTCCCATTCAGCTCTAGATCCCACCTTCCTGCCTGGGCTTTGGCTTACAGGAGTTATTCAGGGTGAGGAAATGAACTTCGGCTTATGCTGTTTCCTGCATTAGTGGGCATGTGCATACCTGTGCGCGTGAGTGCATGTCTGTGTGTGTGCGCATATCTGTGCATACCTGTGCGCGTGAGTGCATGTCTGTGTGTGTGCGCATATCTGTGCATATCTGTGCATCTGCTACTCTCCGACTTTAAATCCTCTCGGCACTGATCTCGTCTGTCCCAAAAGGGGGTTAGGGTTAGGGCTGCCCCCTCCCCCAGTGACAGGTAATGCAGGAGAAAGGCCGGCTGGCTTTGAGGCCTGCTGTCCTGCTCCCTCTGTGTGGCCCCCGTGCCAGGGCTCCATTTCCTGTTGTCATTGTGAGGAAACGTCACCCGGCGATGCTTTATGGGACCGTAACTCTCCCTCGACGCCGGCTCCCGCTGTGAAAGGCACCAGAAGCAGGTTTGTCCCGGGCCCCATGGCGGGGAGCCGGGCCCCACACTCGCCGCCGCTCTGCTGGACACACATTTTCCTTAACCCTCATCCTCTATCATCCTGTTCAGGGTGACTCACCATAGCGGGAGGAGCCACTGGTGACCCTGCGCTTCATTGGTGATTCATCAGAACCCGCCTCCCCCTTTGTAAAGAGAGAGCAGGGAAGCACTAACACGTCCCTCCATGAGCAAATACTTCATTGCTTAAACCCGTCAGTTAATATTTAACCGTTTCCCTCTTCTAAATACAATATTTGTTTTTGAATCTTAATATCTTTGTCTTTATTCTAATACGTGGCGACTGCTTCGAGGTATAGAAAAGTATGCAGGATAAATATTCGCGTAATAAAAAATGCAAGCAGAAGGAGAGGAATAACGCCTGTAGTGTAACAGACAGCGCCACCCGATGGCAGGCAGTAGAAGCACGCGGTCTCCTTGTGCGGACCTCGCGGGAGGGTATGTCAGCGGGCGCTTTCACTTTTGATACATTCGCCTACCCACAGCACTGAGAGGTCCTGCTTTACCCGGTTGAGCTGTAGGTACAACGCTGATTAATAAAGAGCAGGACCTCTTTGTTCAGGCTGCAGAATTACTCTGGGAAAGAGCGATGGGTACACGATCTGCCGCATACATTATACCCACAAACTAGCAGGCAATTTATATGTACAAACACCTAACGAAAGTTAAACACATGGAAAAACATTTGTTCCAGGTATAATTATTAAGCCGTACAGTCATTTTTCCACCGGAAGTCTGTGTAATCCATCTTTTCTTGTTTCTTTTCTAATATATTAGATTTTGGTAGTAAATTTAGCTTTGATGCTGTTTGCCGAGAAAGGTTCATATCTAATTCATCTGATCTTTTTCTGTATTTCGTCTCGCGAGTGAGACCACTTACAATAAATTATGCATAATGTATCTCTGTCTGCCGTCTGGCCGGGCAAAGAAATTATACTCATAAACTGACAAACAGCCGGCGCGCCCTTGGCCTTGGGGATGCGGCTTGGGGCTTATTGGGTCAGAGCAGGACATGGGGTCTGCCTGTACCTTGGTTTGTGTGGCGCCACAGGGGAGCTTGTGTTCTTGGGTCTGTCTCGGTTTGCTCTTGGCACATGAGCTGATCTGCGGCTCTGGGGTTAGGTTGCTGTACCTGTGAGCTGAACGCTGCCAGTTCGAATCCCGGGGACAACAGAGTAACCTCTTCCTTGGACCCCAAAGCAAAGTCCTTAACCCAGGGACTGTCTGGCCCTAATTTCTCACAAATAGGAATACGTTACTTTGAATAGCAGTGTCTGTTGGATAAATACAGTGTGGGGTTATGTTCCTTGGTGCTGAATATCGATAGCATATTTGGGTTTTGAAGGTCTGTAAGGTGTGGACATTAATGTCCAGCAGTCAGTCAGAAGGCAGCCGCAGAGAAACCCCGTCATATCGCCAATGAAACACCAGTTATTCAATGTGCAGCTCCTGAAAACAGCCCGAAGCTACGTGTGAGCTTTCAAACCTGGGGTGGGGTGGGGGGGAGCTGCACTTTCGTAGCAATGAATGTCCCAGTCTTACCTCAGCACAGGATAAAAGAGGCACCGCGCGAACTTTGCACATAACTGAAGCAAAGTACACACACTGGGCATTCATGTTAGCAGGCTCAGGTTGTGTAAGCACACAGTCACATTCCCGGTTTGACCCCCATGCCCCCCCCCCCCCCCCCCCCCGGGGCCCCCAATAAACCCCCCCCCAATTTTTTTGAAAGGGCCCACCCCCTTTTTAACACAAAAAACCCGAGAAATATTTCTCCCCCCCCCGGGGGCGCTGCCCACAACAAAAGGGG
>JAODKM010000014.1:412215-424675 GCA_026780845.1 Petrocephalus sullivani | reverse complement strand
CCCCCCCCCCCCCCCCCCCCCCCCCCCCCCCCCCCCCCCCCCCCCCCCCCCCCCCCCCCCCCCCCCCCCCCCCCGGCGCCCCCCCCCCCCCCCCCCCCCCCCCCCCCCCGACCTCCGGCGGCCAGATGAGCCAAAGCCGCGAGGCCGTATTCCCAGGTCCGGGTCCCTCTCCGGCGAAGGACCTCGTCGCTATGCTGTGACTGTATTTCCTGAGCCCGGATATTTTGTCCTGCAGGGGGCGCCAGTATTATTTTTGGTGGACAATCAGAGACTTTGACAAGAAAAAGGGGGGGAAAAAAAACAAGAAAAATACTAAAAATAGAAAGCACCTTTTTTCATTCCTTCCTTCCTTCCTTCCTCCATGAGGAAAACAGGATATTTGGGTAATTGGCAGCTCCCATTCTGGGGACTCTGATAGAAGGCGGGGCCAAACCGCAGAGCCCGTTACGTCGGCCCGCCGGCCTCCTCGCACCCGTGCGGTGCTCTGGTGGATCCTTCACGCTCTCTCTCCTCTCCGTAGCGCTTCGTTATCTGACCAAAGGTTTCCTCATCCTCATTAACATTTTACCTTTCCGTACTCAGAAATCACCCTTTTCGTTGTTGCTGTTACCTTCGGTGAATGTTGGCTTTATTTCTGACGGGATTTACAAAATGTGAAAACCACATGCTTTGAATGAATCAGCTATACTTATAACATATATATATATAAATATATACACGCACAGACACACACACACACATGCAGACACGCAGACACAGCACAGAACGTGTGCTGTACTTGTCATTATGTTTGTTCTGGTTTGGCCTCCGGAACTCGCACCCTGAGACAGAAGCTTTTTCTCAGGTCACTTGTTCAGAAGGACGGTGGCAGTGACATCAGCGTTGTCACTCAAGGCCTTTCTCTCCGATGTCCTGCAAGCTGTCCATCACTGCAGGTGTCACCTGTACTCTAGTCTCTCTCTCTCTCACACACACACACACACACAGTCCATGTATCCCTGTCTTTATTGGGACTCTCCATTTATTCCCATGGGCATAACCCTAATTCCAGTGATGACGCCCATAACCACTACCCAGCACTAACCTTAACCACAAGTAACCAACCCAAATACGAGCCTTTTGGTATTTTTACTTTTTTGACTGCGGTCACAGATTTTTATAAAATGAAGTGTGACTCCTGAGGTCCAGCTGCGGTCATCTTTTCAGGATCTGCTATCCTGGTGAGATCTCTTGGTCCTCCCAAGTATAGCGAAACCTTTCCACACACACTTACTGTACATACACACTTACATATACACGCACACACACACACACACTCACACTCACACTCACACAGTCGTAGATACCCAGGACAGTGTGAATGTTCCCAGCTTTTGATCTGTCTTGATTTTTAAAAATGCATAGTATTCTTTTTTATTATGGAATTCTTAGCTTTTTTGTTTTTTTCTCAGGTGTCTCTGTAAAAAAGTTCAGTTCTGAATCCTGGTTATTATTGCTATGATGATGATTCTTATTGTTAATTTCACCCCTCTTCCGTTGTTGAGTATCTCCCCACCACTGGTGAGTCGCAGTGCAGCTTTGTACATTTCCAACACGATGGCTTTTGTTCTTTACCGCGTCTCCGCTGTGCTTCTTTTGCTGGTCGCCTGAGACGGAGGCCTTTGCGTTGTCCTGGAAACGCCGGTTTTAAGCGAATTGAAACTGTCAGGTAGGTGTCCCACTCTTGATTTAAGGCCCACTAGTGAGGCCGGTATCAGTCCATGTGGTTAGATTCGGAATGGGCTCTGGAGACAAGCTGGACCGTACCCTTCTGCTTAAGAGGAACCTGCAGATTGCTCTGCTGGTGTGGAGCGCGCAGACCTTGCTGTCACCGTCACCGTCTTGCTTTGGGGGCTTTGTGGTTGGAGGGTTTCACTTGAGTGGAGAACCTGATGGGGGTAGCCATGTAAGTAGGTGGTGGATGGACCGTGAAGCGATGGAAGCATTTATGGCTGTCGCAGTGGTGCCCGGCAGCTCATAGGAGGGCAGCACCGGTGTTCTGTCTGCCCGGGCCGATCTAACGTTAAAATGTGCTCAGGTTCAGTGCAGGTTCGCGTCAATGCGCCATGACTGAACGGGAAGGGGGCCTTGGCCACAATCGGGAGCAGCATCGGAGGAAGTGTTTACGGGCCTCGGCGTAAGGAGTCGCGCTCAGTATCGCAGCATCCCACCCCCTGCCTTAGTCACGGCTCCCGGCTCACGTGCTGGTCGCAGCTGGCTTTTACATGGTGACACAGGAGTGGTGGGGGTGAGAGGTTAAACGAGGGAGAGGCGTTTTTGATGCTCCCCGCTGTGTCACATGTCACCGCTGTACCAGCTGTGTTTTTTAATCCACAGCCTCCCCAGAGAGTGGCCCGGAGTCCGGCCCCCCGAGCGAGCTGAGCCCCCACACTCCTTCCAATGGCTGTTGACACTCCACTAGATTGTTAGGGGACCTCCTCAGATGGGCCCACTTCCAGCTATTAGGTGTACAGTAAGCAAATATCACTAATGCAGGGATCCTCTGCTGTGATACATCAACAAGGGGAAGAAGGCTAGTGACAGAGGAGGGTGCACAGTCTCACTATAAACATACTTCTACATATTACAGGGCTAAGTACAGATTTCACAAATTCCACATTGTGGCCAGCAGGTGGTGTAGCAATTAGGGACAAAGACTTTGTGACCTGCAGCAAGTTAATAGGCAATACTGTTTTACCCTTATGCAGGCACTCTACCTTAATAGCTCTGGTAAAATGTGTAGTAATTATTATAATTCAGCAGCAGCTTAAATTCAAAGGACCTTGTCAAAAAAATCAGTCACGTATTCTCACTGCTAACACAGAATAACCAGCTGGTATGATTAATTTACCTTCATATCATTACAGGCTTTTAAAACTTTATTCAGCCAGCCTCCGGAAGTCCTGCAGGCCTTTATCAGGAGAAGCATCTGCACTCCCTGATCCAGCTTCATTTGCTCTGTCACTGGCATTCTGAAAGGCTGCATGGATCTGTTTCTCGCGGGTATTCTCTGTCTGTCTCTTTCGGCACACTAGCCCCCCCCCCCCCCCACACACACACACCCCCCTCGCACGAGAGCTGCTGATCTGAGCACACACTGTGAAGGTGCACTTTAGTGACAATGATGGTGCGCTGGAGGTGGATTCCTCCCGTATGCGGAGCTGTAAATGCAGATCGGCCCGGCTGCAGCACTCACCGCGATCCCGGGACTCAGGATTCTCCCTGCTTTGCGGGGGCCTCCCCGGTCTCCTCCAGCAGCAGGGGTCGATGGAGAGCGATGTCCTCTACCCTGCCGGTGATGTGCACTTATCTGGGCTGAGATACTGTGTGTGGCAGCCACTGACCATATCTGAAGCGTTTAGGGCGGTGCGGGTGGGCAGCCCTCCAGCGACTGTCCCAATGTACGACACTCCTGCTGAGCAGCACCGGCTGGCAGTCCTGAGACCACAGACCCCATCAGGTCGAGGTGGAACAAGCCAATTGAGTGGAAAGACACTGTCTCTCCATGGACTGGCCCATTGGCCAGGAAAAAGGGGGAACTGAGCGCCTGTCTTCACTCGGATCCAAAAGACACAGTCTCCCCAGGGGCCCATCATGGTCTGTCCGCGCCATGTACACTTTGTTGAGTGGAATACTTTCTCCCGTGGTTGCTTAGGAGATCTGTGAAGTACTCAGATCGGGAATCATCTCTGTGCTAAGGACCACAGCACTTCAGATCACATTAATGGCTTTGAAAAGGAAGCCATTTCCACCGGCTGAATTCGGGGTCTTTTCAAATCACAGGTCTTGACCCCAAGTCTTGCTTTGTTTTTTACGAAAAAAAGAAAACAATGTGGGGAGAAAAGTCCTTCCAGCCACTTGCGCATAAGGCCTTATGATTATTTATAACATGTCTTCAGCTGCCTCTTTGAAAACAGAGACTTCCAAGCTGGTCACGTAAAACATGAAGGGAAAATGAGAAGGTGCGGCGAGTTCGCGGACGATGAAATGAAATTGCTCAGGTCAGATTAATCCTTCGTGTTTTTCTTTGATTTGCGAGGCAGCACTTCTGCTGGATGGATCTCGTAGGCTGACTTGTAAAAATCTGCAATGCTGTTGGGGGCAAAGGTTTCATAATGGATGCGTGCGAAGAGAAACAGGGCCTCCATTCTTATTAACATGGATGCGGCTTGCTTCGTGATTTATGAACAACAGTCTTTGCAGGGAGACACATCCAGGTCCATCGTTCCTGAAGCTTTTCTGGCCCACATATAAGGAGGCTGGTCTTTGTCAGGTGAAGACTGCCACAATGGGATTTCTCTAATCCTCTTATTTAGCAAAAATCTAATTCTGATATTTGTGTTCCAATTTTGAGCCACGCTCTAAATTAATTTAACCTTTTCTTTGATTAGGTTTCAGGAAAATAACACTGACATTTGAAATAGGGAGATTATGTTAGCTGGAAATTAAGCTTTTGTGGTGGTGGGGAGGGGGTAGAGTGAAATCTATTAATCTATTAAACACATTTATGAGCGCATCCATTTAGGCATTGTTTGGGAATACACCAGTGTTTCCCATCCTGGTCCCCAGGGACTTACAGTAAGATGTCGTTTTAGCTCCGTTCCAGTTTGCGGTAGGAACATAAACGTGGTACGTCTGTGAGTCCCTGGATTGGGGAACACTGCTCTGTACCCTCACTGGAACATCTCCCTGCCAGTAACATAAGGGGAATCGCATCGCAGTGCTTCAATAGGGTAGGTCCTTCACAAGCAGGCCCATGAGGTGCCAGGCTGAGTTAGCCTGCCCCACTATCTTGTTCCCTGGGCTGTGACAGTCACTCTCTCTCCCTCTGCGCTGAAATGCACAAGCAACTGTCTGCAGCGCAGCAAGCTTCTCACGCAGTCCAACGCAGCAGAGAGCGCAAAGGATGCTGGGAAGGGGTCGATCGACTCCCCCCCCCGTCGTCTCCAGCTGGTACAGTGCTGAAGTGTTAGACACTCAAGGAACATGTTTAAAGCTATTTGTCTGAGTATCTGTATATTTGCTCAACGAAACATAATTTAGCAGTACAACATACAATAAATTAACAATAATACAATAGACACGAGCAACAATATATTCTGTTCTCCCAAAAGTTACCGATACCTTGTTTGATGGGTAGTTTCCAAACCTCTCCTCAGGGGCCATTCCCTGTGTTTGTTAAATTGGCTCAATTAATTTATTAACTTAATTAGCTCATTGGATGAGGTATTGATTATCCAATCAAGGTCTGGTAGTGGTCGAGTTAAGCGATACATGGGTCTATTGGACAGTCGCTGCAAATACTGTGGTTTAGAAATAAGCTAAACTGACACACTGTGTCCGACATAATATAATAGCTCTACACTGACATGCAGGCCACTTGTGCATCATTTTCTTTGACTGCCAATGCAAACGCAAGGTCAATAGCCAGAGACCCATAGAAAAAAGGCCCATGGCTGAGAGCTCCCAGCAGTATAAGCAAGCCTTACCGGGCTACATCTCGCTTTGTGAATAGCCTTGTGTGCCTTTAGCCTAGCGCCTCTGGTGGTTAGCAGGTCTGTGCTGAAACGGCGCCCCTAGTGGCCGATGAAATTCCTGTTTGCCGTTTGGATGCGGGGTGGGGGGGGGGGGGGGGCACGGCCACGGTCATTCTACGCCGAGCCACCCTGACAGCTGTTCTTTGCCATGATTGATGTTTGCTTGCCCAAAAACTCTGATTGGAAAAATACGCTCCAGTGGCACGAGCACCCGGTCGGGGGCCCGCGATGAAATCCCCACTCTGCTGCGGGAAATGCTTAACAGAAACAAGCTAAACAAGCGACAGCTGTTTGGATAACAGAGACGGGTCACCTTGAACGACCGCACTTGTCCAAATGGTGCGGAATAATGGAGCCACTATGAAGTCCAAGGGGCGTCCCTCCAGGTAGCTTCAATAAATCTCACCTTCATAATACCGCCATTATTTTCACTCTAGGAAAATTCATTCAGAACCAAATCACATAGCATCCTAATAGTCTCAGCGGGTAATCCTCACCTGCGGGCAGAACAGGCAGGCTGTGACGGAGCAGGTGGGCCGTGTTCTGACACATCATCCCCAGTGTCTCCTTCACGCTGAAACACCCGGGGGGGGTTTCCCAACACCGGGTCCATGCCAGGCTCTCTGGGCCCCAAAGATGGCCGCCGCTCTGTCACAATACCTCATCTGAAACGTCACCTGTGTCATTAACAGACCGGCTCTGCAATGAAGTCCAGGGCTGGACGTGGAAGGCATTTTACTGCATTCCATGCTCTGCTCTAGTCAGGTGACCACGCCCAGTCCGTCGGCATCTTCGGCAAAATGATGACCCTGTCAGACTGATAAGCCAGATAGAACTTGGAACTTCGGGCCTTTTTGTGACAGGCTGTAGTTCAATCTCAAATCAAAAATGAGCCACTCTAATTAATGTGCCTGCTTAATTCCACCCCCCCCACCCCTGTTCCCATGTTATAAAACTCCCTCCTCGAGTCTGGAGCCGCACATGACGGAGAGATGATGACACGCCCACAATCGGCACTGCGCCCGCGTCACCGGCAGGACCCATTTAGTCCAGCAATGACAGGCTGGAGGGCCTCACTGATGCTGCTCTGCGGCTCCTGGATGAGCCTGCATCTAATTTAATCTCGCTGCCTGTCAGAAGCGTGCACATGCAGCAGGCTCTCAGGCCAGGCAGTGATGGCTTTGCAGAGGCGCGGCGCTCTCTTTATGACTCGACACCCTGGGAAGCGAGGCCCTGCCACGTCTCAGGTCTACGCGTGGCGGGGGGAGAACGTAGGGCACTGAAGAATCTCGCCACCTGGGGCTCTCCTTCTGTGACAGAAGCCCAGTGGCTTCTGGGTGCTTTATGGGCGTCGGGGTCTGCGCCACGGGGGAGGATTCGGGTGGAGCATCTGAATGGGGGACAGTGGGGACCAGATGGCCTTCCTGCCAAGGCACGCCGCGGTACCTCGTATAAGTACCTCACCATCCTGCTCTCTCTCACCACTGGAAGATGCATTCGAACCAAATTGAACCAGAAAAAACAGACAAAAAATTTGAATAATTTATTCGCCAACAAATAAATCAAGGACAGTCAAAGCCAGGGGTCCCCAACTATTATTCCTTGAGGGCCAAATTCCATCAGCAATGCAAAAATCCAATGCTGATGATGGGGGGTCCTGGAGCGAGAATGGACACAGTGATGCTGGGGAGTGGAAGTGCACCATCACTGTCTCCAGCAGATTGGCCCAGACATGGAAGCTGTGTATATAATATCTATAACATATATAGCAGTGTTGCACAGGTGTATACCCGTGTCAGGCTGAATTTATTGCGATGATGAGATACGAAGCGGAAGCAGCAGCGCTGGGTAATTAGATTAATCACTCATCCAGAGAGGCTGTCACCTCAGTGTGAGTGGGCGGAGTCTGGGGGTGGTCGTGCTCGGTAACCCGGGAGAGCGGGTCCAGCTGTCGGCAGTGATGCATGTAGCAGCGTCCGGCCGCTTCTGCCTCCCGAGCTGTAAGTGCAGTGAAGGTTCCCGTATCCAGCCACGTCGGGACCGCAGGACTACCGGATAGCTATATCTAAACCAGACAGCTGGGTGTTCTTCCTGAAAACCACCGAATTGTAACACGTTACTTACACTTACTTTAATCCATTTGCGCACACATTAATGATTATTGTACTGTTTCTTTAACAATGGGGTAACATCAGATGATGTCAGATATTCAATGCAACAGCGATCGCCAGCTACAGCGGGTAAAGCAGAAAGAAGAATAAAGTGCGCCACTAATGATTAAATAATTAATATTATTCATTATTTAGCTAATATTAAATATTACATCTATTTTTTTACTTGTACACTGATATTTCTGAATTGTGGCAGTTATTTAAATGCCAGATGTGACAGCTTTTAATGCAGCTGGTTCTATCGACATGTTGCTAGACATGATTTTTAGCAGTGGAAATTAATTATGGTTAACTGCGCTCTCCTCGCTCTGAGTGTCTCCTGATTGGTCGTAACGGTCACAGGGAGGCCAAGAGCACCGCTGCAGTCTACCCGGGGCGGCATCATCGCTTTTTAATGCGACCGCAATCGCTTTTCTGAGTCGCAGTAACCGAGCGAAAAATGCTGCCAGAATTGTAAATCATATTCAGATTAAAGGCAGGATTGTAATGGCTCCCGTCCTGCTATCGACCGCAGACAGCACTGCTCTGTGTGTCTGTATGTACTGGACGCCACTCCATTTATCACTTAATTGCCCCGCGTGTTATGAGCCATTTTTAAACCATCATGCTAATTGCAGAATTTTCTTTACTGTGCAGATGGAACGACCACATGACTTTCAGTACAGTCCCGAACCAAAGATTAGCGAAACCCAGCATCATTACAATTCTGCGAAAGAACACAGATTGTTGTTTTGCGTTTCCTCATCATGATCAGATCGCCCAAGGACACGCTGGAGCAGGGGGGCCTCAATTATTTTTCACAGGGGCGAAATAGCATCAGCAATGCGGAGCCAAGGGCCAATGTGTCTGAAAAAACTTTCAGTTGGGGGTGGGGGGTGTTGAAGAAAACATTTGCAGAGTGAGGGGGGTGCGAGGGGATCGATGGTGTGGGAAAGCTGAAGCAGGACAGGGTCTCTGAGGTTTGAGACAGGTGGTGAAGCCTTACGGCCATCAGTCAGCAGGCCACTGAAACCCTTCCTTCAATCAGAGACGCTGAGCAGCATAAGGCCTAACAGGCCATCGCTCCCAACCGAGATTCTGCAGCAAATAGCTTTTATTCTCCACTATGATACTTATCGCCTTGTGCTTTTTTAATTACGCCTTTGAATTATATATGTAATTCCCAGTCTGCATGCATTTAAGCCTGGAGTCGCGAGATTAAAATGAAAATCAAGAAGATTACTGTTCGTAATTCACATCCGCGGCCTGATTGTCCAGGCCTGCAGCTTCCTCACGAGCTCGCCTGCTGGAGTATGTATGGTAAATGCATATTGGGAAGGAGAGGTGCGGAGAGCGCGTCTGGTGGGACAAGCATGCAGCGTGCCATTGGGGAGTGGGAATGGTGAGAGGGAGGGTAAGGGTTTCTACCACTAATCCTGAAAAAACTGGTGCCCCCCCCCCCTTCTGGAGAGACGCCCTTGGGGGTTATTTAAGACGCGGTGGCACTGCCGGGGACCGCATTAATCTGGACGGTAATCCTATTTGCATTCAAACGTGCCGCAGACGGAGAGCAGCGTGTGTTTCGGTCGAGGACGCGGTCGCAGTATGTCAGGACGGGTGCAGTAAATGCTCCCCGCTAATATTTGCGTGCAGGGCCTGTGTTACCATAGCAGAACAGAGTTTAACAAAGCGATTAAGCATGCATCCGGGACCCCAGCAGACTGTGGGGAGTCCAGGAAAGATCGCATAAATGAACCGAAAGGCAGGAACCGAAGGAGACTGCGTGAAATGAATGATGAAATCATGGATAAGGTTTAGCGTTAAGGTTCCGGCTGCTGTATTGATTTCATTTTAAGGGCACAGAAGTGCAAAGCTGGGTAGATGTTCTGTAATTCAGGGAAAGAAGCAGGGGGAACAGGTGAAGGATTTTCTGGGTTATCTGGCATCTGAAGTTTATTCTGTCTCGGGTGTTCTTGGCTCCCTGTGGTTAGTCATCTCTGACGCACACTCTCCCAAAATTTCAGCTTCTGAGAGTCTGTGTGTTTGTCTGAGAAAGGGGCGGCTGGGAATCGCTGGCGGGCGACTGCTGACTTCCTGGGTCCTTTCCCCGGTAGACTTCAAAAGAAATGATTTGAACGCCAGTGAGTTGCAGTCAACAGCCATCGCTCTCCCTCTCTCGCTCGCTTAAGGCCGTGACGGATCCCTTAATTGCAAGTGAACCAATTTCCATAAATAATAGCTCCTGTTGATTAAGGAAAGCGCCGTCTGCTGTCGATAAATAATGAAATAAACTGCGTCGGCTAAAAATACTGCCAGTGCGGGGAGGGGGGCATCAGGGAGTAGAAGGCGGAGCCGGGTCGGTGCCCATGCGGACATCTCCCGGGCCCGTGCTGGATCCTGACCGTGCGGGAGGTGACAGGCAGCTCGGGGGGGAGCCAGCTGTAACGCCACCCCTCTGCTCGGAATTTAAACGGAGCCTGAGGAGGGCCTATCATAGCATCCGGGTGAGGAGAGGACGGCCGGGTATAGAGGGGCGGTTGATGGAATTAAGGATTAGGGACGCAGAGTGAGGCCCATGCTCGGACCAGGTGTCAACTGCAACGGGAATGTTTGCCCAACTTAACAATCCGCCGTGACCTTTTTGATGATACGATTAATCATGCAGATAATATTCCCCCGGGGAAGAAGCCCTCCGATGTTGTTTGGTTGCTGAGCAATTCAGCAAAGTAATTATGCAGACAGCTCTATTAATGGTGGATTCAGAGGTGCAAGTGAATCCAACGGACCGCCGCTTTTTGGTGAGCTTCACCTGAATCGCTGCCTGTAGCCCTCAGCGTGGTCCCTGATTTCCGATACTAATTAGAATGCTCTCACGGGCACTGACTCTTAAGCGAGGAGTTAATTGCGATTTGTGGAAGTGCATGGTTTGGATGCACTTGGGCTGTGTTCACCCGGCCAAAACTGGTCCTGTGTCCTGTCAAGCCATCAGACAAGATTTGTTTTTTTTGGGGGGGGGGGCGCTTCCAGTCAGGTTTGGAGGAGCCACCCCTCACTTCCATCCCCCCTTTCGTAAAATGCACTGTGGGGGACCCCAAAATCTAGCCCTGCTTCCAGTTATAAAGAACCGCACGCCCACATGGCCTGCTAAGCATCTCCGGGCCATGTATTTTCAGCTCTCTAGTTCTGATGTAGTTGTTTTGGATCATGGCAGCTGTGCTAAAAGAGATATGAGTCAAGCTGACATCTCCCCCCGCATGCCTTACTCCCCAGCAGATCTGAGCACCTCCTTGGGATCAAAAGGAAGGAGGTGGTACATCATTGCATCCATTTTATGGTGTATTCAGAGTGACCGACACTTCATACAGCTGCCGGGTTGGAGCCTAAATACAGAGGTGTAACGTCCAGGTCCAGAAAGTACAAATCCAGACCAAGATTTTGTTTCAATCAACCAGTTGAGGATAAAGAAAACCTTCTGGATTTCTGCTCTGGATTTGTACTTTCTAAACCTGAACTTTCCGTCTCTTAAGTTACAACAGCTGCCCTTGTCACGGGTACCAAACTATTGTGTTGAAGCACCACGGTACATGTTCAGCCGTGTTCTTCCCAGTAGAGATGTTATAGAACATCCCAGTTGAATTCTCAAATGTGATTCCAGACATAGAACACAATTAAAAGTATCTTGGGCTCATAAATGTGAAAATCTAGGAATAAACATATAAGCCAAGTATGTAATAAGCATGCTTTAAGCAGGCTACTGTACTCTAAGCCGTGCATTATACGTCATTAAACACATTGCACATCGAGCGGTTCTTTACCTCCACAGCTGTGATTAAAAACATATAATTCCCGGCTTGTCATGCATTAACTGGTACATGGTACCTGCTTGCTTTTCTACAGCGAAATTACTTTCATGGGAAAGGTCTGGTGAGACGTGATTCGATATCAAGGGTTCTAATCCAGGTTAGGGGTTCTAGTCCTGCCCTCTAGGTTCCTCTGGGTCTAAAGGTGTCTGCTTTAGGTGAATTGGTGTCTCTTCACAGCCCTGTGAGGGGTACATGGAGATCCTGTACTGGGTAAGTGGTTTGAATAATTTACTAGTGATTTTAACCTGAGGGATGGAGATGGGGAAACGGAGAGACTGAGGACAGTGAATTCAAAGAAAGGGACATGAGTGGTTCTATTATAGATGCATTTATTCAATAATATTGTGTTCTGGACATGTGGAACCAGAAAATACCATAGCTGTGCACATGGCTTAGACTCAGTACGCAATAGAAATAGGCAATCTATCATCATGGCCACCAGTGCAGGCGGAGCATCCCAAGTCGCATCTTGTTGCGCATGTACAGGCGAGCCAAGGATTCAAAGGTCTTGGCTGGAATTACCCATAATCACACTGGGCTCAGGGAGGAGCCGCCACTCCGGCTGGCGTCTAAACGCTCGCCCTCTAACACGGTGAAAAATGACCTTTCTTGATGTTTTTATTTCTGGAGAGTGTACTCAAATGGCTGCGGCTACCTTGCCCAGGGAGGGAGGGGCCTCTGGTTCAGTCCATTGTAGTGGGGGGGGGGGGGTATCTTTTTTTTTTTTCTTATTTTAGGTTTACTTTTTTTCCCTAGTGCACAGGTTAAGGGATTCTGCCATACAGTGTGGAGCAGGCTTGTCAATTTAAGCCAAAACGGCAACCTTACTTCATTGCAACCCCCCCCCCCCCCCCTCACCCCCCTCCGCCCC
>JAODKM010000014.1:372385-382545 GCA_026780845.1 Petrocephalus sullivani | reverse complement strand
TGAGTGCGGCAAATGGAATGTATGACACTGGGTTTTCCTCGGTTTTTTAGCGGATGTGACGTCACTCCGCGCGCCGATTTTGGAGAGTAAAAGGAACGCACGATCAGTAACAGTCCACATTCAGTAGACACTCCTCCCTGCTCTTCTCCTCCTTGGGGCTTCATGCTGTGCTTGTGTGTGAGTGTGGAGTGACAGAAAGGCTTCAGCGTTGATTGGCTATCACCCATGTGACATAGCCAATCAGGGACTGTTGTGGGCGGGATGAGAGCAAAGAGGAAGAGACGCGGCAGAACCGCAGTGGCGCAGAACCTGCAAGTATTGCTGAGGTGCCCTGAGCAAGGTACCGTCCCCAAGCACTGCTCCTCGGGCACTCACGTAGCTGCCCCCCGCTGTGTCACATGGGTCAAAAGCAGAGGACACATTTCGTTGTTGCATGCTTTGGTGCATCAACAATTACTATTGATCACCTTCAGCAAAATAATATCAGCCAGGTTGATAGTCAGCCAGCCCCTATTTATAACGCTGTTTCAGCGAGACCAGTGGAATAGAGCTTAGATTCAGCAGTTTGGAGTCATGTTGTTGATACATGGGCGTCGAGTTCCGTGTTCTGTGAGTATAAAATGGGGGTAAGCTGTAAATGCCCAACCTTGCCAATTGTTTTTCCTTTTTCTCGGACCCCCCTGGCCATTCTGACTGTGTACTGCATCCTTACACCCACCTCCATTTTGGCTTTGCTTTTTTGGCCCATTATTGTAACACCCAATGATCCTTTTACATACCGTCACTTGCCACTCAGAAACAAACAGTTCTCTTGTTGTTGCTTACCTTATTTTATCGCAGGCTTGCGGCACACTGAGTAGAGATCAGCTGACCTGTGCTGCTCTGATTCGGCCCGCCTATTTTTAGTCACGGCCAATCAACCGTGTCGATTGGTGGAGCGATTAGACCCTTAGCCCTGGCAGCCCCAAAGTGCCTGATGGACTTAACATAGATTTGTGCTGCAACCAGGTGACCCATAAAGCCATCAACTTTACTCTGCCTCTATGGACAAATGCAGTAAATGACAAAGTCCAGGCTGGAGTCGCATCCGTGACTGAGCCTGTAGCACTGAGATAGGAGTGTTTGGAACACCCTGACCACACACAAAGGAAAAGGAATCAGCTCCATTTAGCGTCTGCTGTAGCGGCTGATTTATGTTACAAACACAGTATTCACTCCATAAACAGTATTTAATCATTTAAGAAGTGTATGGGATGGTGTTTTTTTGGCAGTATGTCAGGGGCACTGAAACGACAGATCAACATGTAGGCTTTACAGCATTGCAAGAACTTGACAGAATGGAATTGGAGTGCTGAGACAGGATTCAAGGGGTGGAGCAGGAAGAGGCGGGGCATAACCTTAAATACTGGACAGCAGCGGGGGCGGGGAATAGCCTTAAATACTGGACAGCAGGGGCAGGGCATAGCCTTAAATACTGGACAGCAGGGGCAGGGCATAGCCTTAAATACTGGACAGCAGGGGCGGGGAATAGCCTTAAATAATGGACAACAGGGGTGGAGCATAGCCTTAAATACTGCACAGCAGAGGCAGAGCATAACCTTAAGTAATGGACAGCAGAGGCAGGGCATAGCCTTAAATATTGGACCGCAGGGGCGGGGCATAGCCTTAAATAATGGACAGCAGGGGCGGGTGATAGCAGTGATTTTCTTTTTGATCCAACAGCAGGTAATACCAAGGTATCATGACACCAAAGACAAAACCGACTGGGGGTCAAGGCTAACCAAGGGTACAAGTGTCAGTTTGCCTGGGATAACCCCCTCCACCCCCTTCAGTCATAGTTCATGTCCTGTTCCCTATAATAATATAAATGTTTAAATTACCAGGTTAAAAATCAATATTTTAACATAGGAATTGATTCTCAAAATGAGACATGCAGTTCTAAAGAATCGCTATTTCAGTATCGATCCTTAAAGGACAACTGTGTTCCATTCAGGAGCATCTCTGCTTTCTTCAGCTGTGTGTCTGCTGTTGTACATCGTTGTGTGTTTTCTCCATTACTGAAACAGATAACAGTACCCCTGAAACTTTTCTCTTGTACATACTGTTTCTTTTTTTCATTTCTCTCAACCCCTGCTGGCCCAGGATTTTTTTTTTTGCTTTTTTTCTGTATCAGGACCACAGTTTAAATGTAACAGACCCCTTTGTTATAAACTCAGCTGCTGTGTCCCTGTTTACCGTCCCCTGTCCCATTAAAAAGCCTCGCCCCAGCCTACTCTTCCCCAACGGAACCATTTCGGCACAGATTTATCGTAAGCAGCGATCTGGAAGGGCACACCTCTAACTAAGCTTAGGCTGGCGAACCAGACAACCTGACTCTGAAACTGATTTGTTTACTATTCACTTCACCTCATCAAGAGGTGTTACTGGACACAGCCCTGTTATTCTGACACATGAAATAAACCCGGTAATTTGTAGGAAAAAATCCCCTGGGGCTTCTTGCGACCAGAACCTGCTGTTGAAATACTAGTATTCATGTGCAATAACTTTCGACTGCTGAGCAAGCTTTCCCACGTTCCTCATTGCCGTGGCAAAAATAAACACATGTACACACCGAGGTGCATTCTGGGAGCACAGGTGCATGCTGGTATTTCTGTTATGAGGACCAAATCCCCACTGTCCCCTGTTGCTAATGACGATGAAGACATGGAGCTGGTGATGACCTATATGTACCTTGGGGTGCAATTAGAGCTGGAGCGAACGATTAAAACGGAGGCTGTGAACAAGACGGGGCAAAGTGCTTCCTGGGGGGACTGAGGTCGTTTGGTGTGTGCGGGTCACTCCTGCGTGTCTCTGAGCAGTCTGTTGTTGCCAGTGCAGTTGTTTATACGGCGGTGTGTTGCCGCAATGGCATCGGTGACAGCCAGTTCAAGTCCAGGAGCCATTCTGGACTCGCTGGAGACTGTGGTACATCAGAGGACACTCAGGAGGCAGCGGGCGAAACTGGAGACTCCCACCCAGAGGCACTGCTAGAGATTTTGGGCCCCATGAATGCGTATCATTATCAGACGAGTGAGTCGGGGGCCCTTAGAATCGTCCTAACCCCCCCTCCTCCTTTACGGTGCCCCCGCTCCCACCGTCTGCAGATTAATACTTTCAGCAGCCGACTGAGACGACAGCCTGGCCCTGGGAATACTATATGAGGTCGTCACCACCTTCGTCCATCATGCTCCACAGCGTCTGAATGGACCAGAACCGCTTAGGGCACATTTCACATTCACAGCATATTCATTTGTTCACGGTACAATACACTTTGCAACAGTAATTATCTATATTTATGTACTGAGAAATTTCGTGCAATTCCTTCCCTTTGCAGTATTACTGTTTATTGTTGTTTATTGATTATTTTTATGGTCTATTTGTGCACTTATTATTCATTCTTACTGTAGTTCCTATGGAATTAGTGTCTATCTATCTATCTGAACACAGACAAACAGAGCATGAGGAACTGCCATAACCATGAAGACCATGTTCATTGGTTTGAATGACAAAACAACCTTGAAAGGAAAAACTCTTAAAAGCTTGCCTGTCGTTTCTCAAAACGAGCCAAGAAAAAAAAATAACAGCGTTAGCTGTCTTGTTTTCATTCGAGAGGGAGAATGAGAGACATCTTTTTTATGAGTCTACACTCAGTGCCAATTCCCATTATATGGCGTACGGCTAAATGTCAGAGAGGCAGAGACGGAAACTGAAAAGAAATGGGCTCCCAGTAAGCTTTTCCGACAGGTCAATACACCCACCTGGGCACCGTGGTTGGGGATTAAAATGCGGCATTGGGAGAGATTTCGGGATGCCGCCCCTTGCAGACTTGCTGATGATAACAGGATTTGGAGAGAGGGGTTTACAGCGGCGAGGGTAGGTGATCACGGAGTGAACCCCCTCTGACTTGTTTATCTGAAATTGATCTCACCTACAGTACGTGATGAATATATCACCGGCACTTGCGAACAGAGGAAAGAAGAATCACATACAGGGAGGAAACAGAATGGGAATTATTTTATACACTGACCCTGAGAGTTTGGTGGAGTGCCAGGCCCAACCAACATCATCCAGAGTGTGAGTCGAGCGGAGGAGGTAGGATCACCTGACCAGAAGAAGCCATTAAGCACTGACCTGCATCAGAGGCTAACATACATCCCCAAAAGCCTTGTCAAGATTTACACGATTCCAAGTACTCTCTGGACAGTCAAACCTGGCTTTGCAGCTGATAATGATTTACTGACTAGGCCGCGGTACGTTTAGCATCATTCCTGCAATTTACCCACTCAAAGCCTAGATTTAGCAGCTTGAACAAGCAGCAAAAGGTAAGGAATAACCCAGGATGGGACGTCCACTCATGGCAGGGGCGCGCGCACACACACACACACACGCACACACGCGCACGTGCACACGCACACACACGCGCGCACGTGCACACACACATACACACACACACACACACACACACCCTCTCCCTTTCACTTAAGCACATGTTTTTGGACTATGGGGAGACACTGGAAGAAACTCCGTGGTGCATAAACACAAACCGCGGTCCCAGAGGTGTGAGACAGCAATGCTAAGCACCGCGCCCCCATGCCGGCGCTAGAGGACGCAGTGATGAAGAACCATGAGACAATGACCTACAGATACTTCAACTGTTCGAACTGTGTTAATAAAAGCTGGAATAATATCCAGGGGTGAGGGAACTTAAATTGTTAAGATTCGTGCCGCCGATTCCAAACGCTCTCTAAGCCGTTAATAAAATCTGTGTTTTTCAAAAGCAAGCAGATGTGAACATGCCTTCACGCCCCCCCCCCCCCCCCAAAACCCCCGGCCCACCCCCCCCCCCCGCCCCCGCTCAGATGTGGTCATGGCTGATGCACCCAGTACTAGCAGAACCACCTGCTGCTGTGAGCATAAAATAAATGCTACCAATTCATGATGGTGGAGATTCCATCCACGTTCAAGCTCATATTTCCTGGAATCCTGCCCCCCGCCCCAAGCATGTGGTCAGACGCGGTCCCGTCCCCTTCTGCTGTCCCCTGAGGTCTCCCGCTGTCTCTGGTCCAGTTCAGCCCCCGGAGCGGTCCTGCATTATGAATCCTGCAATCAGACCGTTCAGTGGAGTCCTGGGGGGTTTCAATCATCCTGTGGGGGTTATGAACCATTTCCTCCAAGCCGCTTTTCCACTCACACTCGTCGTGTTGAGGGGCCCCCGGGGCCAAAGGCTGCCTGTGATTTTTCCCCTTTGCAGCCCACCTGTTTGCAACAGACCCACCAAGTATCAGCTGCAGGCACGCTGCTGGCCACAAGGGCGGCGACGAGCCTCTGAAAAGCAGAAAGCCGGAAAAGCGGTATGATGCAAAGTGTGGGGGGGTGTTTCATTTGAAGATCCCACGATATGTCTGTTACTCTGTGTGGTATCCATGGAGCACCCCCATTAACCTTCTAAAATGGGACGGCCTATCCTTGGGGGAGGGGGGGATTTGACCCTCTTCCTTCCAGCCACAGTGTCCTGATATGCTGGAGCCACACGTCAGCCCCCACATGCCGCTATATAAACCCTGATGGCCCTGGATCATCTGATGCCAGCTATAAACACCTCCGCTGCCTGGTTGTGGCGCTCGCTTACCCTCCAGGCCATCCGCTCCATGTCGATCTGCTTCCCAAACTACTCTGGCCAAAGATGTGGGGTATGGGGCAAATTGCTGACCGGGGGGCCCATTGACTAATCCGCCCTGACTTCGCTCCAGTGCTGCCCTCACCAGCAGCCCAGGGGGGACATATTGGTTTACCCAGATATCTCTGCTCCGAATCATAACGCGATAACATTCTGCGAGTTCCTCATGCCGCTCTGACCCAGGGAGCGCGGTTATTATGAGAAAAACAGCAGAGGCATATTCACTCCTGGCCTTATCCCTGCGTGCTCCCGTTATCCGTAATCTCCGGCACCACAAAAACCGAAAGCTGGGCAACTCTGTCACTGACAGGATGAGAAGCAGCCACAGTGGAGAATAGCTCACACTTAAACAGACAGCCGTGGCCTGTCGAGGTAAAACGGAGGTCATTACTCCCGTCTGGCTTTCACTTATAACAGTAGGAAAGCATTCTCATACTCTAAGGATTCTCACTTGTACAACACTCTGGACACTCCATCTTAGGCCAGCAGGGGCCAGAGTGGTTAAGAATTAGGCCCAGAAAGGATGCCTGGGAGAGACCTTGCATGGACTTGAAATATACTTTTCAAATGAAAGGCCAGAATGAATGAAAAGGGGAAAACTGTAGGTCGCTTTGAAAACTGGGACACAAACTGAAACGTGTGATGTAGGGCTTTTTCTGTGAAAAGAGTTTAGTGGTTTCACAGACTGGGAAATGTAATGAGAACAGTCATTTCTGCCTTAACTGGGGGGTGGAGTCAGCAGTCAGGGAAAACAATGCAGGCGGAGGAACCATGTGTACAGGGCTCTGCCTCTGGGCCAGAGGGGTACAGAAGGCAGTTTTATATCATTAGAAAGAGGCCTCAGGTGCCCAAAGTGGCCCGCCCTGCACTGCCACACACTTGCACCGTTTTCACCTTCTGCGTAATTCGAGGAGTGGCTGGCAGCATTTCCTTTCCCTGATGAAGTCATTGCGCTCCCGGTATGGGCAGCTCCCCGCCTGGTATCCTGTTTGCTCCGTATCACTCCAGGACACGGGGGGGGGGGGGGGGGGGGGGCCCCCGCCCCGCGGGGCCGGGGGGGGTTGGGGGCGCCCCCCGGGCGGCGGCGCGGGGGGGCGCCCCCCCGCCCCCCCCCCCCCCCCCCCGGACCAGCTGCTCACACGCCCACACGCACGCCCCTGCCCGGCCTTACCCCGCAGCTCCGCCCCGGCATCCCCCCCCCCTGCTAAGGTGACAGTCCCTGGCTTTGGGAAGCTGCCCCCATCTCTCGGTGCACCTTGGTCTCCTGCCTCGCCCCGTGATCGGGGACGGTGCCAGGGGGCTCCCCACCTGGGGGGGTGCCTAGTGTAGGGCGCTGCCTTATGAGATCTGTATTGCTGAACTGAGCACTGCCCTGCCTTGTGTAAGTGCTGTCAGGACCCAGACCTAGATGATTGGGTTTTGTTTCCCATGGGGGGGTTGATCCATGATGTAAGAAGGGGAGCCGTTTCTTCTGCCTGTGAGGCTTCCTCCATCTGCCATGGTGTTCTTGTATGGGGTATCCCACTGGGGGTGGGGGGTGGGGGTTGGTTCTTTGGTTCTCCTCGGAGTCAGATCACCCGCTTGGGTTCATCTCACTAAATCACAGCAATTCAAAGGGCATAACTGAACATTCCCCGGAGTGAAATGCCGGCACAGTCATTATAAAGATGTTTTACGGTTTATTACGGCACATTTCATTCTGAGTTACACCACTGGCGTGTTGTGACAAATGTGGTGTAAACGTTAGGCGTGTGTTTTCCTTTTTCTTTCTAAAAGTCACTTTCAACTGACCTAAAATGACATTTTGACAGCAGCCTGTAATGTTGTATATCGGACAGTTTATCATTTTCAGCAGCCTCTGATTTCTCTGTATGTTTATGGTTATGTTGTACTGAAGAGGAAGCTGTCAGGCAGGTAGTGTGTGTGTGTGTGTGTGTCGCCTCTGACCCTCCTGGGTTTAGGTGCTTAGCCACTGCGGTCACACCCTTCGTGCTGATGTAACCGTGTGAAGGTGGCCCTGAGGCGTGGCATCCCAGCGTGCCTTTTTCCCTCCCACCAGTCACTGATAAGCTGGTCGAGTTCTGCTACATGCGTCTCCCAGTGTAAATGCAAACAGCCTGGCCTGGGAAAAGTGAGTCCGTGCTGAGTGCGTGTGGAATTTGTGGGTAGTAAGGAAATGCAAACCCCCTTAATATAAGTGTTATGTTTGCAGAGTAGTGTCGAATGTAAGGATATTCCAGAATGGGTTGTTGTTATGGATACATAAGCCCCCCCGCCAAAAAAAGGCAGCTGGCAAGTTCTCTGCTCACCTGTGTGGATTTCGTCCGGTATTATCTCAGCCTTCCTGAGAGGGGAGTCCCATTTCGCCCCTGAGGCATCGTTCGCGGCTACTCGCCCTAATTCGCGCCCGTTAAAAATCTCAAGTCGTGACAAGGAGAAGTAGCCGGTCTCGTTCGCCAGGTGTCTAGATGTCATGGAAAATAGATGGTTGCTGCCACTTGGGGGCGCTAGTCTTAGGGATTTTCCACGTTGGAATATAGTACTAAACCATGTCCATCTAAGGCGGCTGTAGTACTGATGAATATTTTTTACATGTTAAATTTTGCTGATTTCAGATGCAGCCTCCTTTCACTTTCAGTTACTTTATATGTGATTCAGATGAACTTCTGTGTGACGTAAGTGTTTCGGCAGGCATGCACGTACTTCTCACAGCCACTTAGGAACTTCGTTCTGTGTACGTGATGTTTATCCCTCTTGCACTTAGTACAGGCAGCTTGTGTTAAACTGCTCTTTAGCTCTGTGTGGTGATATCTATTGCCATTTGATGAGGGGAAGTTTGTAATAAGGTTTTGTTTGTAAGGTCTGTTTGGAAAGACTTCAAATTCAAATTATTCAAGTCGGCACGGTAGTGTCGCTACTATCTGGAAGCGTGGCCCCACCGCAAACATTACCCTTGGTTACACACATTATGTGTCAAATGCTGAAGCTGTTTCTGGCTTGCACACTCGAATATGTTAAATGCCCTCTGGGGGGGACGGTCTCCCATACCACGAATGGCGAGAGACCCCACTGATGACATTTAAAGCATGTTCCAGCAAGATGTTCTCTCTCTCCTCCAAAGGGTATGGCGTACTATAAAAAGAAACAGTGGCCATGTTGCTAGGGAACGTGATGTAGCGCTAAGGAACCACGGTCCATCGTGCAGGCTGGAGCCTTCCTTAAAAGGGGCCCCCCCGTTACGCACTCTTACCTTTTAATTGGGCCGCGCGCGCCTTACGGCTTGTCACTTCTCGTTAGCCCCTGACGTACCTGCCGCAGTCCTGCCAGTGATGGTTTAAATCTCTATTCTCCGCCTCTTCCACCCATGGAGTTGCCGTGGTGACGCCAGTTATCTACATTTAATATCGACCAAAGACCCGAAAGCGTGTTCAGGTGACACGCCCCCCTCCCCCCTTCCATTTGCAGCCTTGTGATCTTTTCAGCTCCCAACATGTTTGTCAAAATAAGTTCCCGGCAACCCTAACCCTAACCCTCGATCCCCGCTCGGCGAAGCGGCTGGCTGTTGGTCTAACGCGGTTGCGATACGGTGCGGTGCTCCGCAAGCTCCTCCCTCTGGTATTAGAGGTTGCTCAGATAAATTGTACAAATGTCAGTTTTGCTAATAATTATTGCTGTGATTTAAGCTCCTCTGGCCCGGCCCCACCCTCCCCATTTCTCCCCCAGCTCAGACATACTGATCTCCATGACAATGTGTTTCTGTGGCGTCTCCATGGTGAGCCTGAGAATGTTGGGGGGCCCTCATAGTGCGTGTGAGAGGTGGGCTTCTATCCCCCTTTACCACGGCCCACTCGGTACAGGGGCAGCTGGCCTCTTTGTTAGCATGGCGGGAGAAGTGGGGGAGTGAAATTAGGATGCAGACGCCAACCCCCCGCCCCCCGCCCCCAGCCCCCCCCCCCCCCCGACCCCCCCCCCCCCCCGGCATAGATCATTCCAGATTTTGCTCTGTAGACTCGTCCTGTGGATAAGCACTTCCTGTTTGATACCGCCCGTCCTGTATCGCCTTCAGCATGCCATGGCCACTCCGAATGAAGTGCTACGGTGGCCTGGCGGCGACACATTATGGTCTTTTGGCATCTTGAATTGAAGTTGACTTGCTTTAAGGTCGACTTTGGCAGTATATGTACATTCAGGGGACTTGGATACGTGCGGTCAGACAGCAGTGGGTCAGATTCTGCATCTATTTTGCATGGATCTGCTGCCACCTCCTTAATCTCGCCTCCCTCCATCCCACCCCTCCTCGTCTGCATCCCACCCGCCTCACGCTTCCTCTCCTCTTCTGCTCCTCTCACCTTTTCCCTTCTCCTTTCTCTTCCTTCCACCTCAATTCATTCTGTCTGCCCTCTGCCCCCACACCCCCCCCCCCCCACCAGTGCCCATGGGGCCC
>JAODKM010000014.1:327416-338041 GCA_026780845.1 Petrocephalus sullivani | reverse complement strand
GTCTTTCACTTAACACACACAAACTGTTTGCCCCCAGGAGGTCTTTCACTTAACACACACAAACTGTTTGCCCCCAGGAGGTCTTTCACTTAACACACACAAACTGTTTGCCCCCAGAAAAATGCAACACGCAAATAGATTACCGAGGTAAGCCCTGTTCACCTTCTCCACGTTGAAGGAGAAGTAGATGAGAGTATTTCTATGTATTGCATCATATTGTTATATAAAAGAAAATTGTTTACTGTAAAGCACACTGCCCTGGATTCATTCTGCATAATCGGTATTGTTTAAATGGTTCCTTTCTTTATATGCACCAGTGACTCACACAGGATTCCTGTACCGTTGCCTAATTTGAACATGAACGTCTACTGAAAGGTGTCCCTGAGAGTTTATAGGATAATGATGACAATAAACAGCCATCCAGTCGGTCAGCTCAATGACCCCTCAGACCAATACAGAGACGGAGAGCTGATCTCAGACCAGCCGCACATAGACTGGGCTGGTTTCCTCTCACTCTGACACCTCTTACTGCAGACCGCTGTTATTACACGTACGCCCTCGAACCTCTCCAGTGGGTAATACTGCCCAGCGGTGACGCTAACAAAGCCGTTTCCCCAGCTGGTTGAAGGGGGGGGCGGCGAGGTACGGGAGCATGGAGGGGACCCCCCGCTCTGCCCCCCCGGTGTCTCTCCTTCTCTCTCTCACTCTTCTACATTTCTTTTTCCTGCTCTGTCTCCATCTGTCTGGCCCTTCTACTCCCCGCGGTCCCGTTATCTCAGTCCGCCTCTCCTTCTGACGTCTTCCTGAGCTCTAAAGGTCATAACTGAATGCTCTTTCGATAGAGAATGGCAGGAACCCTCCAAGCACCTTTCCTCAGGTAGCCATGTGTTTTTTTTGGACCAGTCCCAGCTCCCTGACATCCATCACACTGGGAAATCAGTCTTGCAATAAAGCTCCTATAACCAATTAAGGGAGGCGCACTGGGAGAGTGACTTCGAGACATCTCAGTCCTGGTGACCTCTGACCCCTGAACCCATCCAGAGGGTTATGAAGGTGAATCCTGGAAGCCATTTCCAAACCTAAAACTGAGCCCCAGGCCTCAAGTGCCAGGAGGAGCGGTGGTCAGTGAGGGGGGTAATCAGGCTTGACCTCTTTCTGTTTTTCGGGCTACCCCCACCCCCCTCCCCCAGCATAGAATTTAGGCTCGGGTTTTTCCTGCCCGAAGAGAGATTCCGATAAAGTGAGAGTGGACATGACATGAGGTCTGGTTTTCTAGTGCACGAGTGTGACGCCCCCTCCCTGCTCCCTGTCCTGACCCAGCACTACTCTTCTTATCCTCATTTCTACTGGTGTTAATGGCTAGGGGTTCTCTCCATTTTCTGAAAGACATACCTTATCTTATTTTTACCTTATTTCAGCAATCCATATCTGACTCACCTGCTCCCAGCTCACCATTATTGCTGATAAATTCCTCTCAGGTCAAACTCTGAGCCGGATTCCAGAAACTTCCGTGTGCGTGACAAGGCGAATCCATAGATACGCACCGCCATTAGCAAACGGGACTCGGCTTCCGATCTTGACTCGACCTGTAGCATAACGTTAGCCAACTAGGCCGCCCTCACAATACATGTAACTTCAGCTATTTGATGAGGCGCATCACGAGGAAATGCCCCTTGCCTCAGGACAGCGATTAGCCAATACTGTGGAAGTGTGGCGGAGACATAACATGGAACATCACAAGAACGTCACAAGACCTTCAGGCGGTACGTACATGTGCACAGAGACCTCAGGCTAACCCTAAGCTGGAATTCAGATGGATAACTCCACACTCATCAAAAGGATTCTGAAAGGTGAGGATCCGTGGTGATTAGATGGTCACTGTGCTGTAGCTGCTCGAGCACCGTGTGATGCAAAGGGTTGGAGGGGTGATCCTTGGTGTTGGTTGATTCTCCATATGAACACAGCTCTACTGACTAGTTATTTTTATATCTAGTATATTGGTTACAGCTTTATCCAGACATTACTAAGTACAGTTTTTAATATTTGATATATGCTATGCTTTGGTTTTGTTGTTGTTAGCATAATTGCATAGTTATAACACAGTAATCATTGTAAATGTCCATAACTCTTAGCTAGCTCTTGACTAAAGACTTGGATGAATCATTCTTTGACCTACTGGTACACGAACACTCATGGCCCCACCAAACCAATTCAGGCTAGACACTTTGGGCCTCCTGTTCTTGATGGTGCCGGTTTGGGTGGGCCGTGTGCATGTCCAGATGAGATGTCTTTGTTGCTGGGGGGGGGGGGGTTGCACAGGGAGGTCCTGAAGCAGACCCTCGACACGGACGAGTTGCGGCAGAGGGACAAGTGGACGCTGTTTGGGAATGAGGCGGAGAGGGTGGAGGTGGAAGTGATTCGGAACCAGCACACTGTCAGGAAGCGGGCCGACCGACTGGCACTGCGCCAAGAGGTACCTGGTGACCCTACGATGCCGGATTACAGGGCATTATAGTCCAGTACTTGCAGGTGTCAACTATGTACTCATATGTACTCATATGTACTCAAATGTACTCCTTGAGTGGCTGCACCCTGGCCTTACCTGGTTACCAGATATAAATCTCATCAGTTTCAATCAAAATAAAGCAAGTAGGAACATGACCCAAGTGGACCACTTCCTGTGGGTGTTAGAATGAGTTCAGCCCTGACCTCATGGGTAACCCCAGGCCAGAAATGGAAATCAGTTGGGGACCAGTGTAAATCGGCACAAAAAAAGACATTTTCGCACACAAATGGAGGTGAGAATTGGGAACAGGCAGCCTGCTGGTGTAATGCAGTCTTTGCAGTCGTCTCACGCTCCAGACAAAATTACACCAGCTCGTGGAGGTATAAAATATGAAAGGGCCGTGTCTCATTTGCAATGTTTCTTACATTCTTAAGTGCCACTGCTGATGAAAGCCTATAGTTTTCCGCCACTTTTAACCGCGTAAAAGGCACCCCACGACATCAGGCCCTGCACCAAGTCAGCTGCTAATCCCTCCTGGTGAAATTCTGCAGAAATACATATTAAACGGTTTTAGGTAAAATGCTAATTATTTACTCTCCTCCAAAATTCATGCCGAAAGTTCAGCCCTCTGTTCCAGGGTGCTGAGGTAAGAGGGGCCACGGGAACAGCGAGATAGCTGAGTGCCGCGTCTGTAGCTTAGATCTGAATCGCCGTCAGTATCAGCGAGATCTTCATGACTCCTAGAAATTAATATAAAAAAACCCCGTCCTGACCTGACAGCTCATGAATATTTAGAATTAGCGATATGAAGAGCATAACTCACCAGCACTCTTTTAGCTGGGATGAGGCAGAGCAAATACAGTGCGGATGAGAAATTGTACGTCAAAGTGTATTTGCTTCTGAGGGGTCGATTATACAGGAGTGGAAGTCGTCATGTTAAAGAGAGCTGGACGTCTGCCACATTCATGTTGGAGCGCCTCAGCTTTGAACAGCCCCTAGATTGTCTCGACATTTTTCACACATCTGTAATAAAGTAACAGAAGAGGTCAAACAGAACGATATAACAAGCTTTAAAAAAACACAGCGGTGTTGCATGTTCTTTTGGTCTTCTTCACAATGGACCATGGCACACATCTGAATTGGGGGGGCTTATTGCAGTGGTGGTGGGGGCTTCACTTGCCTGTTTGCTTTTGAAAAACTCTGATATAATCTTTTGTTTGAAAAAACATAATAAAAGTCAGGCTTATATAATTACAGTTTTTCTGGTTTGCTTGACATCATTTGCATTCAAGTTTTTTCGTGATTGTTCATCACTGCAGTCTAAATGATGCCCCAGCAGTCACCCTGCTGCTCTTTCATGTTCCGCATGAAAAGTAGAACACATGAGGACTTCATGTAACTGCAATGGCTGGTGAGCTGAGCCGAGTTTCGCTTACAGATACTGCTTCCCACCCACAGGCGGAGCGAAAGGCTTCGATCCACCGGAAGTTTCTGGAAGACCTGAGCATGAGAGGTCCGGACTTCCCCATCCCTCTGCGTAACCACGTCGTGTGGGAGGGCATGGCGGTCAAGCTGTCCTGCACCATACAGGGCTGCCCAAACCCTCTGGTCACCTGGTAGGGCTCAAGCCTGGAGACACACAAACAGCACAGTATAAGCTCGCCTGTCCAGAAATATCAGGCTGATTTTCTTGATAGCTGAATATTAGTATTGAAAAGTACTGAGTTGTAACACAATATCCACACTTACTTTATCATTTTATATGCGCACACTAATGATTATTGAACTGTTTCTTTAACAATGGGGTAACATCAGATGATGGCAGATATTCAGTCCAGTGCTAGCCCTCCATCGGTAACAGCTACAGCAGCATAAAGACGCCCAAGTCGCCCCCTAATCATGTGCAGGAACTGACTTTTGTATTGTGCAAAATTTTCCTTTGTTACATTTCCTCATTTTTAGTTAGCTGTGTACATTTTTCATAGAATAGTGCTCTTGCTTATAATGAATTATTCGGTTTTATAGTTTTAGAATTGTGAGGGTTATTTGAAACCTTTAACTACACTTAAAAAAAGGGTATTAATTTGTACCTTTGCGTGTCACAGGGGCTGTACCCTCAAGGGTCTACCAATTGTATCCTATAGCTGTAGGCAATTGGTACAGAAATGAATCCAAACAACATTAATGTACCCCTAATGGTACAAAACAGCTCCTCATACTCCATTCCTGTAACTTAAAAGGTACAAGACCCTTCAGGGTACAGCCCCAGTGACAAGCAAAGGTACTAATTGGTACCCGTTTTTCTGAGAGTGTATGTATATATACACACGTGCAAACAGATGGATATGTATATAGATAAGCACACATACATAGATAGGTACAAACACATGTCTGGCTACGTCACATTGACTCGCTCTAATGCTCAAACGCCAAATATATTTCTAGCCTGCAAATAGCTCAGGCATATAGAAACTGGTGACAAAAAAAATCACACTGTCACTTTTAGTGCTGCCAAAATATCACTTTTAAAAAGAGGCCTTTTTTTATGGGAGCACTAGTTGCAAAGACATCCCTGAAGGTTAGGAAGACACAGGAATGCACGGGGTGGCGCACACTTCACCCTGCGAGAGAGCACTCTGACTGAAATAACATCAAACAGCCAGACATCTGGTGCTTCGATGGTCAGAGCATCAGGCTACCAGCAGTACCCGCCGCGAAGCAGGCCGCGGGGCTTACGCCGAGCTACTCCCGTGCTGAGACTCCTCCGTCTACGCTCCCCCTTGCTTGTTACTCAAGGTACAAGGACGGAGTTCCTCTCGAGCAACTGCACCAGCCCTGGAACATCAAGCTTCAGCAAACCCACGGCCTCAACACCTTGGAGATACGCAGGTAGGAACACGCATCCTGAAGAAAAGGGCTTCTGTCCAACAGCTCGACATCTGCTCGGGAATTGACAGTTATAACCAGCCGATAATATGTAATATGTCTCTCAAAACAGTAGGTAGGGAGACTGCAGAAGATCCCAGTTTGGTGATCATGCCATGCACGTCCTCTGAAACCCCACATTGAAACACAAATATCTGATGCAGGACTCTGACCTACTGAACGGTCTGCTTTGTTTACCCCTTTATGGCAAAAGAGGAAGGCCGTCTTATTTACAGAGTCGGCTGATAACCATCTTTTGGGAAGCCATTGTAATCAAACGAGGGGGCTTGGATTCTGAAGCGGACTCGGTACCATTAACGCTCTGTGGTTTGCTTCTCAGGGCCTCTGTAACCGACGCTGGAGAGTATAAAGCTATAGCCAAAAGCCCTCTGGGTAAAGCCATCACCTTTGCCACCCTGCTGGTGAAATGTAAGCCCACCCTGACGTTACCACGGTAACCGCTCTGCCATCACTCATCCTCAGAATCTCAGTTACTGTCCCATCCCTTGGTCACCGGCCTAATCTCCATCGTCAGAAACGAGCTGACAGGAATAGTAGATGTGAGATGGTTTGAATTTGTCTGGTTTCTCCCCGCTGCAGCATATAAAGGTGGCAAGGCTGGTTTGGAGGCCTCCAAGAGCCCAAGTAAGTATGGCCGCAGGCTGCGGGTTCGAATCGCCCCACTTCCTGCAGTCCCTCGTTCTGCCAGTGCCACTCAGAGTTGACCCCAGCCCATATTTCATTCAACTCTTTCCTTGGACTCTCCTGTAGGGAAGGTTCTAGGCTGGGATTAAAATTTAGCCCTGGTCAGTGGGGTGACCTGATGATATGTTTTGATGTTTTGGTGATTGTCGTGTGTGGCTTGTGGGCAGTGAGGCACAGACAAGGGCGGGGCCACAGTTCCACTGACTCAAGTTGATAGCTGATTGGCCCCTGGAGTTGCTTTTCCCCTGTCAGTTATTGAGTCAAAGCATATCATTGGCTAACGATATGGTGGGCCCCCCTATATGATTTATGCGTGGGCTCCAATGTTACAAAATATCCGCGAATCGCTCCGACCTCCTGGTTTTACTCTATCTGCAACAGTCTCACTACTGCTCTATTAGCCAGAAGCTAAAGGTCACTAAGGGTCAGCGCTGCCCCCGTTTGCCGGCTCCATGGGAGACAGAGCGATGGGCAGGTGCATACGCGGCGAAAACGGGGACAGGAGGTCCTGCTGCCTCATTAGGCACCAAAAAAAGAAATAATGCATGAGAAGAGTCCAAAAAATGAGTCATAATCAAAACCTGAGTGAAATAAACAACTGTGTCAAACTGTGAAAGATTCAGTTAAATGTGGGAATGAAACAACGACCCGCGTATTATTTATGCCGATAATAATTCCAGATCAGATAATTGCTGGAAGCCTTTCCGTTTATGTAAAACTTCTGTAAATCAATACTAGAACTACACACACACACACACACACAAACACACACACACACAGAGCACCTTTTCCGTTTATCTAGAACAATTTTCTGAGTTATTCCCGAAAGGATACTTCAGTAAACAGACTGTCAAGCTGCACTCTTCCCAGATGCCAATCCTCACCTCCCGGCTTTCCCTGCTGGCACTGCGCATCTGTCGGGTCGCCGCAGCTTTTGATGCATGCCCTGCGACATTGGCACCCCTACTCACGCACCGATCGCCCGTTACCTGTGCACCATCGACCCGCTTAAACACGAGGCAATTTTGACAGCTTGTTACAAGAGTAAAAACACCCGCAGTTGCCACTCTGTCAGACTGCTGGAGTTCAGGGCCAATTTCAGGCTGTGTGTCTGTGGTTCTCGACGGGTTTAGCCTCAGGACTCACAGCTCTATAAGTCACAAGTCAGACTGGTGACAGTAAAAGCTATCAACTGGCAACCACTTATGCTGCAATCCACTGAAAACAGTCTTGTGACCCGCCACTGCTGTATGCTTTATATTTAGTTAGCAGATGTAAATAGTTGCTGGTTCGAGTCCCATGAGGGGCCTGGATCTCATAGGTGTGATGAAGCATGCTGCCAAGGGCCTCGGAGTAACAGGAGCGAGTAGATGTGTGGTGGGTGTTTCTCCAGGGCCAGCTGTGGAGGAGGAGGCCCGGTTCGGCAAGACCTTCCCCCCCACCTTCGCCATCGAGGGCGAGCCGCTCTGTCTGACCTGTGACCTCACTTCCTCGCTGCTGGCCTTCCAGCAGGATGTGACCTGGCTGAAAGACGGTGAGCGATGAGGTCAGGCCAGGGGAAAACTCATTAAAATTATAAAGGAAGCACTATAACAACATTTCGCCAGCCAATTAGGTAGTGCTTATTTAATGAATATCAATGGTTTTACCCCTCCTTCCTACTTAACAGCCAATCAGTTATCACTTCCTTTATAAATATTAACAAGCCTTCTGGGGCCATTCTACTCCCAAGCCAATCAGGTAGTACTTCTTTTATGAATATTAAAAAGCCTTCCCCTTTCGTCCTATTCACCAGCCAATCAGGTAGTGCTTCCTTTAGAAATATTAACGAGCCTTGCCCTGCCATCCAAATCATGGGCTAATTCAAGTAAGTCTTTCTTTATGAGTATTAAAGAGGCTTCCCCTGCAATCCCACGTTTTGGAAATTTGCGGTCAGGACAGCCACCACCCTGCTCCGCCTCCATGCTGGGCTCTCTAACAACCCCGCCTCTATTCCACAGGAGTCCCGCTACGTGCAAACGGCGAGGTCGAGCTGCAGACGGCCTTGCGCTCCTCCAGCCTGACCCTAAGGTCCGTCCACAAGGAGTTGGAGGGCATTTACACCGTGCGGCTGCGCACCTGTGATGGCTTTGAGGAGCACAGCACATACATCTACGTTAAAGGTGCCCGGTCCTCAGTCGGCTCAGCCAATCAGAGATGACATCCACACAAGTGCCATGTGATAGTTGTATTAACAACCTTTCAGGGACAGTGTTGAGCACATGGACATACCGAGCTTTGCACATCCCGTGCAATCCTGTTCACCGTGTTATGCGTGTTATATGTACTGCACATGTAGGTTTGACATGCTTGGGTTGTGAACATACCTGTTTTCCCACATGCTTCATTGCATTTCCCTTTTCATGTTAAGAAACCCCACCTAGACTGTTTGACATTGCTTGTCATGACACATCAATCCATTGGCGTTGCATTCATAAAACCTGCCAAAACCACGTCACGGTTTCTAGGGGAACGGGGCTCAACCCAAGCCTTAGGTAGCCTGAAGTAGGCCATGCTTGCAACCTGGCAGGTACTAGGTACTCATTATTAAATGTGCATTCTCAATACTGTGAATTCCCTGCAAGATACCTAGGAACAAAACTGGCTTTGCCTAATCCCAGACACGTGCCACCACATCCAAACGTAGTTCTCCGTCCACAAGAATAGTGTTTTTCTGGAGGTGGGGGCAGTTTTTTGAGGGCCCTGCAGGACTCACGGATAGTAGAGCTCCTCCGGGGCAGGGTGCGGCGAGGGCTGGCTCGACATCACCAGTTCTGGAGGTCTGGGCCCGGCCCACTTAAGACGGCTCTCCAGAAACTTCACTCGGCAAGACTCTATGAATGTTTCATGGATGTCTGTCACCCAGCCCTTTCCTGAGGCATCAGACTTCCTGCATGAGTAGGATATTAATGCCATAATTGTGCAAGCTCTGTCTTTCTCTCGTCGAATGTAAGAATCCGCCTCAGACTCCCACCGCGGCTTGTGATGAATGGGCCGGCCGAGGTGGTTCTCGGAGCGGGTACGCCAAACCTCCGAGGCCGAGGGGGGTGCATTAGGGGACACCGGCTGATTGGCTAATGTGGGTTGTGTGGTGGGTGATGCAGCCCCGAAGGGTAGCCGTGGGATTAACGCCTTCTCACAAAGAGGAAGCTTTATAAAGGCGGCTTCCGTAACGGGATGCAGATTCCGGAACATCGAATCTCCAAGCCGCTGTTTCCAAAGGCCCGGCTGCTAAGCTGACTCCCCAAATCCCCCCTATATAGCCTATATACCAGGGGAGCCCAACCTGCCCGTCGATAGTGGCGTGTTTCCAGGTCAATGGATAATGCTCTGCTGATTGCAATCAGCAACATATACAACACATTCCCAGGCTGCGTTTTGCTGCCAGCTGCCCCCTTGTGTAGTCCCCATATCGCTAAGGTGCAGGAAGTCAGAATATCGCATAAATTATATTCAAAATAAACATCTATGCTAATGTGCAGACCTATAGTTTGATGTACAGTGCTGTGCAAAAGCCCGAGGCAGGCAAAGAAAATATTTAAAGCTGTTTATCAGGGGAATAAGTATATATTTGCTAGGACATAAAAGACACAGTTATCACTGGAAGAGGGGCAGCCAGTCCTATAGGTGAGATAGACAGCCCCCCAGGGTGCCTGCTTCTCGCCCGCCGCTCTCACTGCGCTTCAGACCGGGGGCATGGGCAGCAGGGCTCGCCGAGGGCGCCCCATTGGCTGGGACCGCTACGCCATTACGCACATCTGCAAATTTACAGCAACACAATGAATACTGACACAAACATCTTCTGTTCTCCTAAGCATTTCTGTCGCATGGCTAGATGAAGCTCATTTCAGGTCCCAAAGCCCTCCTCAGGCCCACCTCAGCCATTACATGTATTCATTACATTTTACCACCTTCTGAATTAACAGTGACACTTTACTTGACGGGGCACAAATATGATAGAATTATACTATTACTCATGTATTAATTAACCCCAAAATATGACTTAGTTACATACTAAATTTCATGTTAATGCATCATTAATGAATCGTGATGCATGTTTTATCCCAAGTGGTTACTATATTTGTTGCTGTATCTGTTAATTCTGTAAACTTTTGAGAAACTCCTGAAGTAACTACTGAATGAAGCAAGTTATGAATAACACAAATTAAATACTGATCTCTTATTTGTTCATCATTAATCAGTCATAATGCATCTTTAATCCTAAGCAATCAGCTACTATATCTGGTAATTCTGTAACTCTTCATGAACTACTGAAGGACTGAATAACATAAGTCAAATACTGATCACATGTTTGTTCATCATTGATGAATCATGACACATCCTTTATCTCAAGTCGCAACTATGTTTGTTAATCGGTAACACTTTACTTGAGGGGCCACAAATAATGCAGTAATACCTGCTTAGTAAATGCATTAATTAACCATTAACT
>JAODKM010000014.1:298744-318902 GCA_026780845.1 Petrocephalus sullivani | reverse complement strand
GTACATTAAGTCTACAGTATAATACAGCACAGTACAGTAAGACTACAGTATAGTACAGTGCAGTAAGGGTACAGTACAGCACAGTAAGAGTGCAGCACAGTAAAGGTACATTATAGTGCAGCACAGTAAGGGTACAGTATAGTGCAGCACAGTAAGGGTACAGCACAATAAGGGTATAGTACAGTAAGGGTACAGCATAGTGCAGCACACTAAGGCTACAGTAACAGTAAGTCTGGTCTGTGCTACAGCGATCTTGTTTTTACTTTGGAGGCCGAGAACAGAAGGAGCAATGTGCTAACCACAGATCTCCGTTCCCCAGGGCTTACTAGCTGTGAGTATCTAAGGTACTTACCTGTACATGACAGCAGGGGGCAGATTAGCCCCAACCAGCTGTGACTCCTACACCTGGTAACCATCTGCTTTGGATCCTGGGACATGTGAGGTAACAAGGGCATCTCTGTCGGTGCTCATGGCGGGTAACTCCAGATCGACAAAGCGCCGCCTGTGTCGTCATAGCCAAAGCACTAGGCACCGGTAACATCCGCTCCAACCAGGGGGCAGTGCCATGGCCAGGGAGATGCGCCAGACATCCAGCTGGGCTGAGCGGCCGCCAGCACTCCTGAGATGGCCGGTGTCGCGTGGATGCAGTCGCCAGGCAACAAAAGGCTGGTTTTAGTGATGGGTGTTTGCACGGTGGGCTTCTCGGTGAAACTGCAGGGTTATAGAATTACATTTCATTGGTCGGTCAAATTTTATTTAGTATGGCACATTTTACCGGCAACTTCTGCAGTGATTTATGGTCATGTTTCCTAAAGGAAATGAAAAACTGAAAAAAAACCCAAATGCCAATATTGGGGAAACTGAAAACTAATCCATGAGTCCTCTGTGGGGGTTGAGTAGTACCCCAGAAAATGATGTCTCCGGAAAGCAAAAAATGACAAATCCAATTGCCGACAACTGCAATTTCCCACGAACCACCGAAGACGGGTGGTGCCCCTGTGATCCAGCTGCCAGAGGGATAGAGACACAAACGACCACATCAGTATACTGGGTGATGCCAGCACACTAGTTACTGGGGCTAGCCTATGATCCGTGAAGCAGCAGAAGTGGGGAAATCAGAAGAGATGGGAGGCATATTGTGTTGGTAAATAGTTTTCGTAGGCGACCGGACGAATGAGATTGCGGATACAAGTGGCAGAAATGAGCTTCCTTTGCAGGGTATCTGGGTTCAGCCTTAGAGAGAGGGTGAGGAGGTCGGACATTTGGGAAGAGCTCCATCTAGGATATCTCCTGGACACCTCCCTGGGGAGGTGCTCTGGGCATGTTCAATTGGGAGGAGACCCAGGACACACTGGAGAGATTAAGGGTGTTTCTCAATATGCGTACTTCGCCATACTTCTCATGGACCGGCTTTACACAGCCTTTCATTGCTGAGGAGCAGTTACAATACCAGCAGAAGTAGCGAGGATGGTAAAAATCCCTGGATCTTCTTCTTGCCCCACTCCAAATGTCAAGGATACACCCTATGTCTCTTGCTGGCCTGGGAGAACCTCGTGATCCCCCTGGAGGAGCTGGCTGGGCAGAGGGAGGTATGGGTATCCCTGCTTAGAGCCAAGTCAGGCCCTAAAAGCCCAAAGCTGGCTCTCGCTAAGGTCTTAAGGCCCGTTCACTACTTCTGATGAAACCGTATGTTTTCTGCCCGAAGGTTACTGGCCTGCAGATGGGTCACCAGTACCGCTTCCGCGTTTTTGCGGCCAACGCCGTCGGCTTGGGGCCACCCTCGGAAGCGAGTGACGCGTTCCTGCATGAGCCGTGGACCATGGATGAGCCAGGTGGGTGCTGTGAGGTACTGGTTTCCACCCCTGCACTCCACACTACCATCAGCACACATCTCATATCACATAGTCTCCCATCATGCCAGCTTGGTGACTCAGCTGAAGTTCCTCACAGCGTCCTGGGAATGTTCCCAGATGATCATTTTGGGCTGTGCGTGGAGTAAACCTGTGGATGGTATATCTTCACTTTATTACTCTTCTGCATTTGATGACAAGCAATTTTTACTCAATTCTCCATTTTAGTGTTTTTTAATTTTCTTCATGGTGCCTCATGATGCTTGTATTAGCTTTGGTTATTCATATAAACTATTAATAACCTCCACCCAACCAAAGAAAAAGGCAGGAGGGCATCCTGGACAGGATGCTAGTAATGACGCTAGTAATTTTAATACTAAATGGTAACAATATGTTAATATTAAAGTGGCCTTCTGAGTTTAAGCCTGTATACTCTCAGCCAGTTTATTGGCTACTCCTGCTGACTAATGCAAACCACATAGAGGGTCAAGACGTTCACTCACGTTTTGATTAAGAAGCAGAGCGTCTAAGATGCCTTATCTAAGTAAACTACAACCGGGGTGGTTCTTGGCGTCGTGCCTGGCCAAGAGGAATTAGAGGTAAACAAATGTAAGTCCACAGACAGTGGGGCCTCCGGGTGCGAGTCCAGGTTCATAATAAGGGAGATTCTGGGCCCGTTCTACCTTCTCAGGGGCCCTGGGCTCAGCTATACTGGGGAGCCCCCCTCCCAAGCAGTCAGATACTAGAAAAAATGAAGCACATTCACTATGTGTTTTTATTTTCTACTTTATGTACTTTCCGTACTTTTACACTCTGACTCATTAGCCTAACAAATAGATGTAATAATAAATAAAGGTAAACAATGATGCGGTCATGTAAATAATACATGCCCCAGTGCGGGCAGCAGTATCCCAGAGACAAAGGGCAGGGCGTTAAAAGCCTAACAATGCCAGGGGGTCACTTCTGACGTGGCGTAGACATTAAAAATGAAGGTCACACAGCCTCGCTCGCTGCACAGCTCGTTAACTCCACAGGCCGGCTCTTCCTCGTCTCGTTAATAATTCAGACACGACTGCAGATCATTAAGCAAATGAGCCGTTGCGTCCCGCACACAGAGGGCAGGGTGCGTGCATTCCCCATATGATCGCCAGTGTTTATTCATTGTTTTTGACGTGATGGCCCATTCGCTCACGGTCTACGCATTGTGTTACGTTTCCACACGGGCCCAGAAGGAAATGAATTTCATTAGGACTAAGTGTTTCCCAAGCCAGTCCTCGGATACTCCACATTTTCACTATCTCACGGCTCCCAGCACACCTGAACCATACAATCAAGCAATCAAGAACACTGGTGCAGGTGTGTTGGGAGTTGGGAAGGAGCAAAAATGTGGACTGTCTGGGGGTCCCTGTGGATCGGGTTGGGAAACACTGTCCTTAGTAAGAGGACCATGTGCTTCATGCTACGACTCAGTGTGAGTTTAAATGCACAGTTACTGAGGGGAAAGGGGAGAGTGTCCCCTAAAAAATCCTGGTGCATTTTCAGTAGAACCCTACCTCTCCGCCCGGGATATGAACCTACATGTCTGGTAAATAAGTTAACATTTTTACTGGCAGTATGTATTATATTAATAGCTATGGATGTTCTTTGAAAATGTAAGCACTCCATGATAAAACTGGGCCCACAGCCATTCACTTCCAGGCATGTGTTTTCCCTCTGGGCCAAGAGGGATGGCCTGCAATGCAGTCACAGTCTTTTTTTTACCCCCAACATTAGGGTGCCCCTATGACCTGCTATTCAGGGAAGTGCGCACAACATCACTGGTCCTGCTCTGGGAGGCTCCTATGTATGAGGGACGCAGTAAGGTCACAGGATACGTAGTGGAGATCAGCAAGCTGGGCCAGGCAGAGGGCTGGACTCTGTTGACCCAGGAGCCAATCACAGATACTCATCTGAAGGTCCGTCACCTTTTGATTAGTGGATTTCCATAATCGGTTACTGAAATTCAGTACAAAGCTGCTCCAGAAATGATGCACAATTACTAAAACTCTTAAATGCCTGTAATTTCTCCCAGTGAAAATGTTGCTGATTTCATTATATAATCACAATAAATATTTAACATTTTTCAACTTCACACTGTTTCTCACAGGTGTCAGGTCTGCAGGCAGGTAAAACCTACATTCTACGTGTTTCTGCAGTCAACAAATTCGGTGTGAGCTTGCCATCCCTGCCATCTGAACCAGTCACAGCTCAGACAAAGCCAGGTGACTGACTGGATGATTGGAAACGATTATTTCTGATTGGTTGATTGAACGGGATGATTAGTAATTAGCCTAGGACATTCTTACAGTTACTGATCTGAACTATGTCACCATCAGGAACAAAGGATGTGGAGATTGGAGTGGACAATGATGGTTTCATCTTCCTGGAATTTGAGTGTCCTTTGGGGACCCAGGCTAACCAGCTGGTTTGGGCCAAGAACTACACAGAGCCCATTGATGCTGGACGGGCTTGTGTGGAGTTCAAAGGCAATCGGTGAGGAAAAATGAACTGAAGCCAAAAACAGAGAGCTAGGCACTTAAGGCTATAATTTGGGTATTATTGACATTGAGTGATTGGCTCTCTCTAAGGTTCTAAGGCCCTTTCAGTCCTTCTGATACTTCCCTAAGGCCCATTCAGTACTTCAATGTGTAAACTAGCTAATAACAATCACATCATGTTCCCCATGCTCTATTTGTTGCAGTCTTGATTGCCCGGTATCTGAGTCACGCTATGTCGTCTGGCTCACCCTCCAGGTCCATCATCACGTTCCTGACCCCCTCCGAAGAAGACCTGGGTCTTTATACCGTAGTGAAGGGCGACGAGCAAGACATCTCCTCCAGCTACAACTTTACCGCAGAGGGTAGGGCTCCAGTGCCGAGATTAATGCCTCATTGCTGAGCGTAGGTCGAGTTTGAGTCTCCATTGTTGTGTTAAGTATCCTTTGTTGAAGACTAAGTCTCTCTTTTTTTAAGTGTGATGTCTCTGTTGCTGAGGGCTAATCTCTATTGTTGAAGAGCATCATTGGGGATGAACTACACCTCCTGGCTTTTCACATCCAAGTTCATTATTCCAGAGCCTATCCTGAAACCTTTGGCCGCAAAGGAGGGAATAACCCAGGATGGGGCACCAACCCAACCCATTTCAGGGCACACTCACACACCATTCACTCACACATGCATACCTATGGGCAATTTAGTAACTTCAACCAACCTCAGCATGTTTTTGGACTATGGGGGGGGGACCCCACAATTACACGTGGAGAACATGCATGAAATTCCACACACATGGAAGGCAATGGTGCTACACCATCATGCCACCCCAACTGATAACATTTATGCTATATTTTGTTTGCTCCTCAGATCTTGAGAAGATGCAGGAACTCAGTTGGCAAGTCAGAAATCCACGTAAGTGTTCGTGACACCGACTTACGGCCAGTAAATAGGACAAAAAAGATCAACAACCTAATGGTGGTGTCCCCCCCCCGATTAAATCACAAACAAAACTGTGCTGGTTCTGAAGAGCCTGACAGGAGCGTGCTCACGATGATGATAAGATATGACCACGGCTTTAAAAAAGCGCATATTATTCATGACAGCCTGCCAGATCTGATCTCCAGTTATTATGGTGCTTGGAAGAGTTTTGCTCAGCCGTCTCAAAGGCAGAGGCTGAGCCTGCAAACACTAGGTCGTCACCATTAGGAGCACAACACACTGTGGTTTATTTAGCCACTAGCCAGCTTAGCCACCTAGAGCCAGGATGCCACCTTCTCATTGCAAATATTGCTTCCCTGCGGCATCTTCACAGTATAGAGAAAAGTTAGAATCAAGATAACAAGATGATCTGTAGGCAGGGGCCTAGCTAGACATTCTGTCCCACCCCGCCAACAAAATGTCACCTTGGACCCCCACTATGGTCCCCTCGGTACTTTTTTTCCAGTGGGGGGGAAGGGTCCCCAATTCCTTCCATAGACCGTCAGAGGTAACCTTGGGTCCGTTTATCCTAGACAGGGTCACAGTCAGGGCCGGATTGAGAGCCCAGAAAGGCTGTTCACTGTTCTTGAGTGTGAATGTCAGTCTTGTCTGCTGTAAAAACAAGAGGACCGGTAAGGCGTGGGGCAAGCGGGGACTGGGGTGGTGAGTGTGCTCATACGTGACCCGCTGACCCGGGCAGTGATCGCTTTGAAGACGCCCTGGACGGTGGACGTGACGGAGCAGGGCTCCATACGGCTGTGGCTGCAGACAGAGCCGCTCGGCGAGGCCACACAGCTGCACCTCATCCTGAACGACAGGGAGATCACCAGCACCCCGGTGAGCAGCCTTTGCCTGGAGCAGGTCTCCATGGAAACGTAAAATGAGCCGCAAAATAAAAAATCCCAGAGTAGTGGAATATTGCCAACCATTAGGATATAAATACATTTTTATTAATGTTAGACTTTAAGCTTATAGCTTAAAATCTGCTTTATTAGACATCAGGTTGTAAATGTAGGTCAGTGACAGTCTTATTTTTTGTGGTAGGGCATCGTATACATTAATCACCCGCCCTTCCGGTCTTTGCATTTTATTTTCAAGTTCATTGCTCTGTTTTACACTCTAATATAATCTGTGGAATATTCTCTAAGACAAGGGTGCCCCTAGAGATTTTGGGCCTTATGAAAGCACATCATATTGAGCCCCCAACCTAGGCCTATCCAAATATGTTCCAAATTTTTTAGGGCCCCTGTCACTCAGAGGCCATTGGTACTCCTGACATCCTCCAGGGAATGTGAATTCTAAGACACAGCATTCCTGGGTACTGAGTGCATCCTGACATTAAAATACGGGTCAGCCTCTGACATCACAGGGTCACATGACTGTGGCTCACTTCCATGTCCGTCCTTCTTCTCACCAAACCAAGGAGCGCAAGATTAACTTCCACAAAGCCCGCGGGATTTTGGAGATTCTGATCGACCAGCTGTGCCCAGATGATGAGGGCTCTTACACGGCTCAGCTTCAAGACGGTCGCGCAAAGAACCAGTTCACCCTGGTCCTGGTGGACGAGAGTAAGGGCAGATCTTCTATCCTGAACCTGCTGTAAATATGTTCTGAATAAGGAAAAAAATACTACCTTGTTCCTGCAGGCCATACTGTATGTTGTTCACACAAATGTCCCTGTTAGATACTAATAAGACTCATGATTTCATTGCAAAATGAAGTTCCACTCTGAATAAGTAGGCTGAAGTCAAACTTTCCAAAAGAAACAAAACACGACTACCTCAAATTGTTCCACATATATGCAAATGCATTTTTCATATTCGTTAGCACATTAGCTTAACTGAGCCCTCTCAATGAGTAGTCAGCACTGAGAGTGCGCCAGGGTGAAAGGCGATCAGTGGTCCAGAAGATCATCACACCACGGTTTGGCCGTGCAGGTTCTGCTTATGTCCGGTTGGTGGTGTGCTAACCCTGCAGCCCTGTCATTGGCAGAGTTCCGTCAGACCCTGGCCCGGTCCAACACCAACAGGAAGGACTGGAAGAGAAAGTCGGGTGAGTGATCCAGGGATCGCTGACCCGGACTCCATCCACCCAGAGGCTCACCAGCCTTAACTAAACAAGACTAGTATCTAAAATCAAATGATCCGCCACACTGCGTACCCCTGTACAAGCACAATATGCAGGCTCTGCTCATGGAGAGATCAAGGTCACGGGGTGAGGAGCTGGAAGATTTGGATAGATCTAAAGAAGCGAGGGGAATGTAGGTCATTGACAGATTATGGTCTGCCCTTCCAGGACCTCATTTCCTGGAGTTTCTGTCCTGGCAGGTGACGAAGGACTGTGAACTACTATTCAGATGTCAGGTGCGTAATGTCACATCTGCTTCACTGTATGTGCTGAGCCTTTTGCAAATTGTGCACATTCGTCAGTGAAAATTATCTCCATGGTGTCTGAGCTTTGTGTGGAAGCATATAGCATGACTGTGGATTTTCTCAAATGCACCAGCGAGTGGCACATATTTTCTGTGTGTCTGCGTGTGTATGTGTGTGTGTGTGTGTGCGTCCATCCGCACGTGTTTTGGCAGGTGACCAACGTGAACCGGGACACCTGCCTGAAGTGGTTCAAAGACGGGGGGGAGATCAGCAATGCCACGTATGACCTGAAGACAGGGGTCAGCACATACACCGTGCCGCAGGTAATCAGAGGTCTTTGACCCTACATCAAACCCCAGTTGGGGGGAGGGGGGCGTTCATTTGGAAAGTGTGTGTGGAGACACAGGTCACATGGTCAGAGGCCCTGGGGCTATTTGAGTTGTCAGAACCACCCCCACCCCCCCCGGCTACCTTCTTCGATGGTGGAATTGTTGGTGGGTGGGGGGGGGCTGGCAATGGTAAAAGCTGTTCAACAGGGGGGTTGGAGGGGGGACATTTTCTTAAACTAGCTGCCTGAGCTTCAGCCCTGGTAAGCCCCAGTATTGATGTGCCCCTGGTCACAAATTACATGAAATGGTGAGTATGATCCACTGTAAAGTTGTCAAGTTTGCCATGGCAAAAGTGTGACAACATCCTGTATTGCGGTGTTTCCTAGCCCAGTCCTCGGGGAACCCCAGACAGTCCACGTTTTTGCTCCCTCCCAGCTCCCTAAAGCTCGCTAAACACTTCCTGAATTGAATGCACCAACCACAGCTGTAGGTTGTTGAGGAGGCTTACAGGGTTAATCAGCTTAAAGCCCAGATCCATAGCTCCTGTAAGACAGGAGAAAACCAGTGGCAATGTTAGCCCATAAGTACGAATGAGATTCCAGTATAGTTCTGGGCAAACAATTAGGGTTGGGATGGGGTAGGACTATTTGGAACATAACTGGATCGGTCTGGGTTGGGGCTTTCTGCTACTGAATTGCTGAGTCCCTTATTAAGCTTAATCCTTGCTGAGAGTAACTCTATGCCGTCTCTGTCTCTATAGGTCACGAGGAAGGAGGTGGGGGAGTACAGGGTAGTGGTGTTGGACGGCAGAGGGGAGGACGTCAGTACACTGGAGTTGGTGGATGGAGGTGGGTCAGCTAGGGACCCCCCACCCTGAGCCCGAGACCCTGCCCAGCAATCCCTGAGTGTCTCCGCTGTCCAAACAGTCACTCTGTCCTGTCCTTCCCCCCGCAGAATATGAGAAACTCCTGCAGAAGCTGAGTAGAGAGTGCGGTGGGTCTTCTCAGAGGTCCTTCTCAGCCGCGGAGAGTTCCGAGGCCTGGCGCGGCTGCCTCTCCACACGCGTCCAGCTAACATGTTTTTGACTTTTGATGTTTTATTTTTTACCCAAAAAAGTTGCGCGTTGCCTGAAGGGTTTATTTCCAGCATGGCTGAAACTTGAGTCAGCTTGAGTGGAATTTATATGCAGCCTTATCTGCCAGTACGCTTACTCGGGGCACAGACGAATTTCATACGGATACAGTTTGATACAGTTTGTTTTGGGGTTTTAATAGAGAAATTCTGGACTGGGACAGATTCTGTAGCTTGCAGTAACCTACATTCCAGCAAATCCCACCATTGAAACTGAATATGATGCCTTCAGTCCCAGTTCATTCTCCTCTCGCTCTGCCCCTCCTTGCTCAGCTCTGTCTGCTGGCCCCCTGGAGATTCAATGCACTGCTGAGGGCTTCAAGATCTTCTGCTCTCTGAAGTACTACCTGGAACACCTGAAGACTAGCTGGTTCCACAAGTGAGGTTCCCCCAATGCCAAGTCCTAGCCACTGTAGCAGACGTTCCAGCTCTCGATCATCTGATACAGGATCACATCTGAGCCCAGGATACTAAGCCAGCTCCACACCCCCCCCAGCCGGCTTTGTGATCCGTGGTGGCCCCTTCATCACTCTTCCTTTGCGTCAGGGAGAAGCAGATCGACAAGGACCAGAGAGCACGGCCTGGTAGCAGCATGCAGAAGCTGTGGGTGGAGATTATTGGCCCCACGGAGGGCGACAAGGGCAAATACTGCCTGCAGATGTTCGACGGGACCGAGACTCACATGCGCATGCTGGACCTGTCCGGCCAAGGTACACACTGCCCAGCGGGGGGCGACATTGAGAAGCCAGCCGAGTGCAGGATATGGGGGGGGGGCATTTGTACACTTATACATGCTGCATCTGACATCAGTGATGCTGTGTGGTGTTTCAGCTGCATCAGAGGTCACAATAAAGTGGTTCCCCCTCAAATCGGAAACTAATGCTACTCATGGCCAATACTGCCGGTTTAACTTATATCAGCATCTGAGCACAATTGTGGAAACGTTGGGCCCCTAAGTCCTTGTGTCCCATCCTGCCTTCTACCCAGGGCTCTGTTTGATGAATCCTAAGGCCCTTTCCGTCTTTTTTCCGCAGCTTTCGAAGATGCCATGTTGGAGTACCAGAGGCTGAAGTAGGTGTCAGCTCGGCTGCCCGACCGGACATTCTCAGCTAACAGACTGACCGCACGGGAGCCGCTGTGCCATTAACCTGCATTAATGCCATGCTGGCCCCGGTGTCGCACCTTAATGATGTCCCTGTACTCTCTGACTCTGCGTACCAGGCTGATCCATCACCGCAATGTCACAAAACAACCCCTTGACTAATTCATTAATGGCAGACACGTTTAAATAAAGTAACTCATAATGTTCCCGAAAATCTGAACCGAGAGATGAGTGGGCAGGGGGTGCTCACAGAAAGTCTACTAGCTAATTAAAGTGTGACGTTAATAAATGGGCAAACACATGTGACACTAAGGAAGGAGGCGTAGGCGCCCCCTTAATGTCACCCCGTTAAATTGCACCTTAATTACTTTTTGTGCTCTACTTGGCCCTTTCAAACCAAAAGCCGTACGATGCAGATCTTCCTACATACGCTGACTAACAGAATGACTCATTTTATTTTATTATATAAATGGTTACACCTTTGTATAAATATTTGATATTTTGCACCTTACTTGTGTTTTTATCCTCCAGGCAGGTGGCCATCGCAGAAAAGAGTAAGTGTGACTCCTCTCGCCTGGAAACCTGCCTGCCTCCCTCAGCTGCTCACATTCCTCATTTTTCGCTTTACAAATTCCTCCCTGTTCCTATTCTTAGCTATCATTCTGTTCTTCCTGTTCCTATTCTTAGCTATTATTCTGTTCTTCCTGTTCCTATTCTTATGTATCATTCTGTTCTTCCTGTTCCTATTCTTATGTATCATTCTGTTCTTCCTGTTCCTATTCTTAGCTATCATTCTGTTCTTCCTGTTCCTACTTTTATGTCTCATTCAATTCTTCTTGTTCCTATTCTTATGTATCATTCTGTTCTTCCTGTTCCTATTCTTATGTCTCAATCTGTTGTTCCTGTTCCTACTTTTATGTTTCATTCTATTCTTCTTGTTCCTATTCTTATGTATCATTCTGTTCTTCCCGTTCCTATTCTTACATTCTTATGCTTTTCACTTTCATCCCCCTTCCATAAGAAAAAAAAAAGTTGCTTCAGGCTAGGACTGTTGCTACAGATTGAAAATCAGATGTTTTCAGAGGTGAAGTAATAGGCTGTTCCTTAACAGTGCTTTCATGTCGTGCACAATATGTCCTTAAAAATCCCTGTTATTATAACATTGTAAAACCTCTTTCTCTAGATCGTGCCAGAGTGACAAAGGGGCTTCCAGATGTGGTGGCCATCATGGAACATAAGGTCTCTCTCTCGTGCTTGGAGCCTAGTCGCAGCCTGCTACACATATGTCACAGATGCATGAGCTTTTAATTATCAGTTAATTAGGAACTAAACCATGTTTAACGGGGAATATGAGGAATTAAAAACATTTCCAAGTATTTCTCACTGTATAAGGTGAAGATTCTGTTTGTGCTTGTCACCTTTTTGATAAATTCAGGGAATTACTGTCGCAGTATTAGCGAGTGGTAGTAGTGAGATGGGTCAGATGACAGAAGAAGTTTGCTTTAGCTCCATTGAGCGATACGAGTCCATGCTGCCCCCACCTCACCCACCCCGCCCCCTGCTGCCTGCAGACTTTGTGCTTAACCTGCTTTGTGGAGGGCGACCCAGCCCCTGAGATGTTCTGGCTGAAGAATGACCGGGAGCTAGTCTCGGCCGGACAGTACAACGTCTCCAGTGACCGCCAGTGCACCACCCTCACCATCAACAAGGTCAACATGGAGGACTCGGGCCTCTACAGCATCTTCACCCGCAACAAGCACGGCTCACAGACGGTGAACGTGACGGTCAGCGTGTACAAGCGCGGCGAGAAGCCGCGGGCCGGGGCCGTGGAGATGTAGCCACAGAAAGAGTGTTTGCATGGTGTGCGTCTGGCCGAGACCAAAGGTAACGGTTTAGAGAAAGGGTGATGTGCTTTTGTATGATTTTAGCAGTTAACAAGCTGTTACAGGCTGTGTAACCCCACTAGGAAAGCACACATCACAGTTCCTGATACAGATTCAGAAGGGAAGTTTTTACACTGTCTAACCAATCACATTTGAGCAAACTAGTTTTTATGGAGAGTGTCTGACACCATTTATGGTCTCAAAGTAGCTGCTTCAGATATGACATAATGCTTTGCCTGGGGATTGGTACGCTCTAGGCCAAAGACCGTGTCAGGGCCTTCCCATTTTGTCAGGATATCTCACTCCCTGGTTCTAGCAGAAGCTTGGTTGTGATGACATCATCACAGTTACTGTCCTTGCTGTTTATGTTTACACCACTCTGAATTCTCTACCTGCCCATCCAAAGGTGGCACAGAATTCTGCCAGGGATATTGAATGTGAAGCCATGGACATCTCTACATTTCACACAAATCCCTGCTGTGCATTTTTCACATTAAATCGGTATCTTGAAGAAGACAACTGAGCCTTAATAAGCCTAATTTTTAAGTGACGGGCACTTAATTTCATTGTAGTTCGGTACCCATAACAGGCCTCCTTGGTGCTGTTTGAGTGAAGACACTGAAAACCTTTGCTTGTGTTGCAAATAAACTTACAGCTTCTGAAAATGTTACAGTCTCCCCTGTCTGACTCTGTTATTCCTACACGGTAATTTGGCTCCATGTTACATGTCTGTTACGCAAACTCGGTGCAGTTCATCCTGTACGTCTGCAGAGCAAACAGAGCCACGTCCCCTAAGTCGTTCACCCGGGGCGACTGGAGACAGCTTCACCTTTGAATCCACGTCAGCGGATTCAGCGGATACCAGGGAGATGGTGGAGTGAACGTTCTCACATAAAATAGGACTTTTAACATCCAAGCATGCTATATACAGCAGAAAACCCTAGGTTTACGTGGATAAACAAACCAGCCTGATATGAGTCTGCCCCATTGCGGCTCACGGTGACAGCTTAAACTTGGTGAGGTAACAGCCGCTTCCCCTAGGAGTAAAAACCGAGGAAAGCCACCAACGGGCCTAATTAGGAGTTAATCAGCCTTGTTATCAGCACCGATACTCGGGCTGAGACAGTAGTAACCACCTGAGGAAGGGTACCAAGAGCTGGTGCCAGTGGTGCAGGGTGGTTATTCAGTGGAAACACCAGTGAGAGTGGGAGCTTGTTTTGCGGTGTATGACGGCCATGTTTGGACATGACTGGGCGGCGTCACGCAGGTCGCCGCGGGCACACGGCTCCCCGTAGCAGCACTGATGTAAGCGAACACCAGGTTATTCACACAGCTCGGGGACCTTGGGGGGGGGGTGCTTTGGACAAACACGGTATAAAAACTTGAGGGAACAAGTGCCAGCCACACATCGGTGCGGAGCTTCCACGTTGCCCCCTCCCCGTGTCAGACGTCTCTGCAGTCTAGTGAACATGGCCTTCACGGGAACCTGGCAGGTGTACGCCCAGGAGAACTACGAGGAGTTCCTCCGGGCCATCTGTGAGTACCCTCAAGTCACGTCGTGATTGGGAACGCTACAGGATGGTGACCTTCATTATCACCTTAAGGTGGCCACAAACTTCAGGCACAATCAGCAGAATCGACGGCATTTTAGCAGGGTCCCCGAGGTGAACTTCTAACTGTGGTCTGATCCCACTCGCTGTCGGCGATTGGCTGGCATAAATGTGACGCTGTGCGATTGGTCAGCAGGACTAATTATGCAGTTACCAGCATGATTTGCACCGCACTTCAAAGTATGTAAATTCATTTAGGCATTCATGTGTTTTTTGTTAACTAATAGTAAATGTAACTGTAATTTTTGCCACGGAATGCATATGTTTCATTAGTGTGTAACTGTGACAGCCATTTAAATTCTTGGCTTGCCTATCTGTGCCTGTGTTAGTATTAAATCAATAGTGGCTGTTAATAGAGAGCAACTTTTAAAAGAGCTGTCATCTAATAACTCTAAGAAAAAGGCAACATAACTTACACTTAGAGGGATTCCTTTTTGGTGTATCTTTCCTGGAGTGTCAGAAATGAGGAATACAGCTATAACTGTTTAATAACAGACTTTAAGAACAGTATTAGCTCTTCTCAAACTTCTTAAATGTTCCTTCTCCAAATCAACAGGAGAAATGAAACTAGTGAAAATAGTATTGTGAGAGTGTTATGAGTGTGTTATGAGAGTGTTGTGAGTGTGTTGTGAGTGTGTTGTGAGAGTGTTGTGAGAGTGTTGTGAGAGTGTTGTGAGTGTGTTGTGAGTGTGTTATGAGAGTGTTGGGAGAGTATTGCGGCCCTGGGAGGTTTAACCCTCTTCTTACTCATAATCTTGTCTTTACTACCCATCATGTGTTTACAAGCCTCATTCCTGTCATTGCCAAGAATAACCTTGTGCAGGAACCCCATGGATAAGGAGAAATAAAGCCTGCAGAAATTTCAGAGCAAGCGTGTGCAATAGTGTATGGAATCCATCAGCATTGCTTGGCTGCACAGGTAAATATTTTCTACCCCAGCTTCTGCAAAGCAGCAGCAATAAACCTCCTTAAGCCTAACGGGGATGTCAGCTTAATGATACATTTTATTTCGAGTAACAAATTGGTTCTTACTACTCGTTGTCAAGATGCTTTTAGTGAAAAGCTACTTCTGAGGATCAGAGATGCCAAAAAGGAAATGCTTTTTAACATCTATATACAAAGACAGGCCAGATTTTAAGACACAGAAGTTTATGAATAACGAGAGAACGCTAATGAGCACCCTCAGGTGCGTCTGAGTCACCATACACCCTTCCCTTCGAAATGTGTCGATTGACACAGTGATTTAAGGTGTGCAAACACTTGAGTGTGCAATTCACTTGTCTATTGTGTATTTATTATTCTTTTATTTTCATTCGGTTACATGTCTTATTTTTGTTCTGGGTGTGGCGAAACTAACCCGCATTCCAATATATTAAGGAGCGGCGTGTCTCCCATGGAGAGGAAGATGGGGTCGAGGAAAACCAAAGAATTCTTAAATACCTTGTAAATACCTTGTCACTCATGAAGCTGGTGGTGGCCTTGGAGGTGACAAGACGCAGGGAAAACGCGATTTTTCCCAATGTAACGATAAGGTCTCCTTCAGATTCACTCTGCTTGGGATGATACACTGGAGCTTGTGGCATGGGAACAGAGCATGGCGAAAAAGGTGCCTTTTTTCGGGATCTAGAGGACGCAGAGAACCCATAAAGATTATGGCAGGTTTAGAGAGGAAGAGAGATATCAGCTAAACTCGGGGGTGTGCATCCAGGGGTAATTATGCAGCAGGGCAGGAGGTGGGACGGACGCTGGGGTCTGGGCAGATTTACAGGGCGAGTAGGAAGAGGGCATCAATCTGCAAGTGAACATTAGGGCTGAATAAACACAGACAGACAGAGTCGCCTGACTCCCCCACCCTCCTCCCCCATTCTCACAAGCTCCTCCCACCTCAAACTTCTAATCCTACCGCGTTTGCTTCAGCGCTACCCGAGGACGTGATCAAGATGGCCAAAGACGTCAAGCCCGTGACAGAGATCCAGCAGAACGGCAATGACTTCGTGGTCACGGCCAAGACCCCTCGCCAGTCTGTCACCAACTCTTTCACCATCGGCAAGGAGGCGGAGATCACCACCCTGGATGGCAAGAAGCTCAAGGTTCCTCTTTTAATAAATATTTCAGGGAAAGGATTGGTTAAACCCTGCAGATCTGTTACTTTAGTGTTTGATATTCCTCATAGGCATTCAGCGACATTGGCTTGTTTGCTAATTATACTTTGCAAAAGCGGCAATGTTCAATTAAGTGAGGACTAAATTACTGCCATTTCTCCTAAGCGATTCATTAATTACTATTTCGCATAAAAACTAAAATGAACATAATTAACAAGTGCAGCACGTTCTTCATTTTGGAAACCAGGAAATGACAGATGAGCAGAGTGTTTCTATGGCACTTCAGATGGAGTTACTGTGTGCTGTCAAACTCCCCCAAAATCATTTCTACCGTGTTTAAGTCACGTGGCCAGGTCATGAGGTGCAACACTCCATCACTCTCCTTTGTAGGCAGCTTGGTGTATCCAAACTTTTGACTGTCACTATTTGTCCAGGGTGGTTTGAGTCTATGTTTCTCTAAATTGCCCTTAGAGAGTGACTGTGTGCATGTGTGACAGCTGGTGACAGAGTTCCATCCCACCTAGGATGTACCTGGCCTTTTTCCCTGTGCATTCTGAGATTGTCTCTAGATCACTGGGAGTCCAACCGTTTGCCAAAGTGATTGAACAGACAGTCTGTTTTGATCACTTGAACAGACATTAGTCACCCCTGACTGCAGATGTTCCAGGAATTCAAGATATATCTGGAATTTGTGATCAGGCAATAGTCTACAATTAACCAAGACGTTGCAGATTTCTGTGTAATGTGGACACCTGTCAGTGTTTTGCTATCTCTTTGCAGTGCACAGTCAGACTGGAGGGCGGCAAGCTCATATGTGACACGGACAAATTCTCCCACATCCAGGAAATCAAAGGGGATGAGATGGTGGAGGTTAGTAGTGACAAGACCCTGGCGCCCTTTACAACATGCCAGGCTTAGGCTGCTATATGCTCTATATATATTTCTGGTAGGACAAAAAAAAAGTTACGTTTTCACCATGTCGTATACCAAAATGGTCAATAATATTGAATTGAACTGAACTTTATTGTTATTGCTATTTAAATCCCAGTATTTGGGGCAGTGGTGGTGTAATGGTTAGGGACGTGACTGTGTAATCAAAAGGTTTGAGTCCCTGACCCCCCCCCCCAAGTACCACTGAGGTACCCTGAGCAAGGTACCACCCCCAAGCACTGCTCCCCGGGCAACTGAAATAGCTGCCCACTGCTGTCACAATGTTGTCACATGGAGTAAATGCAGAGGACACATTTAATTGTTGGGCTGTGGTGTGTCCACAATGACAATTAATCACACTACACATACATCTGTGGGAAAAGATTCTAAACCGCGTTGGGAAAACTTCCCCCCATTTTTTTCCTGTTACAGACCATCACCAAAGGCCCTGCCACTTTCATCCGGAGAAGCAGGAGAGTCTGACGTCGACCGCAGCGCTGCTAGGCGGAACATCCGCTCGTTCGGTGAATGTCATTGGCTTTTTAAATAAACTTTGTCATTGGACCGGAATGAAGTAGAAGACGTGTTTGGTGTCTCCTTACTATTACAGAAGACTGATTATTTATTAGCTGATTCATTTACATTTGCCTGTTTGTTTGTTTTAATGAACTAGTAACAAACCTCTTCAGAAGCTAGTGTGTACATCCACTGAGACAGAAATACACTCTGACCCGTTGTTGTCAATGTCCGGACAAACATAAATATAAACAATTCAGCGTGTCTCTTACTGAAATAACTGCGGCGTCCATTGACCCCGTCGCCGTGTCGGGGGCGTGGCCTCCCCGCGCCTGCGCAGTGGCGTCCCCGTCCACTCGGGCAATCGGTCGGCTCTCGGCGGCAGTCTAGCGGAGTCCCGTCGCTGCGCTTTCGCGTCTTCCGCGCTGACCGTGTAGGAAAATGGCCCGGTACCTGCGGCCCCCCAACACCTCACTGTTCATCAGGAACATCTCGGACGACTCCAGGTAACCAGAAGCGGCGTCCGTGTGCTCCGATCCGGGGTTCGGCCCGCGGCGGCGGCGGCCGTAGGCTTTCGGGAGGCGGACATGGCGAGATCGCCGCTACACCGGGGCCTCTGTGTGGCCGCGGAGCGGGGGGCGGCCGCTGGGGAATCGCGCTCGCCCCTCCCCTTATATATTCACGTCGAATATTGTTGCGATTCATGGATACATTGTATCCACGCTGCGTACGCGAGCGGGTACATCTGCGGCGGCTCGGCCGATGTAACGCGGGCTGACCGGCTGCGGAACGCCCGCCCCCGACACGGCATGATCCACAAAAAATGCGTTACGAGGGGTAGCTGGTAGGCTACGTCATTTTGGTACCTAGATAGTTTTAATATGCATCTGTGTAATTCGCCACATGGCGAACGGTACCCAGGAAGCCTCCCCCCGGGGGCGATTGCGTGTGTTTGTGAAGGGACGCGCTTTATCCGCGCCGCCGAACCAAACGGGCCACACGCTCCCGTTTATCTGGTAAATTTAGAAGTAGTTCGGCCGTGTGGGACTGTCCTTCCCCTCGGCTGGCTGTATTTGGGCCGCGGCGGGGGGCAGAGGCGTTCCTCTAAAATTAGACGTGAGATCGGCACCCCGCGGGCCGGCCGAGCGCACGGAGGGGGTGGGAGGCCGCAGTCGTGTACATTTGGTACCACCGTTTCCATCCCACAATAAAAGTGGGTAAGAAAGCCCATCGTCATTTGGGACAGGGATTCTCACTTCGGGGTCGCATGATCTCCGTTTTAAAAGCGTGAAGGAAATCCAATTAATTGTTCCCCCTCCTTCCGATCAGCAACCAAAAGTTTAGGAACCCATGATCTAAGGCATTCAGATTAATCGTCCACTTTATATACACTGCCTTACTGTTGGCCACACGCGAGCTATTTATACTGGACAAATAGCTTTTTCCCCTGGTATAATCTGTGCCGTGACTGCATAGCTTTGACTTAAGCTGTGGGCGCAAATTAAACACGATCCTTAAAGACGCGCAAGGGGTGTAAGCCTAACCTTCTGTTTGTGTGTAATAAAATGTCTGAAAATGCATTTGACTAATCTGGGATGTAATTTTGCGGATAAGTTTCCGTGCCTAATTAACCGTCACTGTTTTGCTGCTGAACAAGGATTGTTTCCCCCCTCCCCATAGTAACCGCATTTCATGAATGACTTTAAAGTGAAGCATTGTTTGCGGTCGCTTTTTGTAACGCCTGCTATTTGAGTGTCCCTGGGAGATGCTGCGTGTGAGCGCTCCCCCCCCGGGCACCAGTGGAATAAATGTCCTATCGTTTCACGGTGCTGTAGGCCTGAGGATTTGCGCCGTGAGTTCGGCCGTTATGGGCCAATAGTAGATGTCTACATTCCGGTTGACTTCTATACACGCCGACCAAGAGGATTTGCATACATTCAATATCCTTTGTGTGCAAGTGTGAGACGTCTGAAAGTGTCTGAATCTTTTAGGGGGGGGCTGTTAAACTGAAAGGAGAATTGGGCCTCATGTGAAGGACAAGTGGAACTTCTGGGGGAAGAAAAATACAGTATTTAAAGGCATCAGAATTTTTGTCTGCTAACTTAAATTTCTTCTGTTGTTGCCCCAGAATATTTAAAGGTGTACTGTACTGGAGCTGCTCCCCCCAGAGCGAGTGCATAAAGGCCGGTGTAGCGTAGATTCCAAGAATTAAGTCAAGCCAAAGAGCCCATAAGGATTTCAGGCTGCAAGAAGCAGAGAGGGAAAGGGAAGGAAAAAGTAAAGAATTAAAGCTTGAAGAGACACAGAGGAAAAAGGGACCAAGGTGGGAATGAAGGCTTCCACTTGTCTGCAAAAGAGGGAGGCGAAAGAGAAAGATTATGGGGCAAAGACAAGCGGGAAACTCAAGGTCAAAGAGCATAAAGGTCAAGCCGAAGGTCAAAGACAAGCATGTTAAAGGTAACAAGCCTAATTTTTGTATCCTACGAAAAGGTGAACATTTTTACCTTACTCCCCCCCTCCCCCAGTGTCTAGACCCCGATCTCTTATTCACAAGCCGGGATTAATTTGATTGATAAATTCTGAACTTTCTGTATATAGCTTTTTGACGCATCAGTATTGGCGCAAACTGGAGAGCGGAGTGGGAGGAGCCTGGCGCGTGTGAGCGTGTAGCGGCTGTGATAAACGGCTAAAGTGATGCTTTATGTCCTCATTGCTGTGGTGACTTATAGTCTGCTGGCTGTCGAGCGGCTCCACGGTACTGTCCGAGTATGCAAGGGTGCGGCCCGTCCCGTTTCCCTGCTGTCCGCCCCCTCCCCTCTCCTCC
>JAODKM010000014.1:262717-293700 GCA_026780845.1 Petrocephalus sullivani | reverse complement strand
ATCTGCCTATCAGCAAGGGTACGCTGCTGTAATATCACTGCTAAAATTATAAACTTCAAAAACAAAAAGGCACGTAGGAATGAGTCCCAAACGGCCAGTCTTCCCTCCGAGAGAGTATAAAAACAGTTCTTAAAACCATGTGGAAATGCATATTACAGCACCGTGTCGTTCCTGACAGGCTAACCGCCAGAAGGGCGCCCTGACCCACAGCCTACTCAGGCCTGTACCTTAAGGAGACTCTTCAGCTGAAAGGCCATCACCTCACGGTGGTCACAGGGAGCCACAGAGAGCGCCACCCAGTGGCTGGGAGGCCTAGGGAGCACACTCGGGGAGGGAGGCTCGCTGAATTTGGCCCCTGCATAGTTATGGTTGTTCTGGGGTGCCAGCAGCACATTCAGCTGGGACATAGAGCGGTCCCAAGCCTGGCCACAGCCTGAGGGCTTCTCCATAGACACAGCCTGCCGCATCTCAGGAGACCAGGAGTGGCCAGGGCCCATGTCTACCCTGCGGGGGCTGTGCGACTGGCCCCCCGCTGGTCCTGCAGCAGCACGCAACGGGGCTGAGCTGTTGTAGCTCCTTCCTCGGTTCTTGCCCCCCCCTTGCTGGTGGTTCTTCTTGGGCACATTGTGGTCTGGGTGGGCTACTGGAATGTACCTCTCTCCTCCTCCCATTCTGCTCTCACAAGTGTCACCTGCACAATTGGGGGGGGGGGGTTATTCCACTTCCCTGTAAAAAGGAGAAAGGCACAACACACACACATCTGATCTCCAACACACACTCACCTCTTTGCCGTCAAACAGCGGAGTGTCTCAGCCACCGTCTCTCTCAGTCTCTCTTCTCCGACGGGGCTCCAGGTCGTTGGAGCTAGCGTTGGTCCTCTTCCCACCGTCCACTTCACTTCATGCGAGTCTGAGGCTTTCATGGGCCGCAGAGCCGAGTCGAACATCAACTCACCCCCGGAGCACGGCGCTCCACAAAGCCCCAGGTCTTCAGAAAAGGGAAACAAAACACACACACACTGGGTCACGTATGCGGAATGAGGACACTTACTAGGGGCGACTCAGCCCGGGGAAAGAGGCGCCAACTCCGTGTTGTTTATCCAGACGCCGTGTAAACAGGGACCTCGGCGTAGTGTCAAAGCCCATATAGCTGCCCTTTATAAACAACGCAATTCTAAGGGTAAACGGCGCCTGGCCATTGCACTAATTGCTATTTTATCCGTGTCAGCGCTGGGGTATACAAGTGCGGACTTTTCTGGCCGGACACCAAAACAAAGAAGCCACAGCTCAACATGGCGGCCGACGGAGAAGACAAAGGAAACTCACCGACTCCCACTAGCAAAGTCCGCCTCGCACGTCGGGATCTGCCTCGGGACCGACGCGTCGGTAGATGTGCCGTAGAAACGACGCGTGTGGTCGAGCTTAAAACGGTCGCAGCCACGCAGCGAGACGCGAGAAAGCCACTTCCCTCGTCCTCGTCGCCTTCGCTTTTCGCCGTCTACTTCGAAAGAAAATGGCGACCGCGGTGGGACAATGTAGGTCGCTGGGCCAGGAGTGCAGCCAATCAGAATGCAGCTCTGAGGCCCCACGCCAATCAGAGGCGGAGCCTCGAGGCTGGCTGTGACGCGGGGATTATGTAATGGAACCAAAGAGGGCCCGCCCACGCTTTGTGCTTGGCGTGTCAAGAGCTGAGCTTTTAAAATGCTATTTCCTGTTTGTTGATATATTTTTAAGTGATTTATTTACAGTCCCGCCATATATTCAAACCCTGTACAGACTTATACAGGGTGTTAAAGCGGCATTGCTATGACGCTATATGTTGTTTGAAAAAAAAGGTTAATTTGAAAGGAAAGGAAGTTAACCGCTGTTATGAACAACACAGTTTAATAATTAAACTCGGTTTAGAAACAGTATGGTTAGGCTGAAAGTGCATATCGTGTTCTACCCAGTACCTTTAAATCTTATATTTACATTCTCTCCAAACTGCCTTATTGCCACGTTATCGTATTTGTTGCCTTGGCGTGAAACAATGCTAAGCATTTAAAATAGCATGTGTAAAATGAAGGACTGGCCTGTTTGCCTATTGGAAGCTGAGCATTTAAAACTGCATCTCTTGTTGCGCACCACACAATTTAAGTGGCGTCTTTCTTACATTCCACCGCGTCTGCACCAAGCTCCCATTAAAGTGCACGATGCCTTGATTTGCAATGCGGACTGGTTTAAACGCGAACTGAAAGTGAGTCAACAGTCTATACTGCCCATTTTAAATGACACGTGTACATTTTCCTCACATCACCAAAATGCAATGTATCTCAGAATGCAGACTATATCCACGGGGGTGTTTTAAACAAAGTACGCGGTAAAATCAAGCAGCCATGTTCAGATAGTTTCCGTTTTTTCCAAAGTATATCGCACACGGTTTGGATGCGAACCATTCATATATTAGATTTCAATATTTAAAAGAAGGAAACGCAATAATACACAAATATAACACTGTTTGTGGTGAGATTATTGTTTATATAGTTCTGTTCTATAAACCAACAGGTTATGTAACAATTGCAGGTACCAGTAAATCCAGAAATACATGCATGTATTTGGATGTATTTTGAAAGTGATTCACTTGACTCCAAGAATAATTGCATATACGTGTGCCACTTCCTGGATAGGATATCCGTTTATTTAAGAAAGCAACTTGTGATGAAAAAATAAATGTCACAGAAATTCCAGTAGGGTTTCCACATATGTCCCTTAAAATAGGGAATCGTCCCGTATTTGACAATAGTTGTGCGTCCCGTTTTTAGTCAATACGGGACGCGGCTTGTCCAGTCTTTCCGAGCTGTGATGAACGCAGCATCATCCCGTGCACATTTAGTAGGAAAACGCCGTTGGAATGATTAGATTCATTTGTCTTATTTATAGTTAATAAGTTATGGATTTGTTAACAATGTATATAAGATAAGATAAGAAAGAGATTTATTTATCCCGAGGGAAATTCTTTCGTCGTGATCATGCTCAGGGCACAATTAAGAGGTAGAGAAAGGTATCGAGAAAACTATCGATAGTGCAATCGAAATAATAAAACAACTTTAACAAAAAATGTCCATATTACTATAGCACATAATAAAACAACAGATTATTAGTGCTTAAAGTGACTTATTGTTGAAAAGTGACTTAGTGTTTAAAAAAAAAATCACCTGCAGAACGAGGAAGAGTTAAACCATCTTACAGCAACAGGTAGAAAGGATTTCCTGTGTCGTTCGGTTCTGCATTTAGAGGCGATTAGTCTTTTGCTGTGTGTACTCTGATGGCCCATCAATTGGCGTGCCTCGGGTGAGAGGTATTGTCCATGCTACCGAGAAGCTTTTTCAGCATTATTTGTGCCCCCTGAAATAACATATTATCTATAGCAATGTTTCCAGCTACGGTCAGCTGGCTGGCATGAGATTTTAAATTTCAGACAAGTCTGCACACACATGTACTTGAATGTAACAGTTTCATCGACCTTGAAAATAGCCTGTAGGGTTTGCACTACCCCAACGCTACTGATGTAGATAATTTAGGTTTATAATGGAATGATGGGCTTGCCGTAGGATTCCTTGTGTGAGCATGAGCGTCTGAAAGCACGTGTGTCACACCCGATGCAGGACAGCTGGTGACCCTGATACTATAGGATCTAAAAGCTCTATAGACCTAGAAACTAACCATCTTTTCTTCACATAGGCCAGAGAAGGACACTCTTATCCTGAAAGGGCCGCTGTGTGTGAAGGTTCTCCCTACAAACTCCCTAATTAGGTTACTAATTAGAGGACTGATTGACTGAATAGTCCTCACACCTGGGTTTGAACCGCTGACCTGAAGGTTATCCCAAAAACCTGCTCACACACTGACACAGGCCCTTTGAGGGTAAGATTACCTACAGTACTGTAGGCTATTGAATTAATTTGATTTCATGAGTTTGAAGGTGCCATTCTGTGTTTTCTAACTTCAGCTTGTGGGCCTAATTGGAGAAATATTGAAGATTTAGCACAAAATATCCATTAAGTCAACATATCTGATGCAGAAGCAAATGAAGAATGAAGAATAAAATGAATTTATTTATTGACATTCTACTGACACTGTTGTATTTATGCTATTGTTCAGTGCCACTACATTATACATTAATATGATTAATACCACTATCATTGCTGGGGGAATGCTGTATGTGAATGGATTTACAATAAAGCCCACTTAACATCGAGCGTGTCTACAAGTTTAATTAATTTTCAGTGTACGCCGTGACACCACTAGGTGTCAATATACTGCCAGTGAGACTGTGAAAATGCTTTTCGTAACACAGTTTGTCTGTAATTGCGTTTTCCAGACACTGGTCTATGGGGGTAGATAGGCAGGTATCTGTAAATATTCATGTCAGCTAAGGAGGACTTTCTGCAGTAAAGAATTTGTGTGCATACTCACCCACAGAATTTAGTACAGGTCAGTAATTCAGAATAGGATACAGAGTACGTTTTATAAATCAGGGTCACCTACGAACAGGGCAATTATCCGGGAGCTGTCCCTAATATTGAGTACAACAGTATCAAAATCTGTTAACTGCAGCCCAAATATTTGGGTTGTTTGGTCCCGTGCCACTATTTTCCCCCAGGTTATCACTAGATGACCTACTTTTTGGTTGAAAATGGGTTAAATAAATTAATGACTACTCTGATTATAATGAATTGATCTGATTGTCTATATTACATAGCCTAATTTTTTTGAATGGGGACAACAATGGCAACGAGGCTCTCGATACATTGAAATACACATGCCAAAAATGACTTTTCTATGTGTCTTGCCATCCCTGGGGGTGTAGGAAAGAGTTTGATATTGGGGGGCAGGGTGGTGGGCACCTTAATAATTTAAATACAAAGGTCTGCCTGGGGGATAGATAGTGCTGTAGATGCTTGATTACCAGTGTTCTTTTTCGGGCTGCACACACATATTCTAGGGTTTTTTTAAGGTTGGGGCACAAGAGAGACCATAATTCATGCAACCTTATCATTAGCCAATAGTATGTTTCAAATCAGTGAGTGACAGGGGAGGAGGCACCCTGGAGGCCAATCATCTTTCAGCTGGGGCCACTGAGGCCCTGCCCCTATACAGGCCCCCGGACTTCAGGGCTGGGAAGGTGCTACCTGGGGATTATTAAATATCTGTTGAGTTTTGGAGGCAGAGGGTGGATTCTCTGCTCAAGCAAGACCAACCAAAGGCTAGGCCTCTATGGAGGGGGGGGCGCTATGTTTGGAAACTGGGTTAGAGAAATGACTCAGTTGGGTCAATTTGAAGTAAGAAGGAGGTCAGATTGCCACAGATTTCTTGCTCCTGAGACTCCTGCACAAAGCAGCAAAATGACATGTGTACGGGCGGCTAGAGCGACAGAGAAATGTAATCAATTTTTAATCAATACGCTGGAAAACCACTTCACCCTTAACTCCTGCCAGCCGTCCCACAGAGCAGAAGGTTGCTTGGGCGATACTAGGATGTTTTAAAGTGGGGGAGGCCATCATTTATACACAGGCCCAACCTTATCATTAGCCAATGTTATATTTTGAATTTGGTGAGTGACAGGGGAAGGGGCACTCTGGGGTTCAATCAGCTTTCAGCTGGGGTCAGCGCCCCTTTAGCCCCGCCCTATATATGCTTCTGGAAGGTTGGGCCGTCTCGTGGCGAATCTGTCAGATTGCACGACAGGAATGCACACCAGGCACTGAGAATGTCTACTGGCCCTGGCGCGTTGATGGAGAAGGAGCATACAATGGATGTAGGGAGCAGCTGGCATTTGCGGGGGACATGAACATAAGGCAGGTGGCCTTTCTTGTGATGTAATTGGACCAGAGAGAGTCCTCCTCCTCCTCCTTCTGCATCTGTTCTTACAGGCGCCCATGCGCCCTCCCCTCAGAGTCTCCTTCCACATTGTTATTTGACTTTTCCGCATGGGTTTTTTTCCACATACCAAAACTATGCCATCCCTCTTCCGTCTTATGCTGAACTTCAAAGATCTGTTTCGTCGTAAAAAAACACGGCAGGGGCCTGACTTGGATTCCGGCCGCCCCCTGTCACCAAATTTCCTGATTACCGTTGTTATGATAAAGATTGCTTATTTTCCATTGAGGGTCCCTACAGTCGCACCTACATACCCAATGTCAATCTAACATTGCTGGTCTATCAGGAAGCTGTGGTCTCCTGAAGGATCTCAGGCTGGAAGTGGGCTGCCCGGTTACCTCGGACCCTGAGGCACATCTCAGCTTATTAAGTTGTGCCAGGCTGAAGAGACACTGGCCTCCCGTAATCACATCTCCTCTCCTTTCTGTTGTCCTTATGAGGTCATTACAGGGGCACTGGTGACAGACAGAAGGGGGGGGGGCATTCATCCACCCACCAGCTGCCTCTTACAGTAGATATGTAGTCCCTGATTCATATTGCTGGCCTTTTTATGAGGGTATTGGCTCAGATCTCCCTCTCGGTAAGAGCAGGAACACGTCGCTACATCACATGACGTAACAAAGCGTTGCCCATCTGTCAAATGTGCTCCTTTTTGTTGCAACATCCAAGGAGCCATAGCTAGATGGGAATACGGTTTTTAACTGGGGGTTAGTGATGGTCAGTGTTGTGTTACCGGTGATCTTTGTGTACAGCCCACATCATTCCACTCTAGAGCTTTGATTCACTTCCTGTGGTTAGAAAGCCAGCAGAAGTCGGTTTATTGTCTACGGTGAGCTGTAAGCCTGGTGGGATTGTATCTGCATAATGTCTGGCTGGTACATCCATCCATCCATCCATTTTCTGAAACTGCTTGTTCTATTCAGGGTCGGAGGGGCTCTGGGGCCTATACTGCAGGCAATGGGCGCAAGGCAGGGAACAACACACACACACACACACACACACACATATACACACAGAGACTAGCGTACCTAAATGGGGACTTTCCATTAATTTCTACTGGAAAAACCCTAATCCCAGTCAAAACACTCTTAACCGCTACCCAGCCCTAACCTTAACCATAAGTAACCAACCCAAATACAAGACTTTTTTGAATGCATTTGCCGAGTTTCATGAAGTTGAGGTTATCCAAATGGGGACCTGAAAAAAATGTCCCCAAAAGTAAGTGAGTTGCAAATTTTTACCAGACTTTGGTACCCGAATGTGATCTATGTAAACCCCAACCCGCCCCCCCCTCCCCCCCCCCCCCCCCCCCCCCCCACCCCCCCCCCCCCCACCCACCCCCACCCCCCCCCCCCAAAAGAAAGTGAGTTGCAAATTTTTACCACACCTTGCCACCCCAATGTGAACTATGTAAACCCCCCCCCCCCCCCCCCCCCCACACACACACACACACCACACACACACACACACACCCATGGGCAGCTGGGTAACTCCACGATGACATGGGGCCAAGGTGCAAACTTCACATACGGAACCATGGCAGAGACTCGAACCCTAGTCCCAGAGATTATGCAACTATGTTGCCCCCGGCTAGTACATGTAATACATTTTTTATTTTTTTTTGGTGGCCTTATCTAACCTTTCGCCAGTTCCACATAAAACTTGTCTTGGTGTCAGGGCCTGGTCTGCAGGGACAATCTCTCACTATCTGGCAGAGCTGCGGTTACGGGATCAGCTGAGGTCCTGAAAGCTAGATGTCTTCCCGCACGATTCCTGTTCCTGCAGAGATGTGCAGGACAGTCCCCCCTCTCAGTGCCTGGGTTCCCACTCCACTCGTCTGCCCCAGTTATTCTAAGCGCCTTTGTGGATGTTTTTGCAGCTGTCCATACTAATTTGACTGCAAAGGTTCTTCTTTTTCATATAGAAGAGGAGGAAGTACTCTTCTGGTCAGCTTCATCGCAACCACAGACACATCTTTTTCACTTTTCTTCAAAATTAATTCTTCTGCTTTTACAATTCAACAGAACATCTCTGCTAATGCTGTTTCTGGTTGCCCCTGTTAGCACCAACACGGTCAGCTAAAGGACAGGTTGTCTGCTAAATAAATATAGATGTAAATCAAGGCCCCATCAAACAAACATGGTACTGATTTAACACGTAGTCTTTAGCCAGACCCTAGGTGCTCGCGGTGGTGCAGTTCTGCGACCTTCACGCACCCATCCTCTGCCTCAGCAGTGTGCTGGCGAGGCTGTCCGCCGTTGTGTGTTACCGTACTTGCAGACATTGCTCAAATGAATTCAATACGCAGACCAACTGGCGCCATCCCAGCATCACCGAGAAAGCTGGGTGAAGCGCACAGCTGCTTCTCAGTCCAAAGGAGAACAACCCACATTTCCACACCACTCCGCACGCCCCTCTGCAGCAGTGAATATGTGGGGGGGGGGGGGGGGGCTTACAGTATAAAAAAACAACACATTCACAGCCCGAATTAGGACACAGTTGGACACAGCTGACCGCTTTCCATAACTCCATGCTTGTCCGCTGTGCTTCTGTGTCCTCATCTTCATGAATGCAGGTATGTATGACTGCTTGAATCCACCCATGGGGGGGCAGGGGCTTTGGTTACTGCTGCAGGTGTGGAAGGTGCAGCAGGTGGTTAAAGACACGCTGATTTCCAGAAGGCGTCCAATCCAATTTACATTTAAAGTGGGGAGTGGATTTTGGACTGTTTGAGTGAAGTCCTTTCATCAGATTTTCCATGCTAAAATATTTAGTTCTATGCACAGTGGTGTCCTTCTTTATTTCAATTTTTTACTATGAGAAGTACGAGGTACCGAATCCCGAAGGTTTAATTCGCCTGCGCGGGGAGTTTCCCTCGGCATATTTTTTTTCCCGATTGGATGGAAGTTGTATCTTGTCGATTGACCAGTTGCGCCCCGCTGGGTTACAGTGTATGAGGCAACTTAAAATGATCCGCAGCTGACTGGGAACATTTCTCATGGGTCTGACCTACTCAGCAGCATCTTCTTTACAGACGATGTGTGAAGAGATAATCAAGTGAGAGATGAACGAATCTCTTCGCACAACATCCTCTTTCACCATCCCATCTCTTTTCTCGGCGCCCCGCCTCGTCGCCTTTCTCCCCCCACCCCCAAAACGCGTGTCCGTTTCCCTAAGTGCAAAGCGAGCCCCGAAGGTCCGAAAGTGGGTTGGGCTTGTTGCGGGGCTGTCAGAGGATAAGAGCTGCCTGATCGTTAATGGGAAGTAGCATCTGAAAGCGGCTCCGGACCTGGCTGATGGAGGTAAGCGACCTGCCGCTCGGCACTGCGCGCGGTCAGTCTTATCGTGCACGAGAACTGTATTGTTTTGTCTGAGGGACGTTGTGTCATATCTGTGCAGCAGCCTTGTTGCATTGTCTTTATTCTATTTGTGGGCATGATGACTTGTTGCAAACTTGTAAACCTTTTTTTTCCGCGTGACTCCCCGGATTGGCAGAACAGCGCACTAACAGGGGAGATATGCCCCCTAACATCAGATGTGCACTATAGTGAAGTGTCCCGTAGTGCAATACCCACAGAAAAAAATCATGCTGAAATCATACCAGCGGATATTTCATTAGCTGTTTCTGTAATTCGCATTCTTGGAGCTGGTTACTTTTTCTTTTTCAGCACAACACATATTGAGTTATTGTGTCCCATTTGTATCTTCAAACATATCTTATATTACGAAATGTTAGAGTATGAATCCACCCAGTCAGACCAACATGGGGAAATTAATGCAATTTATTACTGTGATGTGTCCAATGTATATTGCTCAACACAGTGTCTTGCAGCTACAAGTAAACGGTCACACACATTTGTATAGTGTGTAGCTAAACGAAACCTTTGGCGCCAGACCACACCATCATAGACGGATCGTGTGTGTGTGTGTGTGTGTGTGTGTGGCTTTGTAATTCTTACAATGTCCCCACGATGTGATAAAAACCTCCTACTTTTTACCATGTGGGGACATTTTTTCGGTCCCCATAAGGATAACCTCAATATTATAAAAATCTGTGTCTGCAATAAAAAAAATAAAAATGCCAAAATCTCATATTTTGATTGGTTACTTATGGTTAAGGTTGGGGCTGGGTAGGGGTTAAGGGTGTCATAGTTGGAATCAGGGTTATGCCCATAGGAATGAATGGAGTGTCCCCATAATTATAGGATTACACACTGTGTGTGTGTGTGTGTGTGTTCTTGCTTTTCTTGATTTCATTTTAAGTGCAAATATTTGTAAATTGAGTTATATCGTTAACAAGCGTGCATGCACCTAGAAAGTCTCCTCTCCATCTGTAATATCTTACGCTTTGGAGCACATTTAGGTTGGCCTTATTTGTCTGGAGTATGAATGGGCATTAACGCTGATTTCCTTTTCGGGTTTGACCCAAAGCTGGTATCGCTGATACCGATCTGGATACCATGCCGGCCCAACCCTGAAACTAATACCCGCTGAGCCGGGGGGAGACTTGCCGGGGGAGGTGTGTGTGTGTGTCTGTGGGGGTGTGTGTGACCTATTTATACTGTTTTACCTTCAAAATGATTTGAATTGTCCTTCACATGTAGATGTGCAAAAGAAACAGAAATACAAATGTAGATTTGATGATTTAAATAAACACAAATACAAAATAAATAAGCTCAGAGAGGGAGGCGAAAGAACATTTTTGTAATGTTGGTTTATGTGTTGGTTTATTTATGATGTTGGCGTCTAAATTTGTTCCACATCAGCTAATGGGTGTGAACTTGCATCAACTATGGTTTCGTAAAAAAAGTGTCCTGTTCAACAAACCCTGAGTGACACACGGGTGGTCCTTTAGTCTGGGTTAGGCCGGTGCTGCAAAGCTGTGCCGTAATATGGCTTTCTGTGTTCGGCTTGTGTACAGAGGTCCCTGGACTGCTGAATTGGGGGGGTCAACGATAGAAATGTGTCACTTGTTCCAGATTACATGTATTTAAGTCTGGATATGTAAATACAGGAGAAATTGCATCCTGTAATGTTCTATTTTTACATAACATTTTTTTTTTTTACCCAAATTGGGACAATCGCGTAGAATACGGGATGGGTGGGAGCTCTGGGCCTGGGCCTCAGCTCAGGCAAACCCGTGCATTAATGCACAGAGGGGTTTAATTTTGCACTGGGTCTTTTAGGCAAAAGATTTTTGTTTATCTGCAGGAATCGGTTCATCCTCCTGGATCTGAAGAAGTGCCCCCCAACTGACTGGTTCACCTCTGGTCCACAAGTCAGAATATATATCAATATATTCCATCAAATATATCAAAATATATCTTAGCAGCAAATGAATGCAATGCAACCAGATATTAAGTGAAAATACAGGGAGAAGAAGAGTTGTCTGTGATAAACATGCAAGGGCCATAGCTTGGTAATGGTCCCTACTGAAGATGTACTGGGATAAATGGCTGTCATGGGGAGAAACACCCTCTATTAGTAATTAATGAAAACCAAACCACAATGTTTATCTGACAGTCCATCAGGTAAAGCTGCTGTGGGTTAGGCTAATTTAAGCAACTCTTCACCTATATGTCTATATCTCACTTCTGTTGAAGCCAAACACTGCAGTGAAATTTGTCTTGTAAAAAAGTAACATTTCCACCAGGGAAACCCCCAGTCTGCACAATTTACGTGGGGGACCCCAAAGTCCAGGGTTGATTTTTAATCCCCATACAGTCCTGGTTTCCTCTGCATATTTGAATATTCAGAGCACATTATGATCAACCCCGTACAAAGCAAATAACGTTGACATCATTTAGATAGCTAAAATTCGGCACTCATACTCGATGTGTTGAATGTAGCAGAAATGGGCATCGCTTACGACTTATGTTACGACTGGACTTCTGGGCATAAGGAACAATCCTCCAAAGGAGAGAGCTGTGAACCGCGACGGAGCCAAGCGGCAGAGGACCTGAAAGTGCTGAGCCCAATCCTCTGCACAGTTCGTGCGAAAACCAGCTCCGTGCAACTATTGCCCGAGCAATTCTCTGCAAGAATAACCCCGCTGCTGAACGTGCTTCAGGAGGACTTCATGGGTCTTCAAGGTAGATTCGGAAGCAACACTGGAATCCTTCAAAAGTCGGTGTACTTAGGTCTTGAATGATATTTTCATCATTTCACTATTTTAATGTGGGGCACTATGGGAAGGTCTGAATACAAGGACACCCTGCTCCAGCACTGCTTACGCGTGCACCTCAGCATTCCTTTCAGGCTCAGCCTAGCTGTACTTATGCCTAGTCAATACTTTTGACTTGGCTAATTGTGTAAATGTATATGTGGTGGTTGATCTGCTGCTTTAAACAGTTGGGTTATCTTGCACACAGAACTTGAATACCCTGGAATATATACTTCTGAGGGTACTGTTAGGCGACTGATAGAGCTTACTGTGCCTCACGAAAAACGCGGGATTGTTGACACTCAATCAGAAATAATAATTTAAGGCCTGTTAAAAATATACCACCTTATGTGAAGTGTAATCCCCCAACAGAGCCTTTGCTTTTATGGGGACAGCAGAAAATGTGCTGGGTAATTACTGAGACACTCAGATGTCCCAATTTTACAAAGACGTAGTTCGGGCTGAGGCCTGACTAATCAGAGATTCTGTTCAATTCAGTTTATTTTTATATGGCTGGCCCAAAGCACTTAACAACGAATCAAACAAATGACACTTATGGACATGCAATAGTCAATGATAACTATGTAGCAAACAATAGATGGTTAATACAAGTCAGAAGACAAAAGAGGAAAGAAAATTCCATAGTTTTTTCAGTTCGCACAAGGGCAAACTCAATTTGACAAAAATGTGAAACTGCGATTAAAAAGTAAAAAAAAAGTATTTTGCTTGGCTACTCAAGGTTAAGGTAAGGGCTGGGTAGAGTTAAACGTGTCATAGCTGGGATCAGGGATATTCCCATAGGAATGAATGGAGAGTCCCCACAAAAATATGTGTGTTTGTGTATGGGAGTGTATGTCTGTGTCTGTTTCAGTGTGTGTCTGTGTATGAGAGTGTGTGTGTGTGTGTGTGTCTGTGTGTATGAGACTGTGTGTATTAGAGTGTGTGTATGAGAGTGTCTGTATGTGTATGAGAGTGTGAGTGTCTGTGTGTATGAGAGAGTGTGTATGAGACTGTGTGTGAGAGTGTGCATGAGAGTGAGCGTATGAGAGTGTGTGTATGAGAGTGTATGTGTGTATGAGAGAGTGTGTGTCTATATGAGAGTGTGTGTATGAGACTGTGTATGAGACTGTGTGAGAGTGTGTGTATGAGACTGTGTGAGAGTGTGTGTATGAGAGTGTGTGTGTGTGTGTGTGTATGAGAGTGTGTGCATGAGACTGTGTGTGAGAGTGTGTATGAGAGTGAGCCTATGAGAGTGTGTGAGAGTGTGTGTATGAGAGTGTGTGTGAGAGTGTGTGTGAGAGTGTGTTTACAGGAAAACTCTGAAAGTGGAAAGGAGAAGCAGATACAGCGGAGCCTCCATGACTAAATGTTTCAGGTTTTTATTTCCTGTTGATAAAACCACATGAGCTGTGCAGCATAGCCTGAACATGCTCCAGTGTGGACACCCAGCCCCAAAAGAGAAGCACGGGATACCTGCCAGACTCCCGCTCACCACCTCTCTGCAGCCCAAGTCGGCTGGTTGTCTGAGGTCACAACCAAGAGATATCAGGCTCAGAGTCTTTTCAGAGAAAGATTAAGATCAACTAAAGAAGAGCCGCCCAGCCAGAAAAACACTTCAGGGGAAGTGTTCATGCCACATAAAACATGGCTTTTAAAGTGCAGTTTGGTTGTCATGCATGTACAGTATGCCTAGAGCATTAAATTAATTGATCCAATTCCATCCATCCATCGTCTAATCACGCAGCACAGAGTCACAGGAAGGGGGCGGCATTCAGAAACTCTACTGACCATATTAACTCTCTCCATCAGTCATGTTCTGGACCATACCAAGCACCATAAAACCACCTTTTGGTTATAAGACCTCGCCTTAGTTAAATTGCCCCAGGGGGGCTGAGTCACTGCCCTCCCCCTTCTGCTGAAACAAACACCCAGCTTCCCTATGAGACTGGATAAATGCAATCGAATGACGGTACAGATTACTACAGATTGCAAATCTGAACGTTCTGCTGCTGCCGCCATCTAGTGGCTAAAGGATAAAATAACTTCGGTTTTGTCGATAAGTATATGCATATGGGTGTGAAAGCGATTAGAAATAGTTATGATCAGCAGTCAGCATTTATTAATGAAAAAAAAAATGTGCTGTTCCATGTTTTCTAGCACGTCGCCAAAAGCTTATAAGGAACGACTGAACTTGAGAGCGTCTCGGCCGGCTCCTCATGCAGGTGTGAGCATGTGGGGAGAGATGGCGGGGCCAGCCGCACCTTGTAATAACAGCTCCCAGCTAAACTGCTCGGACCTGCAGTGCTACATGGTGCTGTCGGAGGTGGAGAAGAGCGCCATCGGCTTCATATGCAGTGTGGCAGGGCCTGTCACCTTCCTGGAGAACGTGCTGGTGCTGACCCTGATCGGCGCCTCCCCGGCCCTTCGCCGCCGGCCCTCCTTCGTCTTCATCAGCAGCCTGGCCCTCGCCGACATCTTCGCCAGCTGCTTCTTCACCATCAGCTTCCTGGACTTCCACCTGCACCTTCGGCGGGACGGCTCCCATGCCTACCTTTTCAAGCTAGGCGGGGTCACCCTGGCCTTCACAGGCTCTGTGGGCAGCCTCCTGCTCACCGCACTGGACCGCTACATCTGTATCCATCGGCCCTCCCAGTACAAGAGCCTGGTGACACGCCGCCGGGCCCTGACCTGTCTGGGGGTACTCTGGGCCACCACCACCGTGGTGGCCTTCCTGCCCCTGCTGGGCTGGTCCTGCCCCACTGGGCTGAACCCACCTTGCTCCATGCTTTTTCCCTACATTGACAGCTACTACTTGGCCTGCTGGACAGGCTTCATGCTGGTGCTGCTGGCGCTCATCCTGGGCGCCTACGGGCTGGTGCTGTGGCAGGCGCACCGGCACGAGGCTGCCATGGCCGGCCTTCAGAGCAGCGTGGGTGGCCAGGCCCGCATGCGCATGGACATCCGCCTGGCGCGCACACTGGGCCTCATCCTGCTCATCCTGGCCGTGTGCTGGCTACCCGTGCTCTCCTTCATGCTGGTGGATGTCTCCACCACGCTCACCCTGGAGCACCAGCGCGCCTTCGCCTTCTGCAGCACGCTATGCCTGGTGAACTCCGCTGTGAACCCGCTGCTGTACGCGCTGCGTTGCCGCGAGATGCAGGGGGCCCTGCTGCAGGTGGTTCGCCGGGGCCGCCGTGCTGCCCGCAGGTGTGTCTCTGGCGAGTCCGCGGAGGCCGGCGGCCAGAGCGGGGGCGTGGTCAGCGGCAGCAGCGACTACCCGGCGTCTGAGGCCGAGGGCGGGACGTTCATGTGCTCTGTCGTCAATTCAATGGCCGAGAAGGTGGAAAAACAGCAGATGGAGCTCCTCAGGAAGTGAGCCAGGCGATGATGGGCAGCGTTCTGGAATGAGGGGTGACGAGAGGAACAGCACAATCATGCATGGAAAAGATTCACAGGCGCTTTGCCTGTTTAACTCGGGGTCACATGATCAACAGTGTTTTTATGGTTTTGTCTTTCTGGTCGGCATATGAACTATATTTAATGCTCCCAAGTTATTGTCACATTAGTCACGAGTGCGTTTCCATGACTTGGCAGCAGTTTGAATGTAAGTTAAGAAGTGTTTGTTTGTATTTATTACAACCGCAGAATTTAGATGTTTAACGTGTTTTTCTTACATTTCTGATGAGACGCAGTATCTTAACAGTAAATAGTTTACCCTTAAAATGGCGTATCGGTAATGATATCACTCGTGTTATTGTTTAAATTGCCGTATTGCTAGTGCTGTGTGCAGTGTTTGTTTATATATGAGGTGACTTTCCCAAGATAGGGTCCTTGAATCAAACTAAAATAAAATTTTCCAAAAAATAGAACTGCAAAGCAAAGATGGAGTGAGGGTGACTCTGAATGTGCTGGGTAACATTTGCTTGATGTTTCTGTTTAGAGGAGACATTTGGGACTCTGGTATTTCATAGCTGACTGTCCGTTGTCATTGCCCAATGCTGTTGTGACAGGTTTGGTTAGGTCACTAAACTCTTCATCCCAGCCAGGGGTCAAATTGTGACCATTGCTATGCCTCATATGAACTGTGTCAAAACTAAAGCCTGGCTTTATTAGAGAGGCCATGTGTGCTTCTGCAGTGCATGCTGTGCTCTGTCCCTATGGGTCCTTCCTTAGCCCAGCAATGCCATCCCATGGGGGGGAGGGGGGGGATGTCCACATCAAGTGACCATACAGAGAGTGGGAATCGGTGATGAATGACACACAGCTGCAGCCAAAGCTTTCTCTGCACATTTCTAACACAGTGCTACATAAAGGCTACTGGGGGCTGGCTTGGCTTTATGCAGCGCACAATGCATTTTTTTCCACAGAAAATACTACAGCACCAAAATTACATCACTTTTCTCAAGAGCATTTCTTACAGGCTGTTACAGCTGAAATGAAATGATCATTTACTTGCTATTTGCAGATGTATGAGTGCTGGTGCACTGCAGTGCTTCTCTTTGTGTACCCCAGTCAGCTCCCCATGAGGTACACAGACAGGTGAGAGCAGGCTTGGGTGGGGGTGGGGGGGGGGGTCACAGTGGAGGGTCAACCAGTGCGCAGCACCCTGGAGCTAGGGCTTAGGGGTCTTGCTCAAGGGCCCATGGACTGTTCTTCCAAGCCTTGGACTGGTGACCTTGCAATCACAGGCATAGAGGATTAGCCTAGTGAGCCACTCACTGCCCCCTTTCACCATATACCTGAAATGCAGCAGTGGACACCAGTTGTATCAGCTGTCAGACATTTGATGTTCAATAAATATGACAAAAAGCCAAGGATATGTTTCTATGCTTTGGTGTAAATGCTCAGACATTGCTTAGGAACCTGGCGAAGTGATGTGTGTGGTGAACAGTGATGCATTGTTATTTCTCCCTTAAAGGCCCAAGCCATGTGCCTTTTTATGGGGCAGGATGGAGGCAAGTGGTCTGGGGCAGCCTGGCATGGCTAAAGGCTGCCTTATACTACAGCGTAGAATTCATGCGGTTGGTACAGCGTAGGTATATCACAGCCACGTGCTCTATGCTGTAACTTGATGTGTGCATTCCTTGAAATATAACTACAGGTGTCAGGGTATGGGGGTACCGTAAAGGTTGGGGGGGGGGCATGCAGCTGCCTGCAATTACCTCTGCGTGAATTTTAGGCCGGAGTGTCAAGCAGGTGACTGAAAGACACGGCCCATTAGAAGATTTGCTGGTGTGTGTGGCCCGCGACTTAAGTGACATTAAACATTCATAACATTGACAATTTGCAAAAAATACAGATGTCAACTGCATAACCACCAACAGACTGAAGTCATCCCCACAAACTGAGGGGCACCCACCGTTACACACACGCAATAACAGACACCCATTCACCTACACCTTATGCCCCAACCATGGAGCTATGTGTCAAAGTTTTTGAGGTAGGTACATTTTATTGGCTCCTGGACGGGAGTTATTTTGCTGACTACAGGCAGGTTGAACAATAACACAGCAGTCACGCGATAAAGACAATGCATTCACAATAAATAAGTACAGCGCAATACCACAAATAAAACAGAAAAGATATGGGAGGCCGTAGAACAGTGTCATGCAGATAGAACAGTGTCATGCAGAAAAGGGAAATTGAAACAGCATGAAATCTGCAGACGCATACACCTCTGCAGTTTCTCTTTTTTCGGTCTTTCAGATCCACCAATAAGCTTTTTTTAATCTCATTCAAGTTACTCCTTTTTAGGTCACACTGGGCTATATGCGATAACGCCTCGTGTTCAAATGGCACAGGCGATATAAATCGTCTATATATACACAAGTTATAAGACGTAACCCACTTAATGACGTCACGCCACCAGGCAAGTTGTTTGGTCTCGTGAGGGTGTACTTCTTAGCTTAACTTTAAAACGAGTGCCGCTTCCTGGAGGGGGGCCACGGCAGCTATTTGAAGTGTTTACGTGCTCACGATTACCTATTTCTACATAACTAATAGGTGCGTACGCGTAAATACGTCTCTTAAAATCAATGCATGCTTGCTAGCGAGGTTAAAGTACTTCTCTGTTGAGGAATTGGGCGCGGCTGCGGCCCGCCCTCCCCCCTCCTTTCCCGCAGAATGGTACGGTCCTTCTCCGTGACGTAGCGGGGGTTTGATCCGAGCTCGGCAGTTGGCAGATAAGCCCGGCCAGAGACGCCATTGCAGGGCCGTACGACGGTGCGGAGGAAACAATCGAACCCTAGTCGTCGCCCCGGACCTTTGTCTTCCGCCCCGCGGTGACGCTCCGACTCGGCCCTCCCGCTCCCCACGCGTATCCCCGGCTTACCATGGCGTGCGGGGCCACGTTAAAGCGCTCGATGGAGTTCGAGGTGCTCCTCAGCCCCCAGTCCCCGAAGCGGAGGCGGTGCAACCCGCTGCCGGGGCCGCCGGGGACCCCGTCGCCGCAGAGGCGCGGCCTGCGGCCGGCCGCCGAGAGCCCGTCGCACTCCATGTCGCCGCAGGCGCTCGGCGGGGAGCACCGGCTCACACCGGGTGAGTGGCTTCGGGAGGGGGCGAGGGCGGAGCGGGGCCCCGGGCGCGGAGGGGGCCGCACGCCAACGCGCCGATGTCCGGCTAGCGGTATTAAAGGCGGCCCCGGGATCTGGCCGCGGCGGCCTAGGCCGTCAGCCCGGCACCCCGGAGCGCTTTCTCGGCGGGGGTGGCCGCTGCTAATGCTAACTAGCGTAGCCCGGCCCTGCCTTCGGCCTCCCCCGGGAGAGGGGGGCTGTAGCCGCGGCTAGCCGGTCCGCATGCGGCGTGTCTCTGGCTGTGGCGGCGGCTGTGGCCGCCTTGGGCCCGTCTCCCTGCCGGCCGCATTGGGCCGCCGCTGTACAGGCGCCGCCTCGCTGCTGCTAGCCGCCGTTAGCCCCCCCACCCCCCCTTGTTTTTGTCTCTCGGCTCGCTTCCTTTCCCTTTCGCCTCGGCTCCCCATCGGCGTCGTGCGAGCCCCCCCCCCCCGTGACGGTATAGCGCTTATAGACGGGCTCGGGGGGGGGGCTGTTCCGGGCGGTGTCGTACGTCTCTCTAACGCGTGAGAGTCAGACGCCCCGGGGGGAGGAGGAGGAGGGGGGTGCACACTCTTCCTCTTGTTGCGGGGAAATGTCGCATTTCGCATTCACACCTTGTGCGGGCGCCGCTGTCGGATGCCGGCCCCCCGCACATCCGTCCCCCGCCCGCTCTCTGCTCGGCGGTTAGCAGCCGCCGTCCCCCTCCCCCCGTTACGGGGTTTCAGGCGGGGGCGAAGCCGCCCTACTGTCCCCGGACCCCTGCCCGTCCCCTCTCCGGCGATCTCGCAGCGCGTCGCCGCCTCTCCTTTGTGTAAATGCGCCATTTATGTCAGCAGTATCAAAATAGTGCTTCCCGAATGAAGGCCGGCTGTCGGATAAAGGAGGCGCCGCGCTTTCGGGGCCGGCCTGTAGAGGCTGCACACTTTCCCCAAAGCGCCTCTTTGTGGCTCTTATGCATTGCATCTAACCTTTTCTTACATCCCCACCCCCCTCAATTAAGAGGACATTGTTCAGTTTTTTTTTTTTTGGCTGTCTTCCTGTCCACTCATCTGAAACTCCCCTCCTTTAGGGAATTCAGTGGTGCGGGGGCTGAAGGGGGTGGGTAAGGAAGAATTACCTGGATATTGCTGCTGTAATCCTGTGAACGGTGTTGGGCTCAATGGGAGGAGGTCTGACAGCAGATAATCCCCCCCCCCCCCCAGCTTGTTTAAATCCTAATTAAACTGCTGCCTCGCTTTGAATCCAGTTTGATATTTTAATATGCTGCACCATGTCAATATGGATTACACCACAGTGTGATTCGTAATGGCTGACCCTTACTGCATTTGGTAGCTTCCACTGTACTTTGAGAAGCTGTTTTTGTGCACCGCAGTAATCCCATCTCATGTGCATTTAAAATAAGAGCAGGTCCTGCTACAGTTCAGTGTGACAGCCCCCCCCCCCCCCATCACAGATCTGCATGGAAGGAATTTTAATTGAGTCTGCTAATAAGTCGCCGTCTGTCTGTGGTCTATATTGCTTAGTGATGTCCCGAGGAGGAGCAGTCTTTTATTCGCGCACAAACCCACCATCAGGACTCGATGTTAGTTTCGAATACTGCTCTGTCCTTTCAGAGACCAAGCCGTCTGTTAGAGGTGCTGTCGGCCAGGGTCAGGTGTCTGTTGTCTTTGTGAGATTCATTCCTCCTTCATCCCTGGTCTGACTTTCCCCTGGTCCCCTCCTGGATTGCTGACATAACCCCCACCACCCTGCTCACTCACCGTGACTGCTGCTGCCACCAAGCCACACACTTTGGTTTCAGCTGGCACCCCCACTTTGGCCGCATGATGGCTGCCTTCCAGTCATTTCTCATTTTCTGCCCTGTAAGACCGAGAGACACAGCCATGGGACACCCTTCGCTCTCAGGAGCAGAAATGGGTGTGCTTGCTTGTTCTCTCTCCAGTCCCTGGCAGAGGTTGTGGCACTACAAGGCTTTTGGTTGGCTTTCTGAGGCTGACAAAACAGTCTGGAGTAATGGTTCAGTGAATTAGTTTTTCTTTCCTGGGGTGGAATCATACTGGGAAATCCTGCAGAGGGAAAAGGCTTGGCAGAAGTCATACAGGTTGTATGGCAAGAATTCATTTTATTTATTTAATCACCAGAGATCTCTAGGGTCGAAGAAGCCAGCTTGTGCTTGCATGCTGAAGGCACTGTCCCCTCCCGGTCTTTCAATGCACTGGAAGGCATCCCAGTGTTTGGCTCAACCGAAGTGCTTGATTGAAGTTATTCTGTTTGATTTAGCCAGTTATGGCCGGTGCTCCTTGCTGCTGACTTCTATTAGATGGGTGGTATCTGCTGTCCTGTACTGCTGTGTGTGGACCCTGGTCTCTAGGGGCTTTGTTAGTGGCTTCCTGGGGGTGCGTAATGTAGGTGTAATTGGCCATCTCAGTCCGACAAGCTGTCAGAGGAAGATTCATCATTTGTTGCATTCATCCATGAGTTGGCCTGTTCACTGCTCTGTCCATGGGCACAGCCCCTGCTGATTAAAAGCAGTAGATATTTCACTTCTGGTTTTAGCCAATTGTTGAAAACTAATCTTAAGCATCTTATTTACATTGTTTTAATGGTCAGTAATATATTTACTTTGGTTCTCTATATTGGTATTAAAACACATTACACTTGCCGTAAATGTAGCTCCAGTTGCTGGCATAGAACTGAGGATCAACATAACTAACTAAGTTTAGCCAATCATGTCGAAACTGGTACATTCCCCAGAGTCATGCACCGTTCAGCTAATGCTTTGCAAACACCGGTTGGGGGGTGGGTAGTGTGCTTTTCATTTATCACCATGGACACCTGTAGGTATTATGGTGAATTCGCTTTGCTTACTTTCTAGATCAATTATCTTTGTGATTGCTGGCTCGTGTTGACATGCTTGTGGTTCTTGGTCTGACAAAGTGATGTCTTATCCGTCTCGGAACCAGTGCTGGAGGTGTGGCTAATGGCTTGTGAATGGCGCTAATGCTGAATGCTAACCTGAAGTGGAAAGTCAGACTGAATGTATCCTCCTCTTTGTCTATTGGAGGACGCTTTCTTTTAGCCTGGACCAGGATGGTGCTTCCTGCAGTAGAAGAGCTCTGGTGTCACACTGTCGGGGGGGGGGGGGTAGACCGTGCTTATGGTGTCTGTCTTTGGCCTTGTTGGGGGGGGGGGGGGGGGACCAATTGGGGGCACGGGGCCGTCTTGTCGGGGACTGCAGCCAGGCACCACAAACCCAAATGGCTATGAAGAGCACTGAATGCAGGAGAGGGTGACCTGCTGCTCATGTCTGTAGCTCTTCTGTGAATGGTGAGATCTTTCAGTGGATGAATGTTTATTGTTAAGCCCCCTCTTTTGCCTGAGCCCTGATGGTCTGCTTAGGGGGTGAGCTGGGCTTTAGCTTGACACCTTGACTCTCTAGAACCGTTCTGTCAGTGTAGCCGGTTCCCCACCACCCCCTATAGCTCTGACTTTAGACTGGATCCATGCTTAAAATTCACCACCTTGTTCCCGTCCAGCCCCCTCCCTGCAAGAGCCTCTGGCCCGGCGCAGATTTGGCTCTGCCTGTACTATGAAGCCCTGCTCTGACTGCCGGCCCCTAAAATCTCAGTATTGTGCTGAACCAGTGGTGAGGAAAATCGAATGAGGGGAGAACCATCAGTAGAATCTCACCTGGCCCCTTTTCTCTCTGCTTTTGTCCCTTTGTCGGCCCTTATTGTGTTGGCTTAGTCCCTTCCGCTGTGCCTCTTCCGGAAGTTCCAATGATTGATAGCTCCATCCCGGTGCTGTGGGGTCATGCTGTTGCTAGGCAACACCAGAACTTGGGATTCAGTAGGCAGTGTTGGAATCACTGTCAAGTGGGGGCTGGGGTTGTTTCCAGTCAGAACTGACCTCCAGGGGAATCCTATCGAGTCTGGGATATAGTGGAGGAGGATGTGCCCCTGAGTTTTGGATTAGAGTAGGTGGATGTTTTCTCTCTGAAGTGCTACACTGCCTAGTTTGCATGTGCTGCTTCTCCTGTTGACTGCATACCAGTACTCCCCCAGAAGCCCCTGTGAACATAAAGGTCCGCATTGTTCCTCTCTCGGTGAATTGCGATTGGGATTGCACGGCTGTTTAAACAGGGCCAGATGACAGGCCAGACTCTGCCTAATCCTGGGCCTTGTGGCGCTGCGTAGCAGTGTCTGCACCTGGGCTGTGGAGACAGCCGAGCGAGCCCTCTGGGTCGGCTCCTTTCCACCTCCTGAATGCCCTACAGAGTGAAAGCTGTGTGTGCATGTGCTTTGTTCAGCTGTGAAAAGGAAGCACAAAGCTAAACAGTGGTGCTGCAGAGAGCCCTGGTTAGAGGGCCTTTGTCCATACAGGAAGGATTTGCCCCCCTTCCTTGGTGCTCTGCAGCCTGCTGCTGTGGTTGATCACTTTTCCCCCAAGTCCTTCTAGAAGCAGAGCTGGCGGTGACCCTCCAACAAGGTTTCTTTCATTTCGTTACTTAATCAACAGCTAGGGAACGTACCTATTTATTTATAGCTTGGGGTGAGTACCTCTTTCCCAATGCGACAGCTGTCCCTTTGATGGAACTTGAACCATCTTTGGCCAGTGTGCTACCTGTCACCCTTATGCATGCACCAGTATGGCCCTTGCACCCCCCCCCCCCCCATGCCATGCTTTGCTGTCTTGCATTCCCCTGCTGTCTGTCAAGCCTGCGTTACTGTAGTGTAAGAATTGTCTAAGAGCAGTGACTACAGGACAGGCCTTGTGCTATTGTGGCCTGTTTTCACTTCTGCTCTGTATCAGCAGCGAAGCTCTTTTGGGGAAGAGACCAGCTTACAGCTGTGTTTGCTATCTCTTCATGAGGCTGAGGAGGTGGGGCTACTGAGCTGAAATTCCCCTTGGGAGGTTGGGCAACTTGACATCTGCTAGAAGATTGTGGTGTCAAACTTTCAGTTTGCCACTCCTTGGTAAAACATGTTGATATCATCAGGGGCTCTGGCTGGCTCAGATGTTTGGTGCTTTGCCCATCAGCCTGTCTGCTCAGGAAAATTGTGCCATCCAGCTGTACTGGGATGTGATAAATTTACCAACTCTGGTCCTACCGCTCTTATCTATCTCCAGTATCACAGTTTTAATGTTTCATTCAGGTTTTTTTTTTTTTTGCTTGCTGTTTTGATGAAGTGCTCCTGTCCCCTGGGTTTAGCTGTTTGTTCCTGACCTTCTTCTGCCTCCACACAACAGAGCAGATCTTCCAGAACCTCAAAGAGGAGTACAGCCGTTACCAGAGGCGACGGCAGCTGGAGGGCGCCTTCAACCAAACTGAGGTTGCTGGGCCCAGCGAGTGTCAGAGTGCCAGCCCCACGCTCGCGGCCCCCAGCTCCCCACCTGGTAAGCCCTGGAGATCAGACTTGACTGTTGCCCTATGACTACCAAGGCAGTAACTATCCTCACTGTGTGTGTGTGTGTGTGTGTGTGTGTGTATAGGGGCTCAGGTTTCATTGGCTCTGCTTGGTAACTTGGTTGTGAATGTGGTGTATTTCGTGAGGTTCTGAATGCGAGGCAGGTGCCACCGACCGGTCTCCCCCTACTGGTATTTGTGGGCAATTGCACCCTTTAACAGTGTCTTTCCCAGGGGCTTCGTCTGTGAAAAAGGACCAGCCCTCGTTTACCTTGCGCCAGGTGGGCTACCTGTGTGAGCGTCTCCTCAAAGACCACGAAGAAAAGATCCGCGAAGAGTACGAACAAATCCTCAACACAAAGCTCGCAGGTATGACGTCGAATGGAGGACCTTTGGGTGTCGTTCTGCTCTGCTGGTCCATCTGTCTCCTCCGGTCAGCATGCAGCGTACCGTGATCCCCAGAGTGCTGGGCTGGGTCTGTTACCCCTCTCACCTACTCTGTGCTCTCCTCCTTTCAGAGCAGTACGAGTCCTTCGTGAAGTTCACACAAGACCAGATCATGCGGCGGTATGGAGCCCGGCCCGCGAGCTGTGAGTGTCAGCGGGCTGCGGGGGCAAGCCTCTTTACGGGCAGAGAATAGGCGTTGGTACCGCCTCCAAGTACTAGGGAGACGCTCACAGCAATAGTTGCTGGTTGGTTGACCACAAGCACCAGTGTGAACTTGGAGGTGACCCAGAAGTGCAGGAAATGCGATAATTAGCAAAGGAAAGATTGAGTGAAATGACTAACAGAACGACTTTTGATTCCTCTATTGATTTTGTGGGTGGCGGTATAGTTTCATATAGAATTGAGGTTTATTGCTTTAGCATAAAGGTCCCAGTTCTTTGTGTGCAGTGGGACAGCAAGATACGGAGGTGGCTGGGAGCTACAGAAGGCGTGGCAGTGCCTCCCGACGGGCACAGGGGGCCGTGTTAATCTTCTCCACCTGTGTCTTTCAGATGTCTCCTGAAGACCCCATTCATTCGGTATCAGCTTTCCTCCACCAAGATGGCTGCTGTACTCCTTACCATCTCCCACGTCCTGTTTTTATTTTGTTCCACAATGTTTGGGTGCCATGATTTTACCTTTTTTAATCCCCTCCCCCCCTCCCGGAGGAGCTCTGCTCTGTTTTTGCTGCTGGCCTGTTCTGAATCGACGTCCTCGCCGGTGTGTGCGCGCTGTCCAGAAAACGTGCCGTGCTTCAGGAAGCTCGCCCCCTTGTGACTGTCCTGTGTTACCTTGCTAATGTTGCTGAAGCAGGCCCGTCCCAGTTTCTCTCCCACAAGTTAAACACACGGATGTGGACTTTTAATTTCCACTTATTCTGTACAAATAAAACTATAGTCACTCTTTCCCCTGTACATAATTCATTTCTGGTTCCACTTGTTCTGCACTACAGTTTGTACAGCTGATGGGGAGTCGACGACTGTTACTGGTGCCATTTTAAGTTCCCTTGATCCTTGACTGGCCCAATCTGAAATAATTGGGCTTGTGTGTGATGTGGCAGATATACTGGGATGTGTAAGGCCCGCCTCTGGCCACACTGCTCTGCCACCGGCCCCGTGACCTGCTCTTAATGTGTGGATGTAAGGCTGTAAAGTGGGCCTTTCTTAGTGATGGAGTGGACCACTAGCAGAAGACTGAATGCAGCCTGGACAACGGGGCTGAGATGGGAAATTGGCATGAACATCGAGAATGGATTTGTAAAGCCCACCCCTTCCTTATTTCCAGGTGTATTTTGGGGAAGTGTATGATAGCCAGTGAAACATCCTGGTGTATTAAAAGGATGTGGGGGCCACTCTGCCTGTGTGTGCGTGTGCTGCAGATTTAGTTTTCAAAAGTAATGTTAGCCTCGAGCTTATTTGCAGACTCCGGGTTCAATTTGCTTGGAACAATATTGTGACGAGTGACGGACTGGTGGGCACGCCAGCGAGAAGCTAATTACACCTGCATTTCCTTTCACATGTGAATTGTATTTGTTTGCCTGTATCCCTTTCTCATCGTAGCGGTTTCTTTTGGGGTGGGGTGGGATGGGGGTTTGGGGGCAGCATTCAGTGGCTTGCTGGAGTATAACGGCAACCTGTTGAGACGCCTTACCAAAAGGTGCAAATTTCATTTTTAATTTTCTTGTACAGTTTCCCCTCCATGTTTTCCCTTTCTTTGTAGTGTTGACTGGTTTAGTTGAAACAAATAAACGCATTGGAGACGCGCTTGAGTTCGATTTTTGTTCTGGACCTGTACCGATCGGCGCAGTAGCTATCACTACCGCCCCCTTGTGGCGTATTAATATCGCCACGATTATAGTAATGTTTCGTCTTTGTGATATTCATGGTAACGTTTGCATTTACTGTAAACGTTATGTAACGGGTGTTACTCCTTGATCTTAAACTACTTAAAGGGTCTTAATTTACATGACCAGTTATGGCGTGTGACTGCTAGCACATGCGGGAAAGGCGGCGGGACCGTGCCTTCCCGACTTGCGTGCATTCCGGCCGGAGCGCCGCCGTAAGTCGGGCGCCGCCCCACCTGCGCGGCGCTTCCTGTCTTCGCGGCGCTCGGCCCTCGCAGGTAAGTGCGGCGGCCCTGGGTCGTGCTGGGCTCCGTCGGGTGTCCTGTTTGCGCTCGGCGTCCGGTGTACGGAAGACAAGGAAATGCGAGGAAGCAGCAAAAAAAATAAATAAAAGCTGGGCGAAGCCTGTAATTACCGAGCGCTGCTTCCCAAAGGCAGCCCTCCGCCACGGCTGCCCCCGGCAAAGCTTTCGTTTTCCTCGCCTGTGCTCACGATCGGTGCCTGTTACACATCCCGACGGATTATTCCTATGCTCCAAGCCGCAAATATCACCCAGAGGCCGGCCATAGAGATAAGCGGGCGCTTGCATTAATCCGGTGAGCTTGTGGAATATCGGGATATTCGCGTAAAGGTAGGAGGGGGGGTCGGACGGGAATGAATCCTGCCCGAGCCGCATGTTGTGCTCTTTCTACGCTCACAAATCGTCGCGGACAGGAAAGCGGCGATTGCTCACTAATGGTGCATGTATACTGGGATGCATGTAAAAGTTACGTTCAGGAAGTAACTAATGAATGGGAGCGACGCCGTAAAATGCAGATCTCCGCCGAAGCCCGTGTTACATTCATTACCGGGCTGCATGAGAACTTAAACACCTCGTGGAGTCCCAATGGGGACGGGACGGGACGGGACGTAAAGGTGAATGCCGGGGCCGAGGGGCAGTAACGCGCCCCTGTAGTCCTCTGGACAATGATAGCGTATCTTACACACTTCCTTTCCATCTGGTGTGCCTCCTCCCAGCCGCTACAATTAAGAATCGATTTAAACTCTATTTATCACGTACAGACCGAGTACAAGGAATTTGCTTGGGCGTAACTGGTCATTAGAGTCAAATAAATTAAATTACAAAAAATTAAACAGCAGAGCATTAACTCTTGTTTTGAAACTCGTTTGATGATTAGAAGTAAGCAGTAAGGATTTTTTTTCTCTCCTCTTTCCTGGCTTACTTTTACAGTTCTGTGTTGGTAACTTTAAAGGGTATAACGGAAACGCCCACCCTGAGATCTGCAGTTCTGACCTTGACTCCTCAGCCCCTCCAGCAGTGAAAAATGGAGCGCATGGATATGGAGCAGTCGTCCCCCTTCCCAGTGCAGAGGGATGAGGAGGCCCCGGAGGAGGCCCCGGATGGGGGTGATGATGATGGGGGTGATGATGGGGGTGATGATGGAGGTGGGGGCCCCTTGGGCTGGTGTGAGAGGTTCCAGCACTCGGTTTCCAGATGGATGCTTCCTCCACATGCGCGGGACGTGTACCTGGAGCGAGCCAACTGCTGCCCCCCTCCCATCTTCATCATCCTCGTCAGCATAGCGGAGGTGGGCTTTGCCGTCTGCTCCGCGCCTCAGATCCTCCAGCCAGCGTCTGGCTGAGGCGTAAATGTACAAAAATACAGTGCAGTGGTCGAGGAAAATGTGATGTATGTCTGTCAAAGTGTCTCAGTCGGTTTAATACCTCCCTTACAGTCACCCCAGTATAGGCAGCCACCATCCAGTACATTCAACCACCATTACACCTCATGGCGACCAGTACCTCCTGACTTTTTCAAAGTAATTAAATTAATTCATTTTACTTCTAATTACTTAATGAAATAAATACTTGAAATGGCTGGGGTGCCATTTGGGAACTGAAGCAGAAAAGTTCTAGCCATCCAACAAAATAATTAATTTGCATATGTTCTAATTATAAATCAATTATACATTTTTGTTTTGTTGTTTTGAAGTAGTATATGGTATCAAATAGCTTTCAGTATTTCCTTTGACTGCTTAAGAGTTTTGCACAGTATTTAAGTTCCTTAAAAATCAGTCTTCCGAAGGGTGGACCAGGAATGATGGAGTGCAGTGAAGTTGTTTCATGATGTTACAGTCAGGGATGCCAGTCCACGCTTCCACCAAAATTTAGGTGACAGCCTCTTTGACAATAATATGAGCAAATTCACCTCTAAACAGTCTAGTTCCATATCAGCTTTCTTTAAATGTAGTGGACATTGTTACAGCACTACAGTGGGTATTGGAAAGCATGATTCCGAAGTGTGCATTTTGTTTTAGCCAAATAAAATCAGGTCACTGAGTTATACTCTAAATGCATTTCTGAAATGGAGCCCCGGAACTGGGTCCAGGATCTGGTGCTGCAGCCACAGAGATGGCAGAGATGGGAGATGACTGACTGTGTGTGTGTGTGTGTGTGTGTCTGTGGGGTGTTCTGCTAAGATCCCAAATGCCCTGTCTTTGCCGAAGGAGGCCATATGATAGTTAAGGCATATACATGGTTATTTCGGGATGGTCTGTTTGTTGATTTCTCCGCCTGATTATCTGGACTGGAGGCTCTGGGTGGGACTTTTGTACGAGCTGCATGTGAGAGTACCTCTGCGAAAAAAAACACAAAATAGCCACCCCAAAAACCTGAGAGGGGTGAGGTAAACCTGGATTATTCTGAGGAATGCCGCCCCGCGCTTCGCCTGGGAGCGAGTGCCAGTCTTAGGGAGCTTTTCTGCTCCACTAGGTACAAAAAAGTACCAAAAGTAGGATACCTCAAACTGATGGTTTCCCACTGGCGTAAAAGCTGGAACTGGCGCCGAATGAGCTAACAGCGCATGGCAGGGTGTTTTCTGCTGAATCCGGCGAAAGATTGCTATAGTGTATTACTGGGCTGGACAGATTGCTATAGTGTCTTACAGGGCTGGACAGATTGCTATAGTGTCTTACAGGGCTGGACAGGTTGCTATGGTGTCTTACAGGGCTGGACAGGTTGCTATAGTGTATTACTGGGCTGGACAGGTTGCTATGGTGTCTTACAGGGCTGGACAGATTGCTATAGTGTCTTACAGGGCTGGACAGGTTGCTATAGTGTCTTACAGGGCTGGACAGGTTGCTATAGTGTCTTACAGGGCTGGACAGGTTGCTATAGTGTCTTACAGGGCTGGACAGTGCGAGCTGGATACTAACATCCTGTCTTATGCACATGCAATCCTCACTTGGCAAGGGCCGCGGTACTTTGCTAGGCTGCGATCAGGCTTTTTCATACCTCCATACTGTATGGACATTATAGTGCAGAGGGTTTCAATTTCACTAAAACATGTTTACTGTCATAGGAAACAAAACTTGCAATGATTGAATGATGGTTCCTTTTTAATGTCATCTACTACACGTACGTTTAGCAAATCAGTTCCAAGTTCCTTGCCGCTGCTTTAGCATGAGCTCTGCACGTTCCGAGCCAGGCGTGATATTTTTCAAACTTGCTGCTTAAGTCAGTCATTTACAGGTTCAGGGCCGTTTCCAGCTATTGGACAGACCGGGGGCTAAGTCTAGTTTACCTGGGGCTTGACTTTATTTTTTTTGGCATTGGGAGTAAAATACTGGAGACTATTACGATACCCATGGATGGGTTTATGAGAATTGTATTTATTTTGAACTTCCTTTTTGCTTTATAAATGCCGCAGTCTTAACTATAACGAAATCACATGATCCGCAGCTGGCCGTCTTCATCTACTACGCCGTGTGGAAGCCGCAGAAGCAGTGGGTGACCCTGGGGGAGGGCGTCTGGAACAGCCCCCTGTCCTACAAACCCAACAAGAGGGAAGAGGCCTGGCGCTTCGTCTCCTACATGCTCGTGCATGCTGGGTGAGTGTGCCCCCCGCCCCGAGGACATGGGAGCACGGGAGTAGGCCACCTTCACATCTACATACACGTGGACAAAATTGTTGGTACCCTTCTGTGACTACTTATCACGCTTTAAATAGGCAGACTGGCTGATTACATGTTAGAAGACACCTGTGGTGCTAATTAGAGGACACACCTTAGTTTAACATGTTCCTATGGTCAAATTATCTTTTCCAGGGGCACCATCATTTTTGTCCAGGCCAGTTTCAATAGTTTGTTTTTTAAAATGATTCTGTTGAACCACAATTCAAAAGCAATGTCTGATTTTTATTAGTTTTTTAAGTAATTTTTAAGTTAATTTTAAGTAATTTTTTATGTATTACTTCTGTCATTTTCAAGGTATTTCAGTGACCATTGTGGGTTTTTCTTTCTTTAACAGAAGGGTACCAACAATTTTGTCCTTGTGTGTATAAATGGCGTTTCTCTGCATTTTATGCACAGTGGGGGAGGGACAGTGAACACCCCCCCTGCATGCATTTAACGCCCTTTCCTCAGGCACTCTCGGTGCATTCAGCGGGGCCCATCACCTGGCCCCTTCCCCTGTCCCGGTCCCCATCGGTCCACCAGGTTCCCGTTGATCTGTTACCACCCCCCCCTGGGGGCCCCTTAGTTTTTTGCTCCCCCCCCCTCCCCGCCCCCCCCCTCCTTGCGCCCGCCCCCCGCCCCCTCCCTCCCCCCCTCCCTCC
>JAODKM010000014.1:251133-262617 GCA_026780845.1 Petrocephalus sullivani | reverse complement strand
TGGCGCCCCCCCCCCGGGGGCCCCCCCCGTGCCCTTCCCCTGTTAAAGGTTGATGGTTTCGGGGGAAAAAGCCCCCCCCCCCCACCCCAGACAGATTACTGCTGCTTCTCCTCACCCCCACAGCACAGACCTGCTCTTCCCACTTTGTAGCTACGGGCTGTGGCTTGTTGTTCACCGTAACAGGCCGGCGGCTCAGCCTGCTTCTGGATTGCGTCACCCCCCCCCCCCCCTCCAATGCTTCCAGTTCTTCCTGTTCCATCCCAACCCGGCTATGGGCTGTAGGCGGGGCCATTATGTTTTTGTGTCCTAGAGCAACTGTCTTGTCCACAGGTTCTCTGGCGAGCTCCATCTTTGATCCCTTGAATGCCCTGGTGGGGGCCTCCGGGGGGGTGTACGCCCTGATGGGGGGCTACTTCATGAATGCTGTAGTGGTGAGTCCTTATGGTCTACAGACCCCTGTCGTAGAAACTGGGGTACCCAAAAACACTGGCGACATTATCTCGTTACACCATTTACAGCCGATCCCTAACCGGCGCGTCGCTCTTCCCCCGCAGAACTTTCGGGAGATGTTGCCCTTACTGGGAATCTTCCGCATCGTGGCCATTGTGCTCATCGGTAGGCTGGGGCCGGGAAACCCGTCCGATTCTCTGCAGCTTGCGGCCACCAACTCTGTAGCCTTCAACTCTGACCTCTTTCTTTCTCCGTTCTTTGCCAGTGGGGACTGACATGGGGTTTGCCCTCTACAGAAGGTTTCTGACTCATGATTCGGGTTTCACGGTAAGAGCCGTACCCCTGCAATCCCTTAAAGGTGATGCTGGCACTGTCATGGTGACGTCACCTCATCAAGGTCACATGGATCATGTAATATAAACGCGCAGTGGAAGACGGGGATTATCGAGTGGCCCGTAACTCTTCACCAGTCACTGTCCACTGCGCACTGGAAGCCAGCCAGGATGAGGTGGTTACGAGTCTTACCAAGGCTGTGGCTGGATGCTGAGATTAATAAGGAAGCTGCCATCCTGTGACCACACGTCTGAAGGTGCCGTCATCAGGTCTGCCACGTTTTAGAGATCAGCAGGAGATGAAAGCCATGCTTCAGCTTCCGGGAGTCTCCCAGCTGCTCTGCTACAGCGGAAAGCCCAGGATCTTAAGTCATCTCCTCATTTATTTATCCTGCTGCTGATCCCTAACCAGCTTCCATGCTCTTTGCATCCTCTGTCTGTTCATTTTACAGCCATTAATTTTGTCCTTGAGCATTCTTCCCCTCACTAAATCAAACAGTCCGGGCCTCGCTGGCCTCCAGCCTTCGTGTTTCCGTGTCACTCTCTAACCTCACAGCTTTTAAACTGGCTCTTCCGGTTCTGCTCGCCGAGATAAACCAGCGGGCTTCGAATATTAACAACACAGATGTTTAACTTCCGTGGCACCCGCCGATAAACATAAAATGCTGGGCTGCATTGGAACCCCTAACTTGTAAATTCCGAGTTCCCAGTCAGAAACGCCCCCTGAAGTCAGAATTCCAACTTGTGACATCAGAGGCATCTCTGTAACCGAGAATTCAAGATGGCGCATCATTCATCAACGGAAGTCAAAGCTGTAGTTATATACAGTTTATTAGCACTTCAGTCTTATTTGACTGACATATATGTCAGTCGTACATGCAGTACTGTCCAGCCACTGTCTGGGGATGTTGCTACAGTGTACTACGTAATGTATCGTCATCAACCAGGGCTCTCAAGTCTCACGCATTGACCGTGAGACACATGCGTTACAACCAGTTGACACGCCACAATGCCACACCTTGCATTTCTCATGCTGAGAAGTAGGCGATAACGCCCATAACTCCATATAGAATTAATGGACGAGACACAGGCAGGAGTGGAGTTTCCTGCCGTGTTATATAGAGTTAATAGACAACTACCAGCCAATCAGAAAATAGCATTTGTTGTTCCCAGGTAAATTCCAGTCACACGATCCCACTGCAAGCACGTTATTACGTGGGTATGCGCATACATGGCGTGTGTGGACGCGCAAGATCGGATGAATGCGTTAGGCAGGGCTCTCGAGTGTCACGCATTGCTCGTAAGACACAGGCTCCGCCCCCAATGTAAACTCACTCTGAAGTTTTGATGAGACCTGACAGCCCTGTTATCAACTGATATTGCTAACAATGGCTAACAGTTAACCAGGCTAAAACTGGGACGTTTCAGAAAGTGGCATTTCTTGTCGGATTTAAACTGGGGTAAATTAAGTCTCACAAGTTATCCGGTTAAGTAAGAACTCTTACTTTTTGAAACAGGCCCCTGGTATTTCTAAACCACTTTCAGAATGGCTGTACTGGAACAGGGTATACTCACGTGTGACGTCATTCCCAGCCCTGACTTCCGACCTCCGAGATAAACGGGAGGCAGCAAAAGTGCCTCAAAACTGATTCTTGAAGGAAAATGAAAGGATGCAAAGCAGGGACATCAGTTGCCTGGCAAAGCTTGCATCCCCCGCGGTACTGAGCCCGCCCCTGTTCCCGGCAGGTCTCCTTCGTGGCGCACATCGCCGGCGGCATAGCGGGCATGACCGTCGGCTACGTGTTCTTCAGCAGCTACAACCAGAAGCTCCTGCGGGACCCGCGGTTCTGGCTGTGCATCGTGGGATACCTCCTTTTTGTCGCCTTCGCCGTGGTCTTCAACATCTTCCTGTCCCCGGCGTAGGGCCACTCAGCTGAAGTCTAAAGGCACGCTAAATGCACAGTTACGGGCTGGCAGACGAGCCCTTTACCATGAACGGTCACTCTTTGTACAGGGAGCTGTCCCTCAATTGTACTTTGTAAGTTTTATTTCTGGAAGAGGAAAATCTTGGTGGTGTCGTTGTCCGTTTGGGACGGCTGCCTGTGCAGCCCAATTTCCTGTCCCATCAGAAATCAAAGCTCAGGTAAATTAGCAGAGTGTTTCTCAAACCAGTCCTCGGGGGTCCCCCAGACGGTCCACGCTCCCAGGGAGTCTGGAGAGAGCAGAAACGCAGAGCATCTTGGAGATCCCCGAGAACTGGTTTGAATTAGCACCGAATTAGCAGACATATCTCACTCTCAGGTTGCCTGGCCCATGAATGGTTTTTTACGTTGCAAGTTCAGTCTTGAAAACACATAACTTTGGACTGCTACCAGTCAGATAAGGTGTTTACTCTCAGGCCTTCTTGGTACATTTGTACCTTATTTCCTAAATATTTTATTCCTTTTAACTAAAACAAGGTGCCATTTGTACTACAGAAATGACGAGATGTTTACATGAGCTGAAGGACCCCCTTCCGCTCGCTGTTCCTTCTGTGAGACTGCCCCATGTCGTGCCTGTTTCGGGGTCGCCGCTGTGGACGCATCCTGGCATTATTCCTTGCTTTACCGATTGTATAAACATAATAACTTGTCATTATTTGTGTTATTCTGTGTGGTGACTCCGGAAGCCGAGTTAGGGCTTAAAGGTGGTGTGGCCATCCTGTGTTAGCGAGTGACTCACTGCTCCTCTCATAAGACGGATCCTCCTACATAAACATCTGTGTCCGATACGATTCCAGCCCTTGTCTCATCTGTGAATTACTGTCGCCTGACTTGAATGGAAACGGGCACTCGGGGGAATTGTGGTGTTTTAGCCAGACCTGTGCCGCTTGTGACCGTTAAGGGGTCTGTCACGCCCCATTTAGGAAGTTGTCACGTAACCCTGTGTCCCGCTGCGAGAGACCCCAAGGCTGAACTGCTGGTAGAGTGTAACACTAACTGGGCAGATCCTCATATCGAATCATTTCCGTTTTGTTTTGTTTTTGCTTTAATCAGACTAGTTGCTGGTAATTAGTAGTTTGAGGAAGGGCAGTGATGTTCAGGTGGTATTTTGTTGATTACTAGTACTTTGAAGTTTATTTTGTACTTTTCGTATATTGCATTATATATTCCATATTTTATTGGTTCTGTAGTAAAATGAAATAAATGTTTTTTAAAAATGTCCCTAAACGTAAGAGTTTGTGTATTTGCTTACTGGTGGAAGTTTGGCTTCACGCCTATATGGCTGTGGCTTCCGGCTGTGGGGGGCCCTGAAGCCCCTATAACACGCGGTGTTACCCATCGCTTACTGCACTGGCACACATGCCCTTGTGGTCTGGTGTCCCACCCTAGGTGCCCCCTGCCTTGTGCCCTCTGCTTCCTGGGTTGGGCTCCAGTCTAATGAAGGAAACTTATCTGAATAATTTTGGAATGTGTCTGTGTATGCAGGCTATATCTGACCTGACACATACTTGTGCAGATACAGGCACTTATGTAATACATCTCACTTTTTAGAGGTCCTTTTAGATCCATAAAATAACTTCGATGACCATATGGGTGTTCAAATTGACACAACATTTTCTATGCCCTTTTAGTTGTTAAAATAAAGCACAGCGCATCCTAGATGTTCTGAAAGTCCTTTTCAGACAGCTCACTGGGGGTGTCTCTGAGATGGTGACCCGGCTTTGATGTTTTGTTGTTTTGAAAAGGTCAGCGATCCCACCCATGGGCCATTGATCCCACCAGCTCTATGGGGACAGCCCCCACTCTGCCTGTGAGGAACATTGCAGTGTGGGCTTCACACATCAATGCACACATCCGTTACTTATATATCAATCTGTCTGCCGGTCCGGTTTGCTTAATGCTTGCTCGGGCACTTTATGGAGCGGCCAGCTGTAGGATCCTCTTTGAGTACGTGTACATGTACAAACCCCAACAGCTGAAGTTAAAAGCCTTGGGTTGCTGGTGCTCAGGGTGCACTTCGCTGACACGTCGGGGTGTGGTGGAGCACTAAGTGGGTAGCTGACAGCTTCAGTTAACACCCCTGGTCCATGGTTTGTATTTCCTGGGTATCCGGAATTCCAGAAAGCGACACTTCGAGCCTCTCCCATAAAAGGACGTCACCCTTTCATCCTGTTTTCCAGCGAGAGGCCATTTGGGGGGAGGGGGTAAGGATCGCTCCTCACATTAGCTGTGAAACTGACGGGACCCCCCATGCCCCCAGATGGTACCGGGTGTGATTGGAGGTTAGGGGTGGGGGACATGTTAATTAACCGGCCCCACCCCCTTCATCTCTCCCCCGTAACGCTTCGCGCGTCGATTATTCTGAGAAATAAGAGGAGCAGATGGGATGCCAGGATCCACAGTGATGCTGCCAGCACAGCAGGTGCCCAGGCCGGCACACGGCTGGCGCTTATGTAACACTGTGCCCCATAACGGTCCTATAAGCTACACTGTAACCTCACGCCTTCAGGGGTGTGGGGGCTAATCACAGCTCACACCACCCAGAGGAAAGCCCAGGACAAAACAGGGGGAACATGCAAGCTCCACACACATGGAAGCTCTAACCCGGGTACCAGGGGCGTGAGGTGACAGTGCTGCCCACCGTGCCACTCCGGGTATTAACATAAAGTACATTATTTTGTGTTTTAAAAATACATTTCACATGCTTCTATATCAGCCTGCTCCTTCACACGCACACCGACTCAAGTGGCCAAGCATAAGAGCAACATTTTATCACTGTTTAATGAGACACAATGCAAATGTGAAACAAGACAGCTCAAATATTCAGAAGTGTCTTAAATGCATACCAGCTACTCGGGTGAACACTCCTATACTCCTATAAGGGTAAATCAGTCGAATGGAAACTCAGATTTTTTGTTATCTGACAAAAGTGCTTCCTTTTATACACCAGAGACATAATAAAAAAAATTAAAAGAACAAAATGACTTCACTCAGCAACATCTTAAAGCTTCAAACAAGAATGTGCTTACATGGAGCTTGTAAATCTTTCAGTTCAGCACAAATGATTGACTATTGGACAGTAATTTTTCTTTTTGAAAACCTAAAACTCCTCGTGTTTGCGCAAACGTTCTGCACACATGAAGCCATCGTGCATACATTCTAGGGAAAGTATTTCTTGTATTTTCTTGGTATTTTCAAAATACAAAAATATTTGGAAAGTATTTTGATAAAATTACATGATCGTTGTAAAGTAAATCAAATAAAAACTACAAAATATAATTCTGTATTATGTATTTATATTTATTATATTGCACATTCCTGCCTGGACGGGCTATGTAGCATTTGGGCCAATAGGTTTGTGAGCCAGCAGAATCTATCATGGCCATGTAGGTGTGGTGCCTGTCAGGACAAAAGTCCAGGGCCGATTGTCAGTCCCAGTCTAGCCCGGCAGTTCACTGCCCATCGATCCTTGTAAATGGAATAAAGTACCACTGAAGCAGGAAGGAGGAACCTAATTACATTTGTTGCAAACCGTCTGGCTGTGAAATCGGACATAACCTATTGATCTCAGTACAGAATTGATCCCAAAGACTTACCAGGGTGGGGCTTGGGGCTGGTGGTTGGATGGTTCTCTGTGTTTCTCTCTATATTTACATAACATACATACAATTCAAAGTATGGCTTATACCTGCAGTGACCACCACGGCTGTAAAACAGCGTAACTGACTTCAAAAACATGCCTGGCTTCTTTTAACGACAATGTGCGTCTACAGTCTTTAATTTCAAAAGCAGGCGTCATTACATACTTAGACTCAATACAGACTTAAAAAAATATATATCTAAATAAAGACTGTGGAAGGGTTCAATGACTACTGAGAGCATCAGCTGTCAAAAAAGACACTGACAGATCACAGTATGTGTACCATTGTGATAGAGGCAGTTCCCATGGGACCGGCATGAGCTACTGTGACAATGGCACTCTTACGTTACATTTACATACTTTTTAGCTCTACAAAGTAGGAATAATCTTTTACAAAACCACCTAGGAATTATTCAGATGTCTTTCCATTTCCCCATGGTGAGTATTGCGGAATGTTTCATAACATTGTTAATATTTTGACTGCTGGTCTCACCAGGGCAGAGAGATGAGGGTCAGGTCCGGGCGGTATATAAACACTCCCCCGGCTGGCCCAGGGCTCTGGCAATGCTAGTGGCTGGGTCAGGCCCACATTGACATGCACATTGATTTCTGCTGCATCTATAAGTTACCACGGAACCCTGGGAATGTCGAAACGGCCATGCAGTGAGTCATGGGGCACCACTATGCACGTTTATGTTCGGCCAGTGCTGTGAGGCACTGCAGATTATGGAACACCATGGATTCGCCATACCTCACCTGACAGGTATGTGGTGGTCTGTTTACTTCATCCCAGTTAATATATATAAAATAGAATAATGCTAAAAAATAATAATAAAAAAAGACAAACGACTTGTAATCTTTGGTGTTTGGATGAAGATATGTTTTTACCACTGTTTTGTTACTGATATTATTTACAAGCCCAGCTACCAGATGTGGTAATTAAGATCATGCATACAATATTTAATTATGCAAAATATTAATTCTCCTGTCCTCCTCATTATAATGATGTCAGTGTCACAGGTAGGAGGCAGCCACAGCTGAGATACATCCTTGTTCACAGACATTCAAACTAACGTTAAAACTAAATTAGCAGAGTGTGATAATGACCTTTAAGTTCTGATGAACCCTAAATCCGTCTGTAGCATCAGGCTATGCGCCCCACAGCCCCTGCGTTTCAGTCTCCCCTTTTTGTCCAAACGAAGTTTCTCCTCCCCACATTTAAATTTCGCCCCGAATTTCACCCCCCGTCTTCTACCCCCGGCATCACGGTGCCTCTCCCCACCGCTGTCCCGTCCCGTCCCGTCCCGCAGGAACGAGCTCCGCGTGACGATGGGGGACTGGAACTTCCTGGGCGGCGTCCTGGAGGAGGTGCACATCCACTCCACCATGGTGGGCAAGATCTGGCTGACCATCCTCTTCATCTTCCGCATGCTGGTGCTGGGCGTGGCCGCGGAGGACGTCTGGAACGACGAGCAGTCCGACTTCATCTGCAACACGGAGCAGCCGGGCTGCCGCAACGTCTGCTACGACCGCGCCTTCCCCATCTCGCTGATCCGCTACTGGGTGCTGCAGGTCATCTTCGTCTCCTCGCCGTCGCTGGTCTACATGGGGCACGCCCTGTACCGGCTGCGCGCCCTGGAGAAGCAGCGGCGCCGGCGCAAGGCGGCCCTGCGCCGCGAGCTGGAGGCCACGGTAGCCGACGCCACCGAGCTCCGGAGAAGGCTGGAGCGGGAGCTGCGGCAGCTGGAGCACAGCAAGCTGAACAAGGCTCCCCTGCGGGGGGCGCTGCTGCACACCTACGTGGCGCACATCGTCACGCGCTCCGCCGTGGAAGTGGCCTTCATGGCCGGGCAGTACCTCCTCTACGGCCTCCAGCTGGAGCCGCTCTTCAAGTGCGAGCGGGAGCCCTGCCCCAACGCCGTGGACTGCTTCGTCTCCCGGCCCACCGAGAAGTCCGTCTTCATGGTGTTCATGCAGAGCATCGCCGGCGTCTCGCTCTTCCTCAACATACTGGAGGTGGCGCACCTGGGCTTCAAGACGCTCAAGAAGGGCATCCTGGGATACTACCCGCACCTGAAGGATGAGCTGGAGGACTGTTACCTCGGCAAGTCGAAGAAGAGCTCGCAGGTGAGCCAGGGCACCGCCACGGAGCAGAAGGCCGCCGCCCTGCTGGCCGCCGGGGGTTATGGCCTTCAGGCAGAGAAGCGGGCTGAGAGCCAGCTGGATCCTGCGCTTAGCACCCCACCCCCAGACTCTGCTGAGGAGCCCGGTGCCAGGGGAGGCGAGGATGCTGAGGAGGACCCTCCTAGCCCCACGGGGCGCAACAACAACTCCAATAACCCCAGCAGCGCTTCCCGTTCACCGCCAACTGACTCCATGATCCCACCCCGGCAGGAGGGGCTCGAGGGCCACCTGTACCCCACCCTGCCGGGGGACGCTTTCCATGCCTCATCTTGCCCAACCCTGGTGGTGGGTGGGCCGAGGAGGCCACGGCGGGTCAGCGCCCCCTGGCACTGTTTCACAGTGGAGGAGGCTAATGGTTCTGATGCAGATACCCGGGGTGGCGAGCGGGGCGTGGCCAAGGCCCGCTTCCCTGGCGGCCGGGTCCACAGCGCCTCCAAATCTGACCCCGTCCGCTCAGTCCGGCCCGAGACCCCGGACTCGACCAATGGGTCCAGCTCCGAGTCCGGCCAGAGCCGCAGTGGAGATGGCCCATCTGTGGTTTCGCCCAGCCGCTGCACGTCACTGAGCGGAAGGCGAGCGGTCACCGACCTGCAGGTTTAGCCCTGAGCACAGCCAGCCCTCATCGACCTCCAGTCTCTTCTCGTGGTCCAGGAAGAGGCTCTGAGGCCTGGGCCCCGGATCTGACGGGATACATTGCAGTGCACCAATCCCACATGCACTTAAACCCCCAAATCGACGACACGGCTCCATTCTAGAATAGTCTCAGCACCAGGTTTGTGGAAAGAGGTGTGCTGGGGGTGTGTGGACAGTTGTAAGTACTAATAATAATAGTAAGTAATAATAGTAATTACTGCCTCTTTTCTGACCAACCATGTTACCCCCCTCAGTGCCCCCAAATTAACTAAGGGGGAAGTCGATACCCCCCCCCCAGGTCAGCAAAATTTACCCTAAGCCACACCCACCACCTCGGCCCCCCATTAGAGCACCACTGAGAATCAGCAAGGACGCCCTGCCTTTGGCCTGCAGAATGGTGGCCACGATGACGACGGAGAAGCCATCTCCCTGGTGGAGGCTTTGGTACCTAAAGCCTAATTCATACTTGACCTTTTCACATGCGTTTTTTGGGCTGCCCGTGGCCATGCATGCGAAAGCTTGAGGTCATACTACATGCCGGTGGTCACGGTTGGTGCGTGCGTACAGCAGTGGTACTTCAACAGACCAGGAGAGGGCAGACGTATTGCAACAAACACAAATACAACAGTGTAGCTCAGGGTTTCTCAGTCCTGCCCCTGTAGCCACACTGCCAGGAAGTTCTCACTCCAGCCTGACCCTAATTAGCATCAGGTGTTTCTTAATGGCCTCATAATGGTGGTGGTAGGTTGTAAGCAGTGCAGGTTTGGCTGGAAACTTTCTGGCAGGTGGAGCTCCAGATGCAGGATTGTGAAACACTAGTGTAGCGAAACAGCTTGGGCAGCATTAAGGTAATATGGCATGACATTTTTAAATCCTTACACCAAAATTAACCAGGGACACCCCTACCCAGTGAATTTTAATCACCAAGGTCTCAAAATTCCAGAATAGTGCCACTTTTAAAAACATGATATACCTTTACAATGTTTGGACAGTATGACAATTTTAATATGGGGGTACCCCTACTGCTGCTCACCTGAACTACAACAATTCTTCCTCTACTCTTTCTTGGTTTAATCGCTGCACTGTGAAAGTCACTGCTGCCACCTAGTGGAAACGCCTAGTCAATTTCCCTGCACATGCACAGTCAACATGCAGGGAAGGACATAATAATAATAATAAATGGGGGCTACACACTTAGCGTCTGCCCCTAAACTCCTGATGACAATATTTGTGTCACCTCACCCCATATGCGATTGGAAGTCCACGCAGAAAAGTAAGGTATGAATTGGCTTTAACAGTGCTGCTCTGTGTGTTTTTGTGCAATAAATTTATGTGCAGATAACCACTTGCTGTGCCTGTAGAATCCAGTCCTACGGCCTCACTGAGCTGGTTTCTCTCCTGGCTGCATGGAGCACATTCTCCTTTGTCCAGAAACAAAGGGTATCAGGAAAAGAGAGCTTCCTGGGGACACTCAGGGCCTGTAACCCCTCGCAATACACCTTACACATTCTCACCACACCGCACAGATTTAGGCCAATGGCTGTCGGCACTTAACAGGTAATTGGTAAAAAAAAAAAAAAAAGGACGGCCATAAGTGCTTATTAAAGAAATGTAGTATAGCAAAACTGCTCCATGGTTAACAGCCTCCAAGGGGGTTTCCCCATTACAATTCGACAATGACAGGTATGACCTTATGTGTAATGACCCAAAAGCCTGAAGAACAGGTGTTTCGCAGTACATCTGAGAAATCAGATCAGGGAGTGAGGAGAAACTTTACTAATGGGAGATCCAGGCCACCTGTTAGTAATGCCAGTTAATTACATCAATCACACGTGGTTTCATTTTAGTCGCAACAATCTGCAAAAATAAGCTTAAAATTCTCACTGAATTTATCTATAAAAATAAGAATAAAACTGCAGATGGTGTCAACCAAGTTTCTATTGATATGGATGAACCCCCCAAAGAAGCCAATTACATTTCTACAGCCACAACTGTTTACATCCGAACAAAAAGGCACCTTATCCCGACTTTAATGTAAAACTTGGCTGGAAACACAAACATGTCTGGAACCATGACTCTTCTGCCTTTTTATACAAGGATGACAGAAAACATCCATGGTAACATCACCGGTGCATAAAAACCAAGACCCATACAGCCCTAGCACCAAATGACTGAGGTCAACAGCAGAGTGCTTGGGGGGGGGGGGGGGGGGGAGAGAGCTTTTGGTGTTGGAGAAAAATTTTATAATAAAAGAAAAAAAAAA
>JAODKM010000014.1:231723-243770 GCA_026780845.1 Petrocephalus sullivani | reverse complement strand
GAAAACCGAAAATGCACTTTTGGGCCATTTTCGGCCGAAAATTTTCGGTGGCCGAATATTCGGTGCATCCCTAATACCGAGGCCCTTGTAGGCAGAACAGATAAGAAACTGATTGGCAGTTACTGCCATTTAAACATGCATTTTTCAGCTGCGTATTCGCCTCACGGGATAGATTGCTCAATTTTTAGGGGGATTGTGAAGGAGTTTTTAAGCATTAATCTTCAGCTTCACTGCATTGCCACTGGCTCTAACATTTTGTCTGCTGCCCAGTGAACTTAGGTCTTGTTTGCTCTTTAGGCTGGGAGTGACTACTGAGCAGTTCTGCAAAGGTCATCGGGGTCCGGTGTGATACGGCTGCTTTGAGCCGTGTGTGTTAACATGTGGAGCAGTCTCTTTGTCCTGCTGCCTGATGCTGCTGTTATACCTTCCACGTGTGTGTGACGTCAGTTGATGGTAGTTCTTTTTAAACTCCCTCTCCAATATCTTGCTCCAGTTTTTACCTGACAAGCATCTATGACCACTCAATATTCGAAGCATTCAGCAAAGTCGTGCAGAAACTCATCCCCCAGCTCCCCACCCTGGAGAACCTTTTGAACATCTTCATATCTGTAAGTAGTCACACTTGCCTTCCACTGCAAAGTGCACATGGCACAGTATTCTTGTTGGTGTGATATTTCACCAGATCATCTCTTCATGTCAAAACAAGGAAAACAAATTGTTAGTAGTTTTCCATGCTGTCCCAAAGTCTTAAATCACCTTTGTATTTTCTTTATAATACGGAATGTGCATTCCACCTGGAAAATGGATGCTAATAAATTTTGTCAGGAGATTGGTTAATAAAGTACCTTTCTTCCATAAGGATTAAATTGTTAATGCAATCTTATTTAAAATGTACTTTCTAAACCAGCACTAATACCAACCAGGACTGGTAACTCTGCTTGACCCCTGTCCTAACAAATAAGTTGTATGTCTGCTAACAGAATTCTGGAATAGAAAAGGCTTTCTTATTTGATGTGGTCAGCAAGATCTACATCGCTACAGACAGCTCCCCTGTGGACATGCAGTCATACGAGCTGTGCTGTGACATGATCGACGTGGTCATTGACGTCTCCTGCATCTATGGGTAAGACAGCTTTTTTTTTCTGGGGCTGTTTCAAGAACTTTTTTTATATATAAAATGTATTCATTACAATTTTTGTAATATTAAACTTGAATGAACACTTAGAAAGAACAAACTCAAAGTTCCGACCTCAAGACAAAGGGAAGACGGTGCAAAAATAATTATAAGCTACGTGTACATAGAGTAAGCATTTTTCAGAGACTGTTCTAATCTGCTTATGAGCTGAATTGGGCTGCCCTTCTCTGTTGGGTACAGCATTTTAGCCTGATTGATTGTTCTTGTTAGTTGATTTTATTTGCGGTGCTGTTTGGTGTGATGTCCCCCATGCAATGGGAATGTTCAAAATGACACCAGCTCAGTGTTTTACACTGCACTTGCTTTCTAATTCATGTTTATGGCTTTTGTCCTTTGTAACAGAAATTACTGACGATCACAGTGTCAAATTTACTGCACTTGTAGACTTGTCACTGCCATTTTCTCTTGCCTGTGTTTGTCTCAGATATAGCTTTGATCATTGTGCCTTTGAGTGCCTCATACCATGTGGGTGAATATGAATGAAAATGAATGTGTCTTGAGCTGCGTGACTGAACTGTAGTGACACGTGTTGAACATCTTAAGCAGCCGGCTTATATATCTGCGCTTGTAAGCGGGCTTCTTGCATCCGGCCTGCATGTAATGAGTTTTATGGGAGAACAAAGCGCTAATTTATTTGGCATGTAGCAGTACATTCAGCTCTCAGGCGCCTTTTCCACAGTGGTACATTTTGTCACTCAGTTTATAGTGCCACTTTTTGAAATGTCTTTCTGTGGCATCAGAGTGGGAAAATTGTGTGCATGTGTGGGTGCGCTGTAGAGTGGGCTCATGTTATGTGATGGACAATGTGTTTGGCAAAGTGATTTTAGTAGGTGTGTCTCCTGTAGGAGGCACTTTCTTTTGTAAAGGGTACTGCAAACTCGCCGCCTCTGCAGAAGGCATATCCCACACTGCAAGCTTTAGTGATGAAAATAAAATTTCATAGACTGAGAACAAAGAAACAGGTCAGCAAAGTATTGGGCATGTATGCAAGTTGAGTGGCTTGTTTTAGCAGTCACATACGTCACCGGGGCTAGGGTACATCCCCCTGCTAACGTGCGATCTCTGTGCTCCCTCTCTGTGTTACAGACTTAAAGAGGATGGCAGCGGTAGTGCCTACGACAAGGAGTCCATGGCCATCATCAAGCTGAACAACACCACGGTCCTGTACCTGAAGGAAGTCACCAAGTTTCTTGCGCTAGTCTGCATCCTGCGAGAAGAGAGCTTTGAGCGCAAAGGTGTGGGCTTGTGGGCATCACTGCCATCATATTTTATTTTAAAAGGAGGGGGGGAACCCTGAGGGCTCTGCAAAATCTTTTAAACCAGGAGATCATATAAAATAAATGACTGCAGGAACAGGTCGTGTGTGTTTTAGCTTGGAGGAGAACGGCACTGAAATTTTGCAGTTTCGTTATGTGTTCTTTTTATAATCCATCGGTGATATGGTGTTACTGAAAGCAGACCTTCCATTTCATTTCTGGTTCTCGTGGATTGTGCCCCCCCCTCAACAGCCTCCCTCAGACCTATGTATTTTTTTAGAGGAATATATCTAATGATTAGGAGCTGGAGTGAGGTAGAGTATACCTCCAAGGCTTAAAAATATTTAAAAAATGAAAAGTAGGAAGTTTTTATAACATATTTTAAGGGTTTGCTTTAAAAAGAACGTAGTGGGTAAGGAAGCCTGCTTGTTAATTTTTCCCACTGAAGGATAACTTATATTACCCCTGTTTTTGTTTTTGTCTTTTTAGGTTTAATAGACTACAATTTCCACTGTTTCCGTAAAGCCATACACGAAGTGTTTGAGGTTGGCGTGTCAACTCAGCGAATAGGCTCCCTGCTGGCTGGCACGCCCACCGTGAAAGCGGTGACGCACAATGGCACTCCCAGGAGCCCTGTGTAGCAGCGTGCGAGCGTGCAAGTGAGTGTGCTTCATGTGTGCGTGTGCGTGTATGTGTGCGTGAGCCAAGGGGAGCCGGATGTGGACAGAGTGGCACATCGCCTGTCCAGGAGAACATGTCCTTGGTCCCGAATCCTTATGCACAGGCTGGAGACTAAATGCATATTTGCAAAAAGTGAAGACTTTGACACGGAAGGGAATAATTGACTTTTTTTGGGCTTGTGTGGAATGGACACGTGTGAACCAGGAAGAGGAGAACACCCCAGCTAACACCTGACATCCATTTGGCATGTGCCATAGCTGCTGGTGGGGAAAACCCAGATGATTGTACAGATGTCTGCATTTGAGGAGCTAACAGATTTGCTTTAGCCTCCAAACATTTTGCCGAAGGTTTGTGCTTAAATGACTGGATGATTGGTGCACAGAAACAAAGCATGGTTGGGTGGGTGTGGTGTCTCTCACCGCCAGCGGACCCAGATGTGAGTAAGATGTGGGTATATCACACTGAAGCTCTTCAGAGGTAGTGTGATGGAACAGGGGCTTGGTCTGGGCAAGCCCGCAGCCACCCCCCCCCTCCCATTTATAATTTTTTTTTTTTTTTTTTTTTTGTACCCTTACCGATATAATGAGAAAATGTCTTGTGTGTAAGATGGCGGCTGGGGGGGGGGGCTGGTGGTAAGCGTTTCTCAGTGTGACGTGGGATATTTGAATGCAACTTGTTCTGATTTTGAGCTTTGACCTCTCTACACCCTAACCAGCACTCATGGCCGGGTGCTGCTACAGCTGAATGGCGTGTCTTGTGGCACAGGCCATGTGATGCGACACCAGAGTTTACCGGACACTGTTGAAGCCCATTCCAAGCATATCTGTGGATGATGTTGCTTGTCTCTGTTGTGTTGATGCTGTGTGGCTGTGTTAACTGGGGGCTGTGTGTGTGTGTGTGTGTGTGTGTGTGTGTGTGTGTGTGTGGGAGGGTTGATAAGGATGAAGCGGTAAAGAGTTGAGAAGTACGTGACCAAATTCCTTACTGTCGCCATTGCGGATGGAAGGCATGGCAGTGCTGTTTCTCTCACGCACTTTAGAAACCGAATCTCTGGGTTTAACTAAATCTCGCACCTGTGTCTCAGCCAAAAGAGTCGCCACACTTTAGTTCTGCCAAACCTTTCGTCAATCATACAAATAAACACATGCGTCTGCAAATGATCTTGTTTCTGCTGTAGTTAAGCACCATTCTGAGCATAAACATAATCTCATTGTTAACTGATGTCTTGCATTGTAAATTTGATTTAATGGGAGCTGGTCCTCAGCATTCTACTTGTACCACAGTTTCTCCAGACTGGCATGGTCTCTTTCATGTGCTTTCTTCTGGGTGGCTTGCAATACTACACACGCACACTGAAGAACCCAGTGCAGGCTGCTCTTCACAGTGCAGATGGGGCTGCCGGCTGACAGTCTGATGTTCCTCCCTGGATTCGACTGGGTGTGGTCCAAATTCGGGATGCTCAGTGCTGCTGAGAATTCTGTTGATCCCAGCTTGTGCCTTAGCTTTGACACACCTGCCTGCAGGTCTCCTTAATTTATATTATGACCTGTGCATCTAAAAGTGGTCAAAGTGTCTGTGTTCTCTTCAGATTGCAGCTTGGGATGTTATTAGCTGAGGTGTAAGGGCTGCTGTGATGGGGATTGGCAGGCTCACTTTAACACATCTGTGATGCTGAATGGGAGCTTTGGGTGGAGGCCATGTTGGCCCTGGTGCTTGTTTCAGCTTAGCAGAAGGCATCGCAGTGGCTTTATGCTTGAACTTATGCAGTTTGTCTGCATCGTGAGCTGTAGGACGGGTCAGGGGAGGGTGGGACCTGAGAGTACAAGAGGCCGGTGGTGCGGCCCATAGGGGGCAGAGTGGTGAATGGGGAAAAGGAGAATGAACCTGCTTCAAAATACATCAGTAGTCATGCTGTTTAGGGTAATTAAGCCAATTAATGTGAAGCTGCGGCTTCTTTGTAGCTTCTTAGATGCATTTAATTGATTAAATAATGCACATTACGTGGCTAAGCCTGGGACAATAATCTTCTGAAGAAAAAAGCACATCGCTGTGCTATGCTTGCTTTGAGTCTGTAAATGGATCCTGAAGAGTGGATCTTCTTCAAAGCTGAATACCGAGGCTGTGGGTTGGTACAGCCCGCCTCTGTCCTTTTTCCAAGGTCTGCCCTGCTGTGGTAAGGTGTACCAGGTGAAGCTTCTGAGCTGCCCAAATTGGAACGGTCCAGCGTTAGCTGTTTCATGGTGTTACTCACGTTCCCTGACTTGGTAGAGATTCGTTTGAAAATGGAATAAAGGTACAGGTTCTAGAATGTACCTCTGTGTGTGTTTCCTTTGTTTTATGTGGTTTGTTCTAACTATAAAGCATCCAATCAAGAATGCATCTCTGGTAATGCACCTTCTCTTTCTGACAGCAGCCACTTGGTGGCACCAAAGCCCTGTCAGTTGTGAAGCCAGCCAGTCCAAAAGTGCAATCCTTCCGCACTGCGGCTTGGCTTCGACTTCCAGCAGGAAACCAAAGTTAAGAATTACGAAATTTGGGGTTACTTTTTCCTGATGTGCTTTATGTTGAAACTGTCAGGAAGTTGGGGATCTGGAGGTGCTTACTCCCAACCTCCTCCATTAATTACAGAGATTTTGTAAAGAAGGATCTACCATGGATAATCAGGCATTTGAGTTTCTGTGCATATTCAACTACGGATCGCATTGGGTATAAATTTTATGAGAGTTAAACTTTCACGAGCTTGTGTTTCATTTAAATGAGACGAGATTGCCGCTATCAAGGGCACCTTGACCCAAGGTGTGTAGGCTAGTGGTGGGTGACAGTGTAGCGGCACTGGCTGGACGGTTTTGCCTCCTTTCCTGATCCTTTAAGTACTGTCATGTGACTTATCAGCAGGTTAAGGCAAACATGGCCCCCAGCCACTGTCACGACTCATTATGTGAGAATCCCCAAACACTTACACTTCCCCCTCCGTGTAATTTACATGCAATAAAATAGTGACAGAATTTTTATCCACTTCATTAGGCTACTAATTTCTTGTAAAAATCCTACATTAATCCTTTGTGCAGCTTCCCCGCCGCTCTGCATATTTTCAGCCCCCGAATGAAGTGCTGACCCGGGTCGTATCGAATTGCCATGGTTACCCAAGAGGGGTGGTGGTGGGGATGTCCATTGATAATGGCATCAGCATAAACAACTGTGATATCGGGTCAAGGAATCAAATGTGCTGGCGTTTTTATATATATAAATATATAGAAAATAGAAAAATATTTTATTTATTTCTTCTTTCTCCATTATTGTATAATGTGGATTGTGGGGTCGACCTGGAGGATGTGCTCGGGACTCATGGTGTGCCATGAGAAGTTCTGGTGTGAGCTGCTTGGGGTGGGGGTGAGGGGGTTATTGCGCAGACCCATTCTCTCCTGAATTTCACTTTTCTCCTTTTGCCATTACTGGTATCATCAAACTTGCAGATCAGTTGTACGTGGGGTCAGATTTCCCAAATAAGGGGGTTGTCTGTCTCCAGCAGGCAACCTGTGTGGGCTTGGTGCCATTTCCCTAGCAGAGCAGGTCACACTAAGCAATCTGCCTGTTTCTGGAGTGAAGGCTTAAGTGAAGCTGAGGTTCTGTAAGGCCCTGTCTTGGTCCTCTAGCCCTGAGGGTCTCCTGTCCACCTCCCCATTGCCAGATAGGAAATAATTTTCAGCCAACTGCATAACTTCTCCAGGGGAATCAACGTGTGCAAACCCCTGCTAGTTTTAGCCACTCTCACTCTGGTGCCCTCTGCTTCTGGTGCATGCCTCTCATCTGTAGGTGGCGCAAGTCTCTTCTAGTTTGCTGTGAAGCTCTTGCAAAATAACTCTTTCAGAGTCTCAGTCACGGAGAGGTGGGCAACATGCAAATCAAATGTTAACATCACACAATCGCACAATGAGAGAGATCAGCATGATGTACAACTGTAATTTGGCAGTGTAGCGGCTTTTGAAATTGCCTTGCTTTATCAAAACCCACGCCGTAGTACCCCCCCCCCCACAATTTTTAATGACAAAATTGAGAAGCTTCTACACGGAATTGGATAAAACCACTGCCTGGTGACACTTCCATTCTGTGCTTGCTCCCCCTTCTCTGTTCTGCACCTCCCTTGGCTTGTTGCAGTAACTATAAAGCGGTAAACCTCTAGTATCACCCCGTTGTACTATTATTACAGAGGCGGCTGCTCTATTGAGGTGGAAGGAGTAGTACCTCTAATTTTGAAAAGAATAATGAAATGAGTAACACTGAAATAACTCATTAGTAATTTTTTTTTTTTTTTGTCCTTTTAAAAACATGTTCTCCTTTTTGCTGAAATACATTTTACAACATAACAAAAGTGAAATCTTTTTTTAAGGCCACCGGCAGCCACTGTATTATACCAATATAGTTGGCTTTACGGGAAACCTAGGGAATAATCAGATACTGGATTAGTGGGTTTTTTAATCATCGTGTAGGACTGTCTGGTGCTGTTTGGGGGCGGAGCATGGGATCAATCCTCAGCTCGCAGAAGGTGTGCGCTGAAGCTGGCATGGGTTTCATGAACAGCACCGACACCATGGGGCTGTCCTGCGGGCTAATGGGGGCGTGGGCAGTCCTGGCAGAGGCTTGTGGTTATCCCGGGATGAGCTAACAGCCGCTCTCCCCATCTCCATGTTTTCACGGCGAGAGCACACAGGGTCTGAATAATGGCTCCTCCTGGGGCCACGGGGAGCTTTGGGTTCTGCCCTCTCGCGTGCCTGTGGCCGTCGTCCTTTGCTTGCTCGTGGGATCATTACAGACGTGCCGCCTCGCCTTGGGCTGCATTGCCAGCTTTAGTGGATCCAGGTACCACAGAGCGAGCATTTGAGTCTGCGAGCGCGGGGCCCGATGCCCGTGGTGCCGGCTGGCAGAAAAGGCCGCAGGTATGGAGGAGGGGTTGCAGTTTGGGCAGGTGCTGGTGCAGCGCCCTGGTTACAAATGCCGCATCATCTAGCCTGCGCTGCCAGGCTGAGAAGATCTGTGGGGCGGGAACCTGCGATCTGATGGAGGAAGGAGGTGTGAATGGACTCCTAGGAGGTCAGTGGGCGCGGCTTATGGGCGCTGTGGGAGGACCGCCCCACACAGAGACGGGGCCCGGGCGTGCATATCGCAGTGGTGGCTCATTAGTCCGCGGGCCGCACCGATGGACCCCCTGCTGAATGGCTGATAGCTGTGCGCCGTCGCTGCGAGACTAATCAGGGTGCCGCCAACACCCCCTGCTCCCCCCTGCTTCCCCTTGCTCTCCCCTCTGTCTGTCTGTTTCATCAGAGCGCGCAAACGCTAGACATCAAAACAGCGACTCGTGTTTGCCACGTGACGTTTTGGAGCTGGAGAAACGACTGACGCGTGCAGCGATAATTTAGTTTAAAGTGTTTGTGCTGCAGGGTGGGGGGCAGGGCAGGGCGGGGGGTGCCGGTGGCGGTTCGGCGGGATCAAGAGAGAAGGAGGCACAGCGCTCCTCCCAGGGAACATGGAGATGCTGGCGCGTGACGGCCGCCGCTCGGCCTGCCCACCCCGGACGAGGAACTGCCGGGTTCTACATGGCCGGCCGGGGCGGCGTCGCATACATTACGGCTTTAACTTGCGGCATCGACATGCTAATGAATGCCAGGCGGATCAATCCGGAACGGCGCTGCCAGAAACTGGTGTCAAGCATGTGTACCGTGCCCAGCACCCTGAGTAATGAAGGCGGCGGTATAAAAAGCTTCGCCCCGGGGATCGCCGGGCACTCCACACGCCCGCCGACGCCTTCCGCCCGTGACGGGCCCCACGGCGCGTAATGGCTGGCCCTTTAAGGCTGTGCTCGGCGCGGTCCGCCAGCGTGGCTGGCTCTCAGTCCCGGGGCTGGATTATCCGTGCTGTGTGCTGCTTGTTTTAATAGACGGGCCTCTGTACTCTGTCAGTGCTCTCTTCTTTAAAAATGATCCCCACAGGCAGAGGATGGAAACATGATTTAATTAACTGTGGAATATGCTACATCCACTCCCCAGATCTCTCTGCCTGGGAGGCTCATTTGCACAGCGTCGTGCCCACTGGTCACTTTGGAAATGCTTATCAGGCACCCGAGCCGTGTGTGTGTGTGTGTGTGTGTGTGTGTGTGTGTGTGTGTGTGCGCGCGCCTGCCTGTGCACATGGGGGTTTGGGGGTGTGGGTGGGTGCATGTGTGGCCTCTCGCCTGTGTACCTCTCTGTAGGCATCGCAGCTTTCTGTTTATTTATGTGTGCCTCTGTTTGTTTGTCTCTTCCCGCGCTTTCATCCAATATCTGTGTCCGTGTTTTTTTTTTCTTAAATCTGTGTGTGAGTGTTTGCGGGGGTGTGTATGTATCTATTATTGTACGTGTCTGCCTGAGCATGGTTGGTAGTTTATTTTAGTGTTGCCAGTCGTGTGTGTGTGTGTGGGAGGGGGGCTGTGGCTCATAGGTATGCTTGCTGCAGTGCTTGGCTGGGTTTGGTCGTGATGCCTTCTCTGACATAAGCAGAGCACCCTAACCCTAAATATAAATCCGGTATTTCGGCGTAAGCAGAGCACCGACGCCATCGTGGTTCATTTTTATTTCAAAGTGCCGTATGCACGCTTCTTCCTCCCCTCCTTCTCACTCTAGCCCAGCCCAGCTTGGATACACACCAGTGATTCCTGTATTGTTATTTAAATCTGCGGGAGCTGCAGCCACGTGTGTGTGTGTGTGTGTGTGTGTGTGTGAGCGCTCTAGAAATGCTGTCGGAGCCCTTGGGGAGCCAGCCCGGCCCGCACACGTGCCCGCCGCTGCTGCCGGACCGCACACCCTCTTCGGTGATTCCCGTCCCTAAGCTGGCCATTATTATTCAGAGTGAATGTGCTAAGTGAGCCTGTTATCTTCAGGGTGACTGTCAGCCTGTGTACATTACGTCTGTACGGAGGCCTGCCTTGTTCTGCTGCATATCCTTGAGTTGGCAGGCTGGTTTTGGAGAGCAAAATGGAACATGGTAAATGTGCCCACCGCCTTCAATCAATCTGTGTGGTGGTGCCTTTTTCTCATTATGGTTGGGGGATTGCCTTTTGAAATCCTGTGCCATTAAGCACAGATGTTAACTGCAAATGGTTGGGCAGGGGCTGGGTATCGGTGCAGTCCGGCTGTTTTAATGGGAGATTTAGATGTCCCTTCTTTTCTCTTCTCTCTCTGTCATTCCCCCACCATGCGCACATGCTGACGTAGAGAGCCACCCCCTACAGGCCAGTGACCCCCGGCTGCGGTTTCATCTCCACTTTGGGCTTTTCTGCCCGGCAAACGGAATCAGCCATGCAAACAATTTTAGCGGCGCAGATTCGCTCTTTTTCTTTCGATTTACTCAATTTGGTTTATTTTTGATTTTTAATCTTCCCGCGCCGTCTGTGCGGCAGCGGCGGCTCCCGGGGGAGGGGGGGGCCAAAGGAGGTTATAATGCAGTGGATGTTATCCTTATTGCATTGTTTAAACTCCGCAATAAGGCGAGAAGCACGTTAAGGGCATTTGATTTTTAGCTTTATTGGATCAGTAGAGGATTTTCTTTGCCATCTCAATCGCCCGTCGGGTTCGGGGGGTTCGGGGGCTGGTGGCGGTTTGTTGGGTCCCTGCTCGCCCATTGAAAGATATGCACCTCATGGCTGCCAGAGATTCAATTAGGGCCTGCAGATTCCTTATTGGAAGCAAGCGAGCGGGTCAGACGGGGCTGCAGGAAGGAGATGAGTAGCCCTTCGATTCTAATGTGGTTTGAGTGGTTGGGGGAAAAAACGTAATCTGTAGCATCGATCGCTTTGCTGGCGTTTTTAAAACTTTTTGATATGCATCCCAACTTTTTAAACATCTGAAGGCCATGGCACTTCCCCGTTCCGGGTCTCGCCTGAGTGGGAAGGGGTATGCAGTGGTAAACCTGCAGTGTTTACGCCAGAGCTGCTGTCTGGCTCCAGTGTCCTGTGTGCATATGCCGCCAGTGTCTGTGATCGCCACTGTGTCGTGGCTCTCTATTCTTCAGAGTTTACCTCTGAGCTTCACTCGAAGCTTTTCCAGAATGGTCTGATGCCCTGTGCTCTCTTCTGATCTGCGTACACGCCCCTTGCTGAAGTCCAGATGGGGATTGGGAATGCACTTCCCAGAAAAGCCGCTATGCTGTTTAAACAGGCTGATGACAGGCTCTTTATTTATAGTTTGTTTGTTTTTTGGAGCCCCCAAACTTTGTAAGACGTGCGCCAGGCGTAGCCACGTCTCCTCTTGAGATGCAGACCTTGAAAACCGCAGGCTTGACGTCTTCCCTTGGAATATAATTGGTGTGCGATTTGCATTCTTCCTTCTCACTTGCAATTACGCCTATAAGTCATTTCAGATGCACCATGTCAAGAGAAGCACTATTCCATGAATAAAAAACAGAGAAACGGTGAAACCCGTGGCATGGTAAACAGAGCTGGACGGCCGTCTGTGCTGAGGTCTGGATGAGGTCCTGACATCCACACCGGTGTTCGATCTGCTGTGAAGTTCCACCATCCGCTCACAACCCTCTGGATGGGCGGTGGCGAGGACAGATTTGACCTCGAGCCTATGAAACCTCTGCTCTGTGAACGTTCAGCGAGGGGTCGTGTGTTTGTGTCAGATCTCTAACTGTAATTGGGCCTGGAAATGATTTCCTCTCTATAATGAACGGAGGCTCTCAATTTCCAGAAGTTTGTGGCTGTTTGAGGCCTCGCTTATCATATCCCCATGCCGATATCATGGAGAGCTGCTGCTCTCTGACGGGGGTAATTAGAGGCGGGGGGGGGGGGGGGGGTGGGCAGCGGTGCTGAAGAATCTTCCTCCTTATAAGACTGAAAACCTAGCCCTGTTTTGTGCGTCCCTTTGAGTGGGGATCTCCCGTTT
>JAODKM010000014.1:210162-224167 GCA_026780845.1 Petrocephalus sullivani | reverse complement strand
ATACGGGGCCCCTCAGAACTAATATTAACTGGATAAATTGGGGAGGACCCCGCCCCCCCCCCCAACCCCCCCCCCCCAACATCCCCATCAGTTAACAGAGAAAGACAACCTTCCGATTATTTACATGAGGGAACTGGAGTCTTTGTGGGGACGGGGTTGGTGGGGGGGCAGATGTGGAAAATCTTAAGATCACTCCCTATGCAGCCCCCCCCCCCATAGACACACACCCACGCAGTGTTATGCCAGGAGCTGCATTCTTCCGCCAGGCCGCGCATCGCTGATGACTGCGGTAATTGCATGTTCATAGAGGCGATTTCCCCAGAGGGGTGCCCAAATTAAAAGCCCCCCCCTCCTTTTCTCACCCTCCCTCCCACTGTCTCTCAGACACACTGCTCTGAGGACTCCATGCTTATTCGAATGAAACTCACTTTTTTTTACACAATAAATAAGTAAAACACATAGCCATGTGCACGCTCACATGTCGGCCTGTACTGCAGTGACATTTCCCACAATCCATTGCACTCATTCTTTTTGGATCATTCTCTGGTGTGAACGTTATTAGGCAGTGGGCTCTCTGAGAGTTGTTGTTAGAGGTGGGGGGGCTGTCTTCTGTCTCAGTACAGAGGGAGGTGGGTGATGGGTAATATGCCTTATCGCCATGATGAGTTCAACCGCAGTCCCTCATCTTATTTTTGTTGTGCGTGTGCACAGTGTCAGTAAAGCTGGCTGACTTTGGTTCCTGCATTTGAGTTTAAACAGCTGTCCCAGGTTATGTCTTCCCCTCCCTAGGACTCCGGGTGTGAGATCCTGTCGCCCAAGCATGAACACTGTGTGACAGCAGCCAAGCCTGGTGTTTTCCATTTTGTAATTTTGGTTTTCTTTCCTGGCCTTGCTGTTTGGGCACCCATCAGTTACCCATCACAACCTGCCCGGCCCAGTACCTACGCAAAGGTCGGCAACATGGGGAAAACCCTGCTGTAAATAGGGCAAGCGGTCTATGTGGTGATATACTGAGTAGCAGTTCAGTTCTACCAATCAATTCCTCTAAACCCCCCTCACCCACTCTTTCCGTCAGCCTGTGTCATTTTGCTACCTTGCCCTGAGCCTCCCTCCTCGGAGCATCGCAGTGGCTGGCAGGACAGGTGAGACGCAGGAAATGCAGGCAAGAACGCAGGCAGCTGCAGGGAATGCGTCAGCCTAGGAGTATGGGCAGAGGCAGCATGGTGGCCTTGCCCACACGCTCGATATCTGCCGCTAATTAGCCACTAACAGCAGTGAAAACGGCCGGCGAGCCACAGTGGGGTCGTGCTGGTGGCTTTGAAGAGCTGGCGTTTCAGGCTGAAGGCGTCGCCCCTCATTGGTGCTGCCGCCTGTAATTCGGGGAAAGAAGGACAGCTGTCCCTGGCAGAGGCGTCATCGCAGCGCTGCCGTGCTGTGGCGCATCGGACAGACGCCGCACTCGCGGCGAAACGCTCCACCAGTGTGTCTTTAAAGATCCTCCAGCCCCCTCCCTGTAGCTGTGATCAAATGTTAGGGTATGATTAAGTCCAATTGTTATTTTCCTCCGTCAGTTTCTCTCGATCGCGGCTGAATAGGTTAGCAAGCGCTCTGCCTGCCGAGCGATGGGAAAATCATTAGGCCTCGCTGGCGTGATTTACGTCCTTTGTAGATAGGGACACCTAAGTAATGTGCTTCTCAATCGGCACCATCGATCATGGACATTGAGAGAATCACAGGCACGGAAGTGGGGGGGGGGGGTGTAATGTGACAAATTCGGCCTTTTATCGCGTAGACGGGTGCAAGCGACTGTTCTGTAGCCCAGGTGGACTGTCTCAGCCAAACTGTTACTTCGCTGTCAGTCAGAAGTAATCGTGTTTGCTTTTCTAAGCACTAACATGTTAGTCAGGGCTATGATGGAACTGAGTTCTCTGCGGGAGAATCGGCCAATCAGCACTGAGGATTATCAGTACAGACGCCCACACCTTTACCTTTACCAGATCTGTTCCAGTGTTTGGGAAGTGAAGGTTTTCTGGTGACACTTTTTGTTCACTGTCCTTTTTTGTTACTTTGAGACCTTGAGGCTTTTGCTGAGTTGGGTGAGTCTAAACTCTAAAATGTCGGGGGACCTGTTTTCAGTTTACAGGCCTTGGCAATCGAGATGCACCACGCACGGGAGATATGAGAGAGAATCCTAACCCGACTTGCCCGCCCGCCCGATTGCTGTCATCGTCGGGGTTCATGGGCTGATTTCCGCGAGGTTGGAGCATACGGCTCTTTCGAGTCGAGCGGCAGCCCAAATGAAATCGGGGAGCGGCTGGGTGTGGCGGGAGGAGACTCTGTGACACATTCCCTTTATTAACCGCGTGAAATATCACGTGTGCGGGGAGCAAGAATTAGCCCGTTGTATAAGCAATTATGGGGACATCATATGAAGCTAAGCAGCCTAATAGGTATGTAGAGTAGGCATTATTCAATCAGAGCGCCGGGTTATGGTGCTGCTGTTTGCCGCACTAACCGCGCACTGTCTCCTCCTTATGAAACAACCTATTTAAGCTAAATCAACTCCCACTTAAGTGAGCGGTAATAAGCAGTGGAGCGTCGCCGTCCGCCCGAGGGGCTCCATTTGTCACGCTGTAATATAGCATCACCATGAGTGATGGCACCTATCCGCTCGCCGGCCGCCACAGCGCCCCCCGCATGCTGCCGGGAGCGTCTCCCTCACAGCGGCCCGGCCCAGCGTCCGCGGGACCCGACCCCGGCCGAGTTCCGCTCCCCCTGCTCGCGCTTTCCGGAGCCTTCCACGGTGAAGAATTAGCTTGCCGACCAGCGTTTTGTTTTTTTTTCTTTTTTTTTTCTCCCCCGACTTTCTCCCATTAATTTCTTTGTCAGGGCTGCTATTTTTACACGCGCTTCGTGATGTTAAAGCGCCAGCTTCCGTCAGGGCGGGACGCCGGCCGGCAGCACCTCGGCTCGCACTCCTCGACGCCAGCGAGAACTTCCAGTTCCTCCGGCCGTCATTCCCCAGCTCGGTGGCACGGGGTTCCTCCGAGGAAGGAGCAAACGGAACATGTTTACTAAGCAAAAAAAAAAAGAAATGGGGGATTAAATAACATAAATAAGGAGAAAAAAACAATCAGTGTGAAGTTCTAACAGGGATGCGAGTGCAGGGATGAATAAGTAGGAATGCGAGCGATGCAACATCGTCTGTGATTTAATATTAAAGACGGCGAAGTGCGGCGCGGGGCACGCCCCCAGTGTTTGAAGCCAAATCAAAGGGCCTTATTTTTTCGGCTCCTTTCCGTCTCTTGTTTGTTTTTGCCCACCCCCCCCCCCCCATCAGTATAGTTTGCTGGGTAATGACTCCCTCTGTGCCGCCCCCTTTAAGTCTGAGCCCACCCCCAACATGCATTATTCATCAAAATCAAGTGAGGGGAGCAACAGGAGCAGGAGACGTCTTGCTGGCACTTCCTCCCCAAGTCCCAGCGGCGACCTGCGCTGGCACCCTGCCTCGCTGCTGTGGCTCCGGCTGGGGGGGTGGCTGAGGCTTGGCCGCAGGACGGAGCATGGGAGGGGGGGTCACATCCTTATTAATGGGCCTCGCAGGTCTGCTTTGCGGTGGCTGACATTGCCATCGCCTTCTTAGCGAAGGGGGGGACCAGTCTCTGTACTCCCCCCAGGCCCCCCCAGCCCACGGGGATGGGGATCAATCGCCGCCGTCCGTGCGTCTATCACAGCTCGTACTCCGGTGCGTTTGATCTGCTCTGGAAGAGGGAAAGGGTGGGCGTATTATTCCAATGCTGAGCCGTCAGTACGGAGCTCTGCGGCGAGATCGGGCTGGCTGGGCGTGTGCGTGCCTGTGTGTGCGTGCCTGTGTGTAGCTTTGTATTTACTGCATGGTGGGGACCACATGTGCTATAGTCTGTTACTTTTTAGCTTTTTACTTACTTTTTCGGGGACATTTTTCAGGTCCCCACAATATAAACTTGAATTTTATAAAAATCTGTAATCAAAAAACTAAAACAAAAAAAAATGCCTTGTATGCCTTTGGTTACTATGATTAGTGCTGGGTAGGGGGTATGTTTAGGGTTATCATAGTTGGGGTTAGGGTTATGTCCATAGAAGTGAATGGAGAATCCCCACAATGATAAAATATATGAGTCCGTCTCAGTCCACCTGGTGTATAAATGAAGAAAAAATATATACACTGTTGTTCTCTCACGGGCCTGGCCATTAAATTAGCAGGTGGTCTTGACAACAGGACGCAGCCAAGCAGAAGAGGCGTCTTTCCTGTCCGGTGGGTCGTGGGGGGCGTCAGTATCTCTGCATCACATCGACGCTCTACTGTGCTCAACGGAGAGGTGGGGAGGACGCGGGAACAGATGACAAACATGGAAGGAGCCTGCTGAAGATGGTCTCTTCCTCGCTTCTCCTTAGTCACAGCTCATACGCATATCCTGGGGAGGATGGGGTCCCTGCTATCGCTGTGATGCACCCCCCCCCCCCCACCACCACCACTGCAGACAGCTGCTGGCGTTTTAAAGACAAGCCTGTAAAACCTCTGCGTATGCGTGTAAGTTCCATGGGGTGGAACGCGTGGAAAACCTGTTTGTCCCAATATGAAGTACGGAGCGATCGGTTATTGCGTAATACCGTGGGGACGTGCGAGTGTGATCAGTGCTGAGGGGTGCACATGCACCATGGACGACCTCCGCGGACCATGCACAGCCGGGGCGACACCGCCACCCTTCGCTGATTGGATGGTTGTTCGTTAATTAATTAGGGTCCTGATGAGGATCTGCAGTGTGATCTTGGATAGCCTCTGGAGCGCGGGGGGGGGGGCAGGCTGTGTCGCCGCGCCGTTTTGCCACCGGGTTAAATTCCAGTCCCTGATGAGCCCCCCCCCACTCCTCCTCCTCCTCTACCGTTTCTTTGTTCTTCTTCTCCGCCTTCCTAATGGCTCAATTAAATAGGTTAATTCCAAACTGGCCTTCTGCAAATCAGAGCTTATCACCTTGCCGTAACCCCCCCCGACTGGCGAGGGCCCCATTTATTATTCATCGCAATCAAATAAGTGTGGCGGCCGCAGAAAGTTCCCTCTCCCCCTCTGCCGTTCCTGCCCTCCCCGTATCCTCACTCCTGCGGAAGAATTGCTTTTTATTGAGTAACGCGCAAACACTCCCGGACCGGGCTTCCAGTGGGCCCCGCTGAAAATGAGTAATTCTCTCATTGTAATAATGCGCTTCTGTCATCTCCCCATTATCAGCGTGATAAAAGATGAAATATTCACGGAGGCTGGCCTCCTAACCTGATCTCGGCTTGATATGGGGGCTTTGGAAATGAGTTTTATAAGCTTTAATATACTCCTTGGCAGACTGACCCTCGAAATTAAACATTATTACAGAGCGGATATTTAAAAAACCGGGGCCACAAATTACATCAAAATGAAAATATTAAGGAACGTTACGAATATATCAAGTGGCGTTCACCCCCCCACCCACCAGAGTGGTGCCCGGGCGGACGGCCTTGTAAGTGTCACCAACATCAGGCTGGGAAAATAATAACAGCCACTGCTTCTGCTGCCAGGCGTCAGAATAAACTCATTATCCCGGGGCGTTTCCGGCGCCGGCTTTATTAGGAGGGAAAGTCCGCAGTGTGCCAGGGACTCCGGCTGGGTGGGGGCTCACTGCCTGTTGCCAGGTGGATGTTTTCTCCCATCTCTAGAACCATTTCCCTACACTCACTGATGACACGGGTACTGGGGGCGGCTCAGACCAGCCAATAACTAGTCGAGAAGGTTTACTACTCTGTGAGTTTCCTTGAAGATCACTGGGTGGCGTATGGGGGGGGGGGTTCACTGGGGGAACGAGATTGGAGTTACGGAGAGGGCTGTCTGCCCCCTGGGCCTGTATGGCATAAACATTCCTCTCCGCCCCTGGGGCAGGCAGGTGGTGTAATGCTTAAGGATAAGTGTAATTGTAAGATCGCCGACCCACAAGTAGAGCTGAGGTACCCTGAGCTAGGTACCGGCCCCTAGCACTGCTCCCCGGGTGCTGAAGTAGCTGCCCCCTGCTGTGTCACAATGTCACATGGGTTAGATGCAGAGGACACATTTCGTTGGTGTGTCGACAATTAATCACTTTTTACTTTCTGTCTGTGAGCTCCTTCTGCATGTGCAAAGTGCTAGACGTGATTGGACGAGAGGCTTTTATAAGACTGACGTCACTTCGGTCCGCTTCCTTCCTGTGTATGGAATGGCTGTGCGCTATTCCTGATGGCTCCTCGCTCTTCCGGACGGCTGCACGCTCTTCCGGACGGCTCCTCGTTATTCCGGACGTTATCCCAGCTGCGGCTGGCGCACGTTACCGCACCTGTCCGCCTTCGCACCTGACTGATGGCTGAAGTGTCGGAGTGTCGGTGTGACGCGTGCCAACCTAGGGGGGGCGGGGGGGGGGGCTTGATCACAGGTAAGGGGAGGTGGAGACTCCCGGCAGGGGTGCTTATGAGGAGGGGGAGGAATGGGGGAAATGGATTTCTGCACCAGCCCCCCCCATCTTTCCTCCTTCATTATGCGGGTACACGCAGCCTCCCCCCCCCCACACACACACACTCGGGGCGATGTTGCACAGCAGATCAGCCTGTCTTAGCAAGGTCAGCTCGGAGTGGGCACATTCACAGCCGGCTCGTTAGGGGGGCTCAAGGCCCCCGTCCCCCCCAATGCTCTTTTCTCTGCCTCCACTTTGTTAAGCTTTAAGGAATATAAGGGACCTTTCAACCAACACCCCCCCCCCCCCCCACCATCTTTGCCGGAATAGCGAATGTACAGCAAAGAAATTAATTAAACTGAGTATCTGACTGAGGTTATATATTTTTGGCATGAGGAGCCGGGGGTTTGTCTCTTGTCGAACCCGCGTTCTCTCCCTTGCCTTGTGTGACGTACCAAGGGGACACATGTACCACCACACGTTGTCAGAAGCAGAGCTGACTGGTTTCTGGTGGGGTGGGGGGGTCACACAGAACTGCTGAACTCCCCCTGAGACCCAGGAAGGCCGTGATGTATGCAGCAGCTGGGATTGGGTGCACAGGTATATCCCCCCCTGGCGCCTGTGTGGAGCCGCTCGCCGGGGAGGGTAGGATCCAGCTGAGGCGGCGTCCCTCTCTGCAGCACGTGCCTGCTGTCTGCTCGCCTCTCATGCGCACTAGGGAAGGCAGCACCAGACACGGCTGAAGGGCGGCGTGACTGAAGGTTCTGCCTGGCTGAGCCACTAGGCGCTGGTGCCTGCCACCCACAAGCCTGGCCATCCCCAGCAGCCCCCTCCCCCCTGCTGAAACGCTTTCTTATACATGCAATCAAGCTGCACTCCTCTATCTTGGCCAGCCTCTGCTGATTGACCTAACTGCATCAAAGGGCTTGTCTCTGCATGGAGGACATTACAGGTATCAAACATGAACGTCAGCCCCCGGGCGACCCACCTGACCTCAGCGCTGGGTTTCTGACTGATGATTGGACAGTTTAGTTCCAGGCTTTGTCTTACTGTCCCTTAGGTGTCCGTACCCCTCCCTTCTGACTGCCTTTTTCGCTGATTCCAGCTCTCGTTCTCTCTTACGGCGGGAATTACGGCGATCACATTTCGGGGGTCATGCAGCCCCCCAGCATTGGTTGTTTCTTGGTGGAGGCTGCCGCCCCCAGTCGCCACTCTGATATTACAGCTGTATCTGCAGGTAAATCTCCCCAAAGCCTCTCTCTGAGGCTGGAGTGGTCAGCAGAGCGCCAATCCGCCCACTCCTGCGGCTGAAGGCCCGCGTCCAGCCGGCTCTGCGCCGGATTATTTGTACATGGCTGATGGATACAGCATCGCTAATCCAGGGCTTTAAGTGCATCCTTTTTCCCAGCTGTCCCCCTTGTGAGTAGGAATGACTCTCAAGGTCTAATTGGATTTGCAGTGTGAGATGTGCTGTCGTGTTCGTCGTCTCCAACTCTAAGCCGCATTGCGTTTCAGGAACCCTGCACCACGGGCTGACAGAAACCTTGCTTGTTTCTTCACTTGCTGCGTGTGAATAATATTTTCTTATGGCATTAAACCATAATATTATTTCTGGAGACTTTATAAAAACCCAATGTTGCTATTCTTTCGTTCAGCCTCTTTTGGCTTATTGGATTCTTTTTGTCGCTGAAGTCCGTCCTCTTGAGTGGCAATAAAGCCATTCTCTTTAATATATATAGAATAAAAAGATGGATTCATTGGACAGGTTTATATGTATAAAAATGGCGTTTATGTGTCTTTAATGGCTCTGGTATTGAGAGCGATGTTACCTCGTGGGGGATGAATGGGGCGGAGCCGACGTGGCAATTTGAAATGGAACCTTATTGCAGAGGAGGCTGCCGGTGTGTGTCGGGGGTCTGTACCTGCTGAGCGCCAGCTGAGCACTGCTGGAGCATTGTGGGGTGGTGGGCGTGATCCCCCACACCCCCGGTGATGCATGGTTAACTGGCACTCAGGCGTTGATTAGTTTTATGGCATGAAGGAGAAGAGCTTGCAGGATCTCTTCCAGTTCCTGTTCAGCCACCTTAGCTGCAGGTGTGTTGGCTGGGAATGTAGCCACGTAAAAAATAATGGGTTTCAACCCCTCCCATTTTATTTATTTATTTATTTATTTTGTCCCGCCCCCCCTCCTGCCATTTTAGTCTCTATGCCCTTTCACTGGGAGCCTGACTCCAGCAGAGCACCCCCTGAAGGGTACGTGGCAGGTCCAGGTGGACTCTGATCTGCCCCCTCCCGCCCATGTCGGTCTGAAGCATGCATACACCCCCCCCCCCCATGGAGCCTATAGAGTGGAGGGAGGCCGGGTCGGGAATACGGGCAGGCGAGCGCAGGGACACCTCGTGGAACTTGAAAAGAATTATAATGAATCCACACAGCCGCACTTCTTATTCCCACGGTAACGGACCCAAACAAATAGCAGCATTTGAAGTCACCCGTTTTATGGCTCAGAAAATAGATTGTGTGTGTGTTGGTGTGTGTGTGCGCGCGTGCGTGTGTGTGTGAGAGAGTGAGAGAGAGAGGGAGTCTCTCAACTAGATCTCATCCTTGGTCCATGTAGCGTTTGATTAACACATTAACTGGCTATGCTTTATATTGGCTTCGGTACTTAATTATTATTTATTCTAATTATACTGAGAGCAGCAAAGCCAAGCACAAGGTCCAATGCTCCTTTTAAAAAGATATTCAAAGGTGAAATGGATATGCTCTTTTTAAGGATTTTTACAAGGAGCAGAGCAGCCAAAGAGCTGCAGTGGCAGGTTTCACCTGACAGTATATCTGACTTGGCTACACGTATGATCAGAGCAGAAGTATGATGTGTGCTTGTGTCAGTATCTCTTGGTCTCCAGCTTCAGCCAGCAGGTGGCCTCCTGAGTGATTCCAGCAGGGGGGCTTTCTGTACTCACGCTGGGTGGTAGTGCCGTGGTCTTCTCACAGCCATGCCGGAATTCAGGGAGGCAGTGTGGCACAGCTGTCGCGGGGAAACTGCTCCCAGGTCGTTGCTTTGGTGGCCACAATAATAGCCCCCCCCCCTTCCTTTTTTTGAGGTGCCCACGGACCAAAGCCTGTGTGACTTTGCCGGGCAGGACGCCGGCGCGGCCTGAGAGATACAGATAAGGTACAGTGACAATAAAGGAGCGCGGCGAGAGATTACGGAGGCAGGGAGGGCAGGCAGTCCGTGGCGGAGCATGGGAAGGGAGGGAGCCGGGCCACGCAGGGTTAAATTAAATGACACATTATCACCGCTATTTGCCCTGTATCAGTGGTGTTAATTTGTTGGTCTTTATGTGTTCAGATAAGCGTGCAAAAGATAGACAGGAGGTGAATGTAACTACAGAACTAGCTGCACAGATTTCAATGTATAAGAAGAGGACGGCTTGATTTGTGTGGAGGGGGTTGTTCTGGGGGGGGTGTGCTGGAGTTTAGCATTGTTTCATATATAGGCGTTGTAAACACTGCTCGTGTTCCCACGTCTCTGATCATTGTTTACATCCCAATTAATGAATTACAGGCCTGAGCAATCCACACACAGTCTGGGTGAAAAAATGTGTTAGCTCTATTTCAAGCTGGCTGATTACCATTCTTGGCTTCATTGGGTGGGTGGGTGGTGGGGGGGTTGAAAAATAAGTCTAATGTAATACTGACAATGGTCTGTAGATGGCAGTCACAACCTGGAGAGTTGCTGGTATGGGGGGAAAGCAGTTCATTGTCAGAAAATTACTTCATAGGTCACAGAAGAGGAGAGCATTTCACCTGGAATTATGGAAGCTGGGATCATTTCAGTTTCATTTCCGATCTAAAGTGGATGAAGGGTTTTTGAAAACAAAGTCCCTTAAAGTCCTTCAGAAAGAACAAAAACACACATTGATATGGACAAGTTTTTTTGAATAATTGCTGTGGACAAAAGGAAATGTAATTGTTATTGAGAAGATTGAGCCGAGCGTGCAGAAGGAGCGTGGAGAGAGGTGTGAACGCGAGGCTCGCCTTAATCTGAAGTGCGGAGAGGCATCCTTGCGTTTCCGGGGTTAGAAGGAGGCTGATTCCCACAGGCCGGGCCTGTCGCCTGGTTAGTAAACACGGAGTCTGAACATGGCTCCAGGTCACCCCCCGCCCCCCTGACCAGTCAGTCACGCTCTCAGCTCAGAGATGCCATGTTGCTGTTTGCTGGGACAATCGGGAGATGGAGAACAATGGGTTCTGGGGGAGGAGAAAGGGAGAGGGCCTGGGAGGCTGGGGAGGCCTGGGACAGACAGCAGGCGGGAGGAAGAGGGGCTGGGGGGGAGGAGAGGGGGTAAGGGGGCCCAGCCACGGGGGCCCGGGGCCGGCTCGGTCCTGCCTGCCTCGTCACACTCGGCTGCACCGTCATTGACACGCTGCACTGATGCCCCACCACGCCGGCGGGGGCCTGTTCACACAGATGTCACAAGGCCATCCGCCCCCCCCAGAGCCACCCGATGCCTTCTCACGCACCCGCTGCTGATGCGCCCACTGCTGGCATTTCACTGGCAGGCACAAAGGGAAGGGGCGGAAATCAGGGGGGCTGGGGCTGGGCCGGGGGCCGGAATCAATAAATGAGTAGTCATGCAAGTCTAACAATCATTTTTCTTTTTTTTTGGGGGGGGGGGAGGCTGTCTCACCAGCACCTGTTGTGCCTGTCCATCTGCTGTCACTTTTTAAACGCACCCATTCCCAGGGGGTTAAGATTAAAGTGCCCCCACCCATGTTTCGTTAGACAGAGGTATCCCCCCCCCCCGATGAAAATGTTTTAAATCTCGTGGCCGTCTATAACTGCATTGCTGCTTTCTGTTGCAATGGGCTGTGTGAGTGAGTGCGTGTGTGTGTGTGTGTGTGTGTGTGTGTGCGCATGCACAGAATCACTTTCGTCCACATGGCTGTGACTGAATCTGTATTTCTCTCTTCCTAACAAGATTTGCTTCTCTCATCGCTTTATGAACTTCACAAGCTCCTAAATGGAGCAAAGTAATTATTATCAGTGAAACTAATGTGTGTAATAACGATCAAAGGGCAGCAGCGTCCCTCCCCAGGCACGTGTCACTGACAAACCTTTTTTATTATTTAAAGTCCTCGTTAAAGATTTACCGCTGCTCACCGATAACTACCTTTAATGACCAATTAGGGGGGATGATGCCCTGCAAGCAGCGACGGCCAGCGAGGGGCGGCACAGCTCAGGGCTTTCCCAAAGTAAACAGCGGCGGGCCCCCCCTCGGGCGTCCAGCTGACACCTTCTGCCTACTCTTATTAGGTCCAAGGGACCCTCAAAATCTTGAAAGGGAGACCTTCTGGATGTTCTACTACAAAAAATGAAGGTAAGGCACGCACACATACATGGCGAGGTGAGCCTCTTTAGAAGTGACCACGGTGACAGTGAGAGGGAGCCGGAACCCCCCCCCCCCCCCGGCTTTGGCGTTGGCCCCGGTGCTAGCGGCGCTGGAGCCCACGCACACACACGCACACACACGAGGAGAAGCGGCAGAGGTTGCGTCAGGCGCTGCGGTCGGGCTCTGGGCCGGATCGCATCACCCGCGCCGGCAACCCGAGCGCCTTTTGATGTAGTTTGAGAGCCTTGGTGCCGTCGGGGCCTGTCACACCGCGGGCCGGGCTCTGGCACGCGGGATTACACAGGCCGAGTCAGCTCTGACTGTCCCCCGAGCAGATCCTGTTTCCCCCGAAACGTGCCCGCTTTAATTGCAAATGAAATGCAGTCTGTTTGTTTTGTTCTGACTCTGCTCTACAGGTATATCTCTGCCAGCTCATTGGCCAGAGTGTTTGTTTATGTGTGTCGCTGGGAATGCGAGCCGCCCAGCACCCGGTGCTCTGGGTGACTGGCGATCAGCGCCGCTTTGGCCTGGGGCCGGTGTGTGACGAAGCCCTGTACGTCTGTGGTACATGCTTTTCATCTCTCCGTGTGTGTCCTTGCAGGTTCGCTGTCACTTGCTTGCTCGCTCCCCCACACACACACAGTCATCACAGAGCACCAGCCCCTAATAACAAGGAGCTCCTTCATGTTTGTTTTTCTTTTTTTACTTAATTTCTGCTGCAGCTCTCTGTTTCAAGCGGTGCCTGTAACAAAGCAGCACTCCCCATTCTGAATCACAGGCCGACCCGTGCTATAGTTTAAGTCACGAGACGGGGGAATGAAATTGAAAAATAAGGAAGAGTCTCCCGTAAGAATCGTCTCATTGTGCGGTGAGCTGAGAGGCTGGAGCCGGAGAGAGGCGAGCAGGAACGGCACGGAGCGCCGCGGCGGCGGTGTTTAGCACAGCGCCGCGAAACCGGAGATGCTGTTGTGTGTGCCTCTCTTTGAGCATGTAAACATATTTGATCATTATTAAATGTGTAAGAATCAGACAGGTTTACCGCCGCTGGGGAAGTTTTTAACGGTGCGGGAAGGCGGGGGGTGCAAAGCAGGGCTTTGTTTATGATCTGAAGCGAAAGGAGGGCTCGCAGGTACTTGTGTTTTTTGTCCCCCCCCCCCCCACCCTACCCGGTCAGGTTCTCCCATCCTCTAGGGGGCGCCAGACTGCTTCGGGGCCTCCGCTCCACCAGGGAGACGAGGGCCCGCATCCTGGGTTCGAGGCGGCACTCAGGGCCCGGGTTAATTATGCATACGCCTCAGCCCGACCATTTGCTCCCTGTGCGATTTTGTTGCTAAATTTAAAGAGCATCTTAATATTTTACACATGAATTGCTTGGGAAATGACACGCTCCCTGTCCCACGCGGGAAATCGCTCCGTAATTAATATCCCTGCGTGAGGCGCACTGGAAGCAGCCGCGTGGCATCTGTCTGCTGCTTTGCACTCGCACTTCTGCCTGCACTTCTGCCGCGAGCGAGTGCCCTGTCCACCCCCCTCTGCAGGGGTGCTGTTGCCATGGCTCCCCCCCAGTCAGGATGCAGGCAGCTCCCCCTACGGGCAGGCCTGTCCAGCCACCGTCTGCCTGCTTGTGCGTGTGCTCGTGCTTCTGTAAATGCTCACCCGTTCTGACATCGCCACCTATAGGTTCGGAGACCCAGAACTGCCCGAGGGCCGACCGGGGCAGCTGAAAGTGAGATGGATCGGGCTCCGCTGGCCAGGGGCCGCGACTGGGTGGCAGATGGATGACATTGGGGGCGGGCCTTCCCAAGCCGGCTGCCTGGTAGGGAATCCATCACGGGTCCGAAAGCATCGCCAGGCCCACTTTAGCGGCGTGCTAATGGGTCACGTGGGAGAATGCAGTGCCAGGGGCAAGCACATCCATCACAGGATGCCTCCACCCTCAGCGGGACCCCACTGCACTGCTCCTGTGACGGGGTGCACCTTGGGATCGTTTGGAGGTGTTAGTGGCCTGCCCCCCCCCCCCCCCCCCCCCCCCCCCCGCTCCCCGGCCTCCCCCCTTTCTCGGGGGGGCCCCCCCCCCGCGGCGCCCCCCGCCGGCCGCGGCGGCCCGCCCGCGGGGGGGGGGGGGGG
>JAODKM010000014.1:189113-199905 GCA_026780845.1 Petrocephalus sullivani | reverse complement strand
GGCCCCCGGCCCGATTCGGCAGCACTGCTGTGAGATTAATTACCCCTGTAATCTCCGGACGGCCAGAGTGTCTATGGGCGACAGCTCCCGCTCCTCCCGCCCCTCCATCCCCTTGCAGCCCCCGCGGCCTGAGGCAGCGGGAGACAGTGCTAAGTCGTGGCCCGGGACAGGCCCGTGGGGGGGATTCTTGCGTCTGCAGCCTGACTGAGACGTGCTGGTGTGTCCCTCAGCCAGTCCTGGCCGCACCCTGGTCCCATCACCGTCACAGGGAAGTGTCAGCGATCTCGTCCCGCGGAGCAAACTGGAAAGTGTATGACAGGACAATTAACACCAGCATGATCCAATTAAGCTGCCTGCTCTGGAATTCCCTTTAACGAAGAAGAAGGAGTTCTGCTTGGGGACCTGGGGAATCAGCACTTTTCATAAAAGCCCTTTTTTGATCTGTCTCTTGGTTTAGACTATCGGCATCTTCGGGGGGGTTAATTAAGGGCCTGGCAATGATTGCTGACGCACTCGCAAGCTGATGGCAAAGTACCCCGGCACGATGTGCCCAGACCGCCTGGAGTCGCACCATCGTGTGCCCCGTGTCGCCATGCCCAGACTGCCTGGAGTCGCACCATCGTGTGCCCCGTGTCGCCATGCCCAGACTGCCTGGAGTCGCACCATCGTGTGCCCCGTGTCGCCATGCCCAGACTGCCTGGAGTCGCACCATCGTGTGCCCTGTGTCGCCATGCCCTAAACGGCATGGCTCCCTGGCCTGGCTCGGCTCACGGCGACGCTGTGCCAGCGGGGCAGTTGGCCCCCTCCCCTGAGGGAATCGGGCAGCGCTGACAGCATGATGAATTGTGGGGGTGTCAATGGCAACGGCTCGCTTGCTTGCTTTGCTTTGTGCCCCAGGGGTCATTTTCCTCGTGCATAAGAACAGAGGACGATCCGTCCATACACTGCAGCTGCCTTTAAAAAACCATCCGGCCCCAGACTCATTTACTCATTTCTCCTTCGTTCCTGTGTTTTTATTACATTCCTATATTCTGCACCTCCTTCGAAAACATGAACTCGCAGTGATTTACAAAGCCTCTGCGTGTGCCTGTGTGTGAGTGTGTGTGCCTGTGTGTGAGTGTGTGTGCCTATGCATGAGTGCGTGTGCCTATGCATGAGTGCGTGTGTCTGTGTGTGAGTGTATGTGCTTGTGCGTGAGCCTGTGTGTGAGTGCGTGTGCCTGTGCGTGAGTGTGTGTGCCTGTGCGTGAGTGTGTGTGCATGTGTCTGAGTGCGTGTGCCTGTGCGTGAGTGCATGTGCCTGTGCGTGAGTGCATGAGCCTGTGTCTGAGTGCGTGTGCCTGTGCGTGAGTGCATGTGCTTATGCGTGAATGCATGTGCCTGTGCGTGAGTGCATGTGCCTGTGTGTGAGTGAGTGCTTGTGCCTGTGTGTGAGTGCGTGTGCCTGTGCGTGAGTGTATGTGCTTGTGCGCGTGCTTGTGCGCGAGTGCGTGTGCATGACATGAGCCTGTATGTGTGTCTGTGTGTGTGCCCGTGTGTGTGTGTGCCTGTGTGTAAGTGCGTGTGCCTGTGCGTGAGTGCGTGTGCATGCTGCCCCTTCACCCCAGCAAATGCCCCCCCATTCTTCACTTGGCTAGCCCCTTTTAACATCCCCTGTTTAGAAGGCTTCAACACTACAGCCCGGCAAATAAAACTCAACGTCCAGTAAACTTGGTGGCTTCCTGGGCTGCCTTGCTTCTCGTTTAAACGTCATTGAACATTTGGACGTGAGATTGGAGGTTAATAACCACCGGGGAGTGATCCCCGTGACGAGCCGGCCATCAGCAAGCTCACAGAGGGATGCCTTTCCTTTTTATTTGGACATATGTCAGGTCGTTCAGCTTCTGCTGCAGACAGACGTGCCATGATGGACTGGAGACTGATGTGTGTCTGCCTGGCCTGTTGGGGGGGGGGGCGGGTTGCTGCTTCCTCTCTGTCTGGTCACACCTGCTCCAGACTCCCCACGCTCTCATGAGATTAAGGGTGCATACGTGGGTGAGGCGTGAAAGAGGGAAATGTCCCCCGAGACTTTGCTGTCCCCCTCCGGAACTTGTGTCTGATTCGTCGAGCCCCACGTGATTCATCATGGCTAAAGATGTGCAAATCCGCTTTTGTCCCGATCATCCCCGGGGTCCTGGGTTCCGAGGCCGGCGGCTTTTCCCGGACCCGGATCACCCCTTGTTATCGGACCTATAAACTGTTTAACTGTGCCGCGACGGTGCTGATGGGCTGGGTGACAGAATCGTGCTGGGAGAGAGAGTTGGGATCAGGCACACGCAAACACACACACACACACACACACACACACACACAGCAAGCATGTTTTACAAAAGGCGGGTAATGCAATGTAGGAGCAGGCCGGCAGTGAGATGACGCCATCGGCCCCCGGTGTTACGCGTGCTGTTCCTGCCCGTCGCCCATTTCTCTCTGCAGCCCCCCCATGAAATCATGCCACGCGGCTCACCGGCTCCCGGGCGATTGAAATCTGGGTGGGTGCGGAGCCAGTACCGGGGGGTGGGGGGGTTATGGTGGAGGCGGTACCAGCAGAGAGGCCAACTTCGCATGGCAGATGTAGATTAATCCGCTGCCTTGACTGCGTGCTTCTGTGGCTGTGTCTCAGGCGAGGGCAGCGTCTCTCTGTGCCCGCGTCGCTCCCCATGTTGTGTTGTTGTCACCCGCCAATGAGATGCTGAAGCCCAGAGTAGAGCTGCCTTTAGGCTGAAGGGGTTTGCAGTAACAGATACGCGTGAAGTATGCAGGAGATTAAAGCTGGAGAACACTGCTCTCCAGAAGGGTTGCTGTCAGCACCTATCAGCCCATCAGAGTCTCTGTCCTCCCTCACTCCCTGGCTACCTTTCTCCCTCCCTCCCTACCATCATTCCTCCCTTCCCTACTTCCCTCCCTACCATCATTCCTCCCTTCCCTACCTTCCTCCCTCCCTATCATTCCTCCCTCCATTCCTTCCACCCTCCATTCCTTCCTTCCATTCCTTTTTTCCTCCCCTTCCCTTCCCTTCTTATACCTGTGTAAGCACACCCATCTACATGCACACATGCCGCCAATGTTAAATATTAATACGCAGCTCACCTCAGGAATCAACGCCGCTAAAGCGCCGTGTCTGATTCCCTTTGATTCGCCGGGCGTGAACACGCTCGTGCCCCCCCCGCCCCCGCCCCCCGGCTCCCGCGAGAAACTTGAAAAGGCGCCGGCGGCATGACACGGCAGGGCTACCCGCGGAAGGAGCGCCAGAGCCGCTCGTTATGAAAATGAGCTTAATTTTTAATGCCGGCGCCACCGGAGCGGAGAACAAATGCGGCGCGGCTTTACGGGATCGGCACGCCACGCGCAGATGCCGGCGAAACCCGCGCGCTGCGTGCAAGGCGTGCGGCGTGCGTGGCAAGTAATTAGTTACTTCATTTACAGTGTGAAAATGGGCCGTGCCGCTTTTAAATAAAAGAAAATCACTACTCTAATTAGGCACTTAATCTGCTTAATTACCAAGAGGAGAAGCTAACTGTGTGAAGCTGATTCTTCATGTCTCCCAGGAGCCACTGACTTTAGCCGTATGGATCGGCTAGCCCCGTCGCGGTTTCCGCCACCTATCTCGCGCGGGTATCGTTCTCAACCCCGTTATCTCGGAGTGGTTTGATATTTTACGATTAATTGGCTTTGTCTGCACTGAGGGATTTTAAAGGTTGCTGATTGTCTGACCTCAAACACTTCAGGTACTGCATCTTCAAAAGCTTCCCCCCTGCCCCCTCACATGTAACCGCGTTTCACGTTATATGTTGCAGGTTTCTTCGCTCTTCATTTGGTAATATCCCTGGTGCAGAAATGAGTGTCTTTGCCCGCGAGACTCAGTTGTCCTGAATGTTTACAGGTCCTGCGTTAATGATTCTCTTAATAAATAAAATGGTATTAAATAATTTTAAATTGATGCATCAAATGCACCATTCTATAATGAAACTGAGAGATTACCAATGATCAGATAAATTCTGAGAGGTCTTTAATCAGATCCAGTGATTTGTCAGTGTCTGAAGATTACACATAGATTTTTAATAGATCATGAGACTTGTCTGCACTCACTTCCAGTTTCGTTTTGGACCCTTGAAGCAGATGGCCCACTAAAGCTCTGTGTTAAGCCTCCTTTGTCCTTTTGGCTCCATCTGGCTGGTGGCTGTGCACTGAGCAGTCGTCCCTCGGTCCTGCGGCAGTCTCTCAGGTACCCATGGTTCTGGTCCATGTCCCTCAAACACGGCTTCGGTGCAGTTGCCGGTGCCCCACCCGTTCCCGGGGGAGTATCTCCTTGTCACTGAGCGCCTTGCACACGTTCCCACATCCCCGCACGTGCCTAAACACTGCTCGCCCTGGCTCGTCCGTGGGCGAGTCGCCAAACTCTCGACTTGTCAGGATGGGTAATCTCCATCAAACATCTGTCTGATCCTCACTCTCTCAGGTCTGATGAGGACAGTGGATGCACCGCGGACGCTGGCTGGGACCCACCCCAGCCCACCTGCTCATTCCTTCCTCACCTGCTCACGCATGAGCTGGAGATGCTATCGTTACAGAATGCTGTGCTCCTCAGATGAGGCCGTCTTCATGATCCGGCGCCAGGGGCAGGGGTCCACATGAAAGGGGAACCGTGGCTCCGGGTGCTGGATTGGCTCGGCGTCCACGTGAACCTGCCTCACCATCGCTTTGCTGATAAGATTGTTGGGTGAAGCTCTTAAACGATGCAACCCGCCGCCACAGCTGCACCTTTGGCCCTGTTCCCCGTGCTCCCCACAAGCGGGCATCCCTGAGGCTGATCCACGTGCTACTCCATCCCATAATAATTAAAATCCATACCTCCGAAGAGATCTGTGACCGACAAACAGAAGCACTACCTTTTCCTAATGAATTTTTGGCAAAGTTTCATAACTCTCTTAAGCGTGTTCTTCTTCCAGGCACGGGGGGAAGGTTGCGTCGGGTTTATCTGCGAGTTCCTGGGCTTCGGCTAATTCGTACGACTTGCCATATCTTGCTGCACCAGCTGAGCGCTCCAAAAGAGATTGGTTTGGGCTTTGCCATTTTGTGTTGATATATTTCACTCTCTTAGGTGCCAATTCCCTGCAGGGGCCCCTCCCATGATAAAAGAGGTGTTATTACCAAATGACAGTGATACAATATCACCTTGGGGTCAGTGCACTAATGCCCATGTGATATCCTGCTCATGAGTATGGTCGCCAGCACACCCTCAGCCACCATCCCACCCCTGCCCACGTAGAGCCACATTGTTTCTATCTGCTAAGTTTGGGGGGGGGTATGGACTTCCTAAACACTCCTGTAAGCACAGAAAGAACCACCCCGGGGAGCTTCTTTCCGTTTTTCGGAAGCGCAAATTGCTCTTGTAAATCATAGCAAAGTCGGCACGCTTGCTGGTATTCATTGTGTCTTTGAGCGATGGCTCGGGAGCTGTCGAAATGCAATTCCGTGAAAAAATGTAAAAAACAAACAAAAAAAACACACACGCACACACACATTCAACGTTTAGAGGATGGGGAGCCTGGTGCAGCCTGTAATCGACTTCAGCACCCAGACAGTGCTGTCGTTTGTGACTCTCTTCTCCCCGGGACACACGGACGCAAATGCACCACATCCACCGAATCCTGTTTGATGCGAAAACACACAACCGGGAATCTCGCTTTGTTATTAATGAATTCCAATCCACTCAACGAAATTCGCTAGGCTTAAAAGCTAGACTTGACCATTAACCTCAAAATGCATGCGTAAATGTTTTCCCCCCTGCTCTTTTTTGTGCCACACTGCAACATAAAAAGGCTGAGAAATGAAATGATGAGTTTAAAATGTCTTTTTAAGGCAAACTCAATTAGCAGGGAACGCTACCTGCAAAAAGCCTGCATTAGGACCAAGGCTAGTGATTAGTTCCACCGACATTTACCGCCATTTGTATTTGCCTCTCTTGCTTCTTGCATGGTGCCGCATTCGAAAGTGGTCTCCAATTAGCCAGACGTTAAAAAAGGCAGTGATGACTTAGCTGCATTACACCGCACTGTGACATTTCCACCTGCTATTATGTTATTAGTCGGAGGGTACATTAAAAAGGCTTTGGCGGAAGGGGAGATAAAGCTGGCACCTGTCAGGGGCCGGGCGCAGCAAGGGGAGCCCTCAGTCCACACAGCCTGCGCGGATTAACAGAAAGTGGGGAAGGTGGGGCCTGCCTCAAGAGACTAGCCTTTGCTGTATATTCCTTTCTTCTCCATTCTCTTCAGTTTTATTGCATTTTATTCTGTTCTGTTTTTTTTTATTATATTCCATTCTGTTATGTTCCTCTCCATTCTGTTATGTTCCTCTCCATTCCATTCTGTTCCGGTGTATTCCATTGCATTCCTTTAAGTTCCATTCTGTTCATCTCCATTCCATTCAGTTCCAATGTGTTCTGTTCTTCTTAATTGTGAACTGTTTTTATTCCATGCTGTTCTGTTCTGTTCCTCCCCATTCCGTTCCATTGCATTCTGTTCCTGTCTATTCCATTGCATTCTGTTCAGTTCCATTCTGTTCCTCTCCTTTCCATTCCATTCCATTGTGTTATGTTCCTCTTAATTATTTTTTATTCCATTATGTTCTGTTCTGCTCCTTCCCATTCCATTCCTTTCCTGTATACCCCACTGTATTCTGTATACCCCTCTCCATTCCGTTCTGTTCTATTCTTTTCCATTTTGTTTTGTTCCTCTCCATTCCATTCTGTTTTATTCGTTTCATTTCTGTTCTATTGCTCTCCTTTCCATTCTGTTTCGTTCTGTTCCATTACACTTTAACCCGTGACTGTCACACTTGTGTAAACAGGGAATAACATTCCGAGTGGTTGAGCAGACAACACAACTCAATGTTGCATGCTTGACCCTTGACCCTTGCCTGCGCTAAAACACACAGAGAGCCCTGTGCGTCCCCACGCAGTGACATTGCTGTCTGTCCTTAATTGCATGTTTCCTCTGACTCCTTGGGCTAACTTTCTACAGTCCTTTTGATTTGAATATAAAAGCTCATCTTCACCCTCTAACTGACTGGCACCTCGATGCCTCCTCTGCCCTCCCACTAAGCTGCTCCAACCACCCACATGCAGCACCTTCCTTCACCTCACCCTCCCCAGATGCGCTGCTATGCTTCTTTCCTTGTCGAGCTCTTCCTCAGTCACTGCAGTCTCAGGCTCCCGTCCTTACTTTGGCCAGCCCACCAGCTGGCAGTGCTGAAAGCAGCACAAGTTGCACTCGGCCTGCCTGTCCCCTCAAGTCTGAGTCAGGGCTTTCACTTCCACCCCTGTCCTACCTCTGCTCTACCCCTGTTTTGCTCATTAATCCCTTCACTTTTGTCTTCTATAATTAATGCCAGCTGCCGTCTAGTTTGGCAGTCATGAACATGAAAGTTTTTCTTTGGGCTGGGGTCGGGCGGGGGGGCGGTCGGGTCGCGAGGTATTGTTTGTCTCGTCACCCTGCCAGAAGCTGCCATTCATCTGAGAAAGACCCGGAGAGCTCACAGCCAGTAGTGGGCTCGCTTTGGGTTTGGGCTTTAAAAAAACACAACAATAACACTTCCTGAAGCATTTCCCCCTGCCCATCCTCTGTGTGTTCACATGCTTTGCATAGAGGGTCATGGTGTGGGAACCGAGCCCTGGCCTTTATCAGGTCAAATGCTGCCACCCTCTGCGGTGCTCAGAGTGGCCCTTCCTGCACTGACAGCCTGTGTGACCAGCATCCCCTCCACCTCCGGCACCTGCCCTGCAGAGGAGGGAGTGGGGGAGGGGCAAGGTGGTCACATGACAGTGTGGGACGGTGATGTGCTTGAGCCAAATGCACGTACTTGGGTATCCAGAAAACCAAACGGAGATGGATCCCGTCCGTCACAACCCCTGAACTTTTCCCGAAATGGCCAGGAAATATATACGAGCAGAACTGACTTCAGCAACGGAGGGAGGGGGTCCCATGGCAGGAGGGGGGCCCCGGGAAGGACATAACCTTGCTGAATGTAATTAAAGCGGAACGCCTTGGCTTGTCACCACTGCTTCAGACGGCTTAAATCTCCGACGTGTAGATCCTCAGCCTGCCGACGTGCTGGTGGGCACGAGGACGCAGGTGATTCACCCCCAAACCTGACACGCCCCCCCCCCCCCCCCCAACACCACACCACCCTGCTGCCCACGCTTTTGTTTCCTTCCGCACAGACGCCGTTAATAATTTCTCGGCTGGCCCGCCTTTAGCCGCACGGCTGAATTTGGTGAGTATTCCTGGGCTTCCTCCCACAGACAGTGTTTCCTGGGGCTGCGACTGAAAAAAAAACAACAAAGCAAATCCATGTGCAAAAGGCGTCTCTTGACCTTGTGCTCAAAGGAAGTTTGCAAAGCGTTCTGGGGAGTATTTTCAATATCCAAGGGCCCAATTCCATTCTGGAGAATGTTGAGGTAGATTGAGTGAGAGAAATCTTTCCTGGGGATGAAACGGGAGGGGGGGGGGGGGGTTGGGTAAAGAGAGCCGGGAATTTTGACAACGGATTGGACGCGGCTTCTTTGAGACGCAGCTGAGCCCAGGTACGTACCCGAAGAGGGCGTCTTTATCCGAGCCGTGTCCGGCTGGCAGTAAGTGGATTACTGGCAGTATTTCTATAAGAATCATGTGGGCATTGAGACGTTTCGTCCGGCTTCATGGCTCAAGTCAGGCATGAGAATCCCTCCCCCCTCCCATTTACACTTTAAAGAGGCACGGGATCTGCTCTCTGGCATCGGGGGACTCCTGTAATGGGACAGGATCCACGGGGAACCGCACCCGAAGGACGCGTGAAACCAGAGTACATCTTGGAGCCACCACTGGGGCCAGCAGAGCCTATCGGAAATGATCCGGTGGGCTGGCCGGCTGGCAGGCGTGCTACGGAATGCCCGGCATGCGGACATATCTGGTGCCAAACCAGCAGTGTCCGATTCCCCTCCCCGGCCCCCATTCTCAGCCAGCTGCTGGGGCTCTGTGTCAGGAAGCGGATCCCACTCGCTGGCACGCTGGCTCCTGGCTGCGGGGTTCCCACTCTCACACGCCCCGCTGTTTTGCTGGCGCCGTGACTCTGCCCCATGTGAAACGGCCGGCTGCTGTTCTGCTGGGCAGACACTCTGCCTTCTATGCGCATTCCAGAGCCGCTCATCTGTCTCTGCATTTCTTTATTCAAACTGGACCAATATAGAATTTGATGTCAAGACTAGGGCCTCTTGCGTCATTTGAGGGCCCCTCACAGCTTTTGATGGCTCCTCGTATCATTTGAGTGCATCTCGTGTTGTGACAGGGACCCATTGCATCATTTGAGGGCCCTTGTCTCTCAAGTTATTGGAGGGCCCTCATGTTGTTTGATGCTCCCTCATACTTATGGACCCCTCATGTCATGACTAGGCCCCCTTGTGTCATTTGAGGGCTCCATGTGTCATGACTGGGGCCCTTTGCATCATTTGAGGGCCCTTTGTGTTGTCTGAGGGCCACTTGTGTCGTGACTGGAGCCCATCGCATTGCTATTTTCTTGTTTCTTTTTGCAGATCTGTCATATGATGAGGTGCTGTGAGCTGCAGAATTAAAAAGCCAATTAAGAGCTGAAATCCTCAGGTGGAATTAAGGAAATTAAAGCCACGGCGTTTCCCCGTCTTCCTTACCGCTCTGCCCTGGGCTTCCCCTCACCGCTCCTCCACTGTCGCCTCGCCGTCGTCCGCCCTCCGCGCCCTGCAGCCCCCCCCCCACACACCTCCTCCTTTCTCCTTTACTAGGTCACTCCGACAAGCAGCCGGTCTTAGCACTTCAAAAAAATGTATCGTTATCGCAGTGCCGCTGGGAAACTCCTCCTCTCCCATCGTTTATTTTGGGAATCGAAGCGGCAATTAGCCGCGGCCGGCGATCAATTTGAAACGGCGGCAGATGAAGGCCACACTTTAAAGGCGAGCCGGGCCTCCTGGTCCCCTCAAAAAGGAGGCAGCGCCCCTCCCCTGGGAGGCCTTCTCCATCCTGGGGGACACTGCAGAGAGGGGGCCTGATCGCTCTCCTTCCTTCCCGCTGGAAGGGCATTGCGTGCTTGCTGCCTATCTGCCGCTCGGTTGGGGTCGTCCCCCAGGGTCGTGTGCCAGTGCCCCCCTCCCTACTTTAATCAGTTCTGCCAATCACCTGTGGGGTCTCTGGAACCAATGAGGCGGCTTGTTTCACGCCGCGGCCTTGGGGCCGTGTTGTCCCGCTGGGGTAACATGGTCGGGGGGGGGTTCTCATTTTCCCTGCCAGTGAGACCTGTACAAATTGCGGTGGACCCAGATCTGTGAGAGGGGAAGTTATATCCTCACCCCCTCGCAATTTACACCGAGTGAATGTCAGTGCATGACACAAGACGTGCGCAGGCTCTCTGCGCAGGAAGGCGCCGAGACGGAGAGCAGGACAAAGCGCTGCGGACGCGCCGTGCGCGGCGGCTGCAGGTAATAGCTGCTATGATGCGCAGTTTCGCGGGGGGGGTTGCTGTTTATCCACTTGCTGCCCCCAGTAGCAGGTCAGGCTGCCCATAAAAAGGGCCTCCTTAGTACTACAAAAGGCACGGCCTGCCGGTGTGTGAGGAGGCGGGGGGCACGGCAGGCACGGCAGGCACCGAGGCGGGGGCTCCCCATGAGCACTTCAAACGGAAGGCGTGGGGGGGGCGGGGGAGGGGGGGGCGGGGGGGTGACAGCGAGGGGGGACGAGGGCGTCATCGCAGAA
>JAODKM010000014.1:106029-116088 GCA_026780845.1 Petrocephalus sullivani | reverse complement strand
CGCTCAGCTACAGTCAGCGTTAATGTGATGGTGGCGGACAGCTTCCCCGAAGTACTCTCGGGATTCAGTGACGTTACTCACGACAAGGATTACAATGACAACCTGACTTTTTATTTGGTCCTGGCCCTGGCTGTAGTGTCCTTCCTCTTCATTTTATCTTTAGTAGTGATTATATCCGTGAAAATCTACAGATGGAGACAATCACGCATTTTCTACCAGTCCAGTCTCCCAGTTATTCCATATTATCCGCCGCTGTACGCAGACGCCGGCGGTACAGGAACCTTACAGCATATGCACAACTACGAGGTGTATATGACCACTGACTCCCGGAAGAGTGATGCCAGATATATAAGACCTTGCCTTGATAGCTCCTTAAACGTTGATATGAGTGACTTTGGCGCGGTGCTGCTGGAGAACAGAGTGGAGGAAGCGGACTCATCTATTAAGGTGAGGGTTCTAAAAATGTTGTTTACCTCAACGCATGATTTCCATAACAAAGCCACACGGCTAATACCCAATATCTAATGCAGGTAATGTACGCCTAAATATGAAATAAAAAGACATTTCTGTCTTCGTTCAAAATAATAAGCTGCTTCAACTATCAACCTATACTAATGATCTGAATATAAATGGCAGAAACCGCTGGGCTTTCTTGTAGGTCTTGAATAAGAACTTCCAGGCTGGAACTCATTTGGAGTATTCAGTGGCTTTAAATGTTAATGTTGAAATATAAGTATTTTGCTTTTATTGTCTCCATACTAGAAAAACGTTAAGGTACAGAAATGGATTCTGGGGGACATCTTTGCACTATTGAGGTACATTAATGTGGTTTGTACCTCGTGGAAAGAAACTGTACCCTTTTTTCTGACTGTGTAAGAGGCAAAATTGGATTGGATGTTAGTGTGTTCGCCTTGGTGAGGGGGTGGGGGGCTTTGTCTTATAGAGGGGGGTGAAGAGCAGCAGCAGCATCAACATGCTGCACAGGGACTGACTCCACCCTGGGGACCGTTTAATTTAAAGACAGAGCATATATGTAGGGCATTTGTGGTAAAAATACATTCCAATAAAGCTGTACTGGTGCTCATTGCCAGTACAACTGACATGGCTGAGGAACCCCCCCCCCCCCCAATTGAAAATAATGTTTCAGGTATGAGTGGAGGCCAAGGATCATGACAGGGTAACAAAATGTAGCAAAATCATAATTGGCGATTGATGTCAATGGTAACATTCATAATAAAACTATGGTATAATTTACCGGCACACTGACAGCCCGGTACCGTTCTGACTATGACTAATGTGAGAGTCCCTAATCCTGGTAACAATGGCCAAGTTGTGTATTGAATGAATTCCTACTTTTGGAGACCTGAACATTCTTTAGCTAATTATCACAGTTTTATGACTGATTATGAGTGTTGGATGGAAACATGACATACATTAATGTAATATCACAGGTACTGTAGCACACAGAGGTGTCGGGCCAATCACATGTGAAGAGATGCTCATGGTAAAAACTCCTATATATGTCCTAATATCATATGTCCATATGTCCTAATATCATGTGTCCATATGTCCTAATATCATATGTCCTAATATCATATGTCCATATGTCCTAATATCATATGTCCATATGTCCTAATATCATGTTTGAAAGGAAAAACACACACATTCTCTCTACCCACTAAAGATCTGGAAGTTAATATCATCCATATTATTATTATAGTTGTTATTGTAGTTCAGTTGAAATCTCTTACCATCGTGGAATTTTTTTGAAGTAGCAATATTTCGTAAATTAATTAAAAAATATCCTTTCCAGTAACTCTCCTCTACAGGCTGGCAGTAGTGGTCTGAAGGGAAGCTGAGGGGTCAGATTACACTGCCTTACATTAGATTTATGTGTTGATGACCTACAGCAAAATACAGAGATCCAGAAATACAGAGATGTAACAATATTCAGACAGTATTAACAGTATTTACAAAAAATGTGAAACCCCTGATGTTTGTGAACAGATATTACTTTAGATATTGTACTAGACGTGTGAATTTAAAAAGCTGTTGGTTTGAGGATAGGTGTCCCTCCCGGGCCTCTCTGCTCGTACCCTGTGACTATGGTAGCTCTATGTAAACCTCAGCAGCAGGCTGCTCCAGGATTGTTCGATGTGACTATCCCGCAGGGCGGGGAGAGTACTCCTGTCGGCACGCTCGGCTAAACGTGACAGCTTCTGCACGGCTTCATGATCTAGGGCAGAGCAGTTACCGTGCCAGGCCACACTGCTCAGTGACTGCATGCATTCTATAGGACACATATAGTATAAATCATTTTGAAGATCACAGGGGAGAATCTGAATTTCCCCACATGCCTGAGGTGATACAAATGTCGGCTGGTCTTTATGATCTAAGCTCGAGTGTGTGTTGACCGTGACGGAATACCTAAGATATCTTAAGCTGTCCACTCCCTCATCTGGGGGATTGTTAATAATAAGAAGCATATAGGCCCTTGGCTGCTTGCATCTTATACTCCACAGCCATCTCCTTGATCTTGCAGACATTAGGTGAGAAGCAGTTAGCTTACCTCATCCAGATAGCCCATCTACTTATTATTACAGATCAGGCCAAGGCCCACTGTATCATTGGATAACGGATCATGACAGGGGGCTCAGGACGCGATCTTGTGGGGCTTCTGAATTAAGGATGATGTTTGGAGAAATAGAGCAGCCCTTGGGGTCCTAGTCTGGCAGCTTGGTGGTCAGTCCGATGGGAATCACGGGGGGGGGGAAGCTGGGCCGAGGACTACAGATACTAATCTAGCATAATTTTCCCCGATACTGTCAAGGTGTGACAGTGGTGTGCAGGACGTGGGAGAGCAGCGAGCGGAAGTCCAAGGGTACTGAGGACAGAGGAAGAAGATTGTATCTTTGATAAGTCTTCAGGGAGGTCAGCACTACTGGGCAGTTACCATTCGGCAAAGTAGGGTTTTTAGCCTTTGGTACCGGAACACTGCAAACAGAATGTGCTGGGCATCATCCAGATCAAAGTGAGCCTCAGTTCTCTCCTTTAAGCATCCTTCACAGCTCTTCTTAGAGACCAAGAAGTAATCAAGCATGTTTCCTGACCTAAATCCAGCATTGAACGCAGCGGTACAAACAGTCATAGCATCTCAGTGGTTTTTGATGTGACTTTGTTCCCAACAAGAATTAGAATGATCACCTGACTTTTTACCTTGTCCTAATTTTGGCTCGAGTATTTTTCCTATTCATATTATATATCAATATATCACATTATTTACTAATAGTCATAATTCAGTTAAAATATTTAGATTTTAAGGCTGTAGATGTTGATGGATTGATGAAGTTATATATTACATTGTCTAATAGTAGTCTCCTAGTTGTGGCATATTATCCATCCCTTTATGCAGATTCAGGAGGTTCTAGAACTGATATGCATGACGACGGACCCCAGGAAGAGTGACATCGAGCGTATAAGGCCGAGCAGTCAGGGAACCTGAAATCTGATATGAATGAGACAGAGTGAGACATATGGAGTAAGAGATAAATAGATGTAGGATATAAACTTATACAATTTCTACAGAGGTGAGAATTATGTTCCATCTTTACATTGTGCTCTCTAATTTACCACCAAAACATCTCTATGTCACATATGTGCAAAATATACTTCATATTGCAAATCATTTTCTAAATGTGGAACACAGCCTGCAAAATGCTGTTAAACATAATAATTGAGTTTCGGTGTTTCTGTTTTGCCATGAAGGGCATTTGGATGCAGGGATAGCAGACACAGTGGTATGATGCTGTGTGTATTAAACTTCTGTGAGGGTACATATAGAGCATATAAGCTATAGCTAGCTTAGCATAAACAGTGAGACATTCGGGGCATAGACACACAGCCACTCTGAAGAGCCAGTGCTAAGGTTTTATTATGAGCTCAGTACTGAAATACAGCAGGGAACCCTAGAATTTGTGACCCAGGACATCACAGGTTTCTTGGTGATACACACACACACACACTGTATGCACTGAGAGCATGCTTGGGGCTTCCTGAAGGATCTTATCCCTGTGCGTCCTCCACAGAAAGTAGCAGGCAGGAGAGCAGGGATGGTGTTGCCATGGCAACGGACCGATTCTGCTTGCAGACTGTGTCACTTTAGGAAACTGAAGCGGGGGTGTGCGACGCATGCAAGATGGAGGGTGTTTGAATGCCAGAAAATCGTCCCTCATACATCCATCTATCCATCTATCTATTCATCTATCCATTCATCTATCCATCTATCCATCTATCCATCTCTATTAAAACCCCTATTCATCTAGCTCCCGTATTGTTCATCCCGGGTCGCAGTGAGCCAGGAACATATCCCAAGGGAACACGCACACACAGAATGGCTAATTTACAGATGCCAGTTTCACTAACAGCGAAGCTGCAGGATGAAAGTGGAGCACAAATCATGCACATTAGTTTTCCATAGGCATTCACAAATGCTGGGACAACATGTAAACTCTACACACACAGATGATAATAATAATAATAATAGTAATAATACTGCAACTACCAGAAGCTTACTCATCTTCATACTTAATAATGCTAGTCTTTATTATTTTATTATTATGTGGAGCCCTGCAACCAGGCCACAAGCATGATTTTAAATACCCCAGGCAACTAAAATCCACTGTGTAACCAGAGGTGAATTTAAAAAAGAATGTATTCTTGAAAATGTTCTTTTATGTAAGGGTGTTACTGTGATCATTGTAAAAGAAATATATAAACTAACATAAATTTATAAATATGTAAGGACATTTCCTTTTTGTTTTTTTTTTTGCTAATCTTCTACTATGTTAAATTGTACTGTTATAATACATACATTTATTTTTGAACGTTCGTATTTATGAATAAAATATTTGTTCACTAATATAATAGAAAATAGAGCGCCTGAATTCGGTGCCGTCAGTATAATGGCGAACAGGATCGGTTGCTTCTAGGCAATGCAGCGGGGCTCTGCGCATGCGCTTCAGATGGCCTGTCGGGTGCTGTCCGCTGTGATGGTGCTGAAACTGAGCGCGCACACACAATCACTTACGCTCCCCAGAAGGGTTATAGGAGACAAAAGTCCCATGTTGTATTACCACAGTAATTATTAGCCTTTGCTTACATACTGACTCCTCCTGATTATGCATCTAATGCTAATTTTCCCTGGCAGCAGCTGCCCCTTACTGCAGTGGTGGTGCATTATGAAAAGACTCTGTTGCTAGGGGGAAAGGGAGCGTCGCGGACGTTTCTGGGTTCTGATTGGCTATCGGGCAGCACCTATGACATCATTCCCACACGAACACGTGGGATTTGTTTTTTGTGGGTCAGAGGCAAGATTTATTTCTGGTTGAGGGGATTTTTAGCGTTAAATCCTCCCTAGTCACGTGATTCGGGACAACTACCGTTCACATGTTTATTCTGAAGCAGAAATATGAAATAGAAAAGCATAAAGTACTTTCTAATCGCTGCAATAGCCGTCTTGCAAAGCATTTCAGCTTGGTCTTTTCGAGGATCAAAATCATGCGATAATTGGATTGTTTGCATATATTTGTGCTGTAGCATTCTCTCATCATTGATTTATGTTTCTTCATGAATTTGAATAAAATGTGTGTGTGTGTTTGTCTGTGTTTTATCATACTATATAATGCCTGGTTATAGCATTAGTCAAGTTCAAATAAAATAATAATAAATAATAATACATAATTCGGTACGTATTCCAGATTTTGCCCCCTGGTGGTGAAGTGCACATGAATCGGGAGCATCGGGTGATTCTGGAGGATCAGAATCAGAATTAAATAATCACTTCCGACAATATTTATACAATAATATCGCTATTATAAGGGTATATTATAACACATTATATGGTATGTATATTATCTTAGCTTCGTTAACTGTGACAATTTGTTCCCGGTTGATGTGCAGCGCGGTGTTTCAGTCGCTAACACTGTAGCTGTGGGTTTGAGTCCCTGGCTCTGTGCACTGATTTCCTCTGACTACTCTACTTTTTTTCTCCTCTGCAGTCCAAAAATGCTGGTGCATTGGTGTCTCTAAACTGTTCTTAGTGTGTGTGTGTGTGTGTGAGAGAGAGAGAGAGAGATGGCATTTGTGTGCTCTGTGATGGCCAGAGATGGTCCTTTTCTTGCGCATTGTACTTCCATTTATGGGCTGCAGACTCAGTCTGACTGTAAGCTGGATATGTGCATGAATCGTCTCTCTTTATAAATATCAGAATCAGAATCATTTTATTAGCCAAGTATGTTTCCATACAAGGAATCTGCCTTGGTGGTGCTTTTAGAAAACATTACAAAGGACACACAGCATTTAGCAAAGGCATACACAGAAAGGTAATAAACACTAGATTGGCAGTTGGGTAATATGATAATTAAATGATAATTAATTTAACAATAGCATTAATGATAATAATGATATTATTAAAATATGACTAGCCCTATTACTTCATGTGAACAAAATTTTCCTTTATCATGCACATTCAAACAATGCTTCAAGGAGATAGATTTACTGTGTTGATTACAGATGTGAATAACAGTGCTCTCCAGTTATGACAAACCTGGGTACTTTCCTTTTTTTTGGACAGTGCACAGCATTCTGGTATCGGTATCTGCTCATCTTGGATTTTCCTTTGCAGCTCAAAAGTTTGTGATAACTAAAACCGATGCAATCTAATCCCTCTAGCTTCTACTGGATTCAACACTCCTGACAGGCAAGTCCCAGACATAACCAGAAGTCCGTTCGGTCTGATAGAATGCTTCAAATGTTCTCATATCTTTTCATACAGAACCCATCCAATGCAGACTGGCATTTCTCCCAGAACCAGAGACCTGGACCTAGTGGGTGAGTGCACTATCATGCATTTCAATTTCTGCTTGTATTCATCCATTCCAATACACGCAAACAGGGAGAGAACACACATGGACATAATACAAGGGTGTGCACATGCCAGATGTGAGCGTCTGGGCAGTCAGGCATGGAGGATAGGGTATGGAGCCAGCCAATCAGCACACACGCACAGACACACACAGACATGTCTACACTATCTTTGTGGGGACTGTCCATTCATTTCTATGGGCATAACCCTAATACCAACTATGACACCCTTAACCCCTACCCAGCCCTAACCATACGCCTACCCAGCCCTAACCTTACACCTACGCAGCCCTAACCATACACCTACGCAGCCCTAACCTTACGCCTACCCAGCCCTAACCGTACGCCTACCCAGCCCTAACCATACGCCTACCCAGCCCTAACAATACGCCTACCCAGCCCTAACCATACACCTACCCAGCCCTAACCATACACCTACCCAGCCCTAACCTTACACCTACCCAGCCCTAACCATACACCTACCCAGCCCTAACCGTACACCTACCCAGCCCTAACCGTACACCTACCCAGCCCTAACCGTACACCTACCCAGCACTAACCGTACACCTACCCAGCCCTAACTGTACACCTACCCATCCCTAACCATACACCTACCCAGCCCTAACCATACACCTACCCAGCCCTAACCATACACCTACCCAGCCCTAACCACCAAACAAAATGCGGCTACATTTTTAGTTTTTTGGTTGCAGTCACAGTTTTTTTTTAAACTGAGTTTCCCCTTGTGGGGACTGAAAAGGTGGTCCCCTTAAAGTCGAAATATCAGGTTTTTATCACAATATGGGGACATTTGGTCCCCACAATGTAATATATACATAACCACCCCCCCCCCACACACACACACAGACAGAGCATACTATTTAAGGTTGTGGTAGCATGTTAGCTTAGTGTATATTAACAATTTACTACACACAGTGATCCTGTGTTATGGGCCCTATCATGCTAGCATGCTAAATGCTACCTATATACCACATACAGTACTCCACTGTACTGGGGGGTGCACTAGCATAGTAAGTCAACACTTAACCTCACTGCAGTATTGAGCCCTACTGACGTGATGTATCTACCTGGATTCATGAAAAAAAAATTAAAAGTGAATAATAATAACAATAATAATAGTTCTTATTATTTTAAGCTGCCTGGCAGATTAGGATCCCACGATTGGACTATTCCTGAATACCTGTCTTCTGTGTTTCAGTAAGAACAGGTACCTCACTACACAGGAGCGGTCGACTTCATATGGGATAATGAGGTATACTAGTGTAGATGGAGTGGTAATATGTGTAAATGTTTTGTCCAGTTGGACTGGCTAGGCTTCGCTAGGCTGCTCAGTCTGTGCCCATAGGGTAGTCTGTGTCCGTAGGGTAGTCTGTGTCCGTAGGGTAGTCTCTGCGTCTGTCATTCTGCCTTCTGCCTACTGCTTTCTGAGTGAACTCTGTGTGCTGACTTTGCAGTGATTGCAATAATGTGTCTACATACTGATCTACACAAAACAACACTAGAAATGTACTCTCAGAAATCACACTGGCATTTCTGTATTCATGTGGGGTTTGTTTAAGTTTATTCTTGTTTTTTTCTCAGCTGGCATTTTATTAGTTACACATAGCTAATACTGAGTAGAACCCACTATTTTTTAGAACCACTTTGTGGGCTGATGAGCTGTGAGTTCAGAGAAGTTTCCTGCACAGCACAGCTGTACTGAGCTGTTATTTTTGCATTTGTGGTCTTCTTTTTAGCTTTAACAAGTCAGGCTATTCTCCACGGACCTCTCTCATCAGCAAGGTGTTTCTGACCACAACAATGCCATTAGCCAGATGTTCCTTGATCACCACACCATTTTCCTGCATGAAAACCCATGTTTATGATGAGCTGAAACCACTAACAATGGCACTAACAATCACATCACATTCATAACTGCTTATATCAGATTAAAACATAACATTCATAACGGCTTATATCAGTTTAAAACATTACATCCAAAACTGCTTATATCTGTTTATAATGCTTAATGGAAGTTAAGCGAACTATTTACCTCTGTCTGTGAGTTGTTCTGTTGCAGTTGTTTGGAGGAGAGTGCTGTTTGTGTTATTAAGCAGGTGTGTGATACACTGGTTACTGAGTTTATGTGATATTGTCAGGACATACAGGACATTTCTCACAGGTCTGTCTGGCCCTTTAAATCAATTTACTGAAAAACAAAAAACTGAAAGTAGAGCTTTGGGGCAGTTATTTCCTGAGAGGGGTGATTGGCAGACCAGTGAGGCTATTTGTTATGTAGGTTGTAGCGTTTGACAAATCACCCATTGATCTGATGGGAAGAATGTGATTCTTCTCATGAGAAGATTCTTCACCAGAGCAAATCTTAATAAGTATACTGAGTATCAATGGTAGGTGAAGTCACACAGGAAAAAAGCATAAATTGCACGCGGCGGCTTATCGTGCCGTAACGCTAACATCGTCAGGGGCTATGGCATATATGTATGGCACATACATATACATACATAAATATAGCACTGCGCTGGTCACTGAGGGCATCCTGAGTGAGATGATGTTGTTTTTTGTGACAGAGCTCAGTTACCTTGTCTTATTGATTATTGATAGTGTGTTGGTGGTTAGCGGGTGACGAGGGGTTTCGGGCCCCCCGCTGGTACTCCGGTTCATGTTGAGCACCGGCTCCTCCTAATAGGCCGTGGTCTCAGCCAATAGCGAACACGCAGACGTCACACGGGGGCTTGCGCAGAGCGATGGCGGCGGGGCGCCCGCATTTCCCCTCCCGCTGCCTGCTTCTCTGGCTTCCTGCTAGCATCTCGTCTCTCTGCCGTGTCTCTAACAGACGTAACGGTTGCCACGGCGATCATCTGTGTGTCTGCGTATGTGTATGTGTGTGTGTGTGTGTGTGCAAACGTAATTTTAATACTTCCCCACCCCCCCAGAGCTGGGCCCAGCCCTGATGAAGCAGCCATCCCCATGTCCGGAACAGCGACGGGCCCATGGCCTAACCCCCCCACAGAGGCTGAACAGCTCCAAGCCCTGATGGCAGCTGCGAATGGTGAGCAGAGCCCCCCGCCCCCAGCTCTCCCCCCACACCGCGCACATCCCCGCCCGCCTGTCCTCCCC
>JAODKM010000014.1:77819-90196 GCA_026780845.1 Petrocephalus sullivani | reverse complement strand
GGTAAAGGGGGGGGACCCGCCCCCCCCCCCGACATGGTTCGGGCGCAGCCGGCCCCCCCCCCCCCCCCCGCCCCCACCGTTCCCCAAGCGGCCCCCCCGCCCCCCCCACCATGGCAGGATTTACTGTCAGACTCCAGCTTGAGACCCAGCCGTAAAAAACCCAAACCAGAGAAGCAGCCGAGGGTGTAAATAATTCATGCAGACAATATGACTTTTTTATGTAAATTCGTTGCATTAACCCTCTATTATAATGATGGACGACAGATATGGGTGATGTTTCCTTGGTAAGAGCTAATGGATGACCATCATAAATTCACCGCACATTTTATTGTGTTGCAGGGAAATTGTGCCTGGAGGCCGCGCTGTTTACTTTTATGTAAAAATGCGGCAGCCTGAGTGCAGAAAGGGCATTAGCGGCAGTGCCAGGCCCGCACACCCGGCCTCACGCCGCATTTGGGCGCGACGTGGCTCTTCCGCACGTGCTTAGCCACCCCCCAGTCCCCCGCGGACGAGGCTCTCGTGCTCACATGTCTGCGATTCCCTCACCGCCTCTATCGCGGCTGTTCCTGTCAAAGGAAAACAAACCTGGACGTTTGAGGCTCTAATTCAATGGCTGTTTAGGTGCCAAGGGTGTTCTTAGGCCGGTCACCCATCCCGGGCAAGGCAGCCGGACGCGGCGTCATTAACGGCACCCTGACAGCGCCGTAACCCAGCTCTGCGCAAAGATGTGGGACAGCTGACAAACTCAATCATTTTTAGCACGGAATAAAAAGCAGAACATTCCGGGCGTCTGTCGCGGGCCACCCCTCCACAGACAACCGCCTCCCCATTGGCTGCTCCGCTTCCCATGCGGGGTCGCTGGCTCCCTTCCCATTGGCTGCTCAGCTTCCCATGTGGGCCCTGGCCGCCTCCCCATTGGCTGCTCAGCGTCCCATGTGGTCGCTGGCCGCCTCCCCCTTTCCCCAGACATTGATTTACTCCTCAATAAGAGCTCTCTAATTAACACAAACACTTGGGGTCTCCTTTTGCTGCAGCTGGGGGTGAGATACATGCATATTTCTCATGCCGTCGCTCAGTACCCCCCCCCCCCCCCCCCCCTCTCCGCGGGGGGCAAAAACCGCGGGCGGGGTGACCCCCCGGGCGGGCGCGCAAGCTTCCCTTTGTCGTGGGGGGGGGGGAGAGAACAAACAACTTTCCCTTCCGGCCCCCCGTCCCCCCCCCCCCCCCCCCCCTCGGCGGGGCTGTAAAAACCGGGTGACTGGGATCACCATTGTGCTGTGTTGCAAGCTCCTTCATGGGGGCTGAGGTCGGACATGTCAGGGATGTTGAAGGGGTCAGTGCCTCATGGTTTTGCTGCTGTTCTGACCTGGCAGTGCCAGTTTCATTTGCAAATGCTGTTAAGTGTGTGACATAATTAGCAGCGAACCCGGGACGTGAACGGGGTCTCTGTCTCTGGGTGATGGGGGCAGCTCCTGGTCTCACCGTGGCAGCCAGGACCCTGGGGAGTGCAGCGGGGACAGAAGGGATCATGTTTACCGCCCCACTTCCTGCTGGGCACCTGCCCTCTCTGCGCCTAGCATCACACCTGAAACAGACAGTTGCCTTGGCTCAAGGGAGTTTTACTTACACAAACATGTTCTGAAGGCAGAACAAAAAAATGATTGGTTCAGAGAGATCAGATCCAATCAGATTGTGTCAGACATCAGACAAACCAATCAGATGTCTTGAACCCACCTCCTCCACAATCTGATTGCTTAACTCGCTGAACCAATAATTTTCCGTTCTCCCAAGAGCATTGCCTTGTGCCTGCTACCGCGCCAAATGGGTAGAGGGTGAAGCGATGGCTCTAATCACGCATGGTTGCGATTGCCTTCTGAACAGCTCTTTAACCGAATAAAGCGCCATGCGCCCCTCTGATTGGGATGGGAAGGCATAATACATGTGCCTCTTCATTCTCGTCACCTGTTATAAAAGGCCTTACCTCTGAGGGCCTGCTGCCGAGAGCTCCCCCCACCTCTGCTAATATCATAATTTGCCTGCTGCGTCCCTCACCGACTCTCCTTCGTTAACTTTGCCCATGTACCCCGCCGGGGACTTAGTCGCTCTTAGTCGCTCCCCCCCACCACACACCAGCATGTCAAATCTGGCTATTGGGCTGTCCTAAGCACCCGCCTGTCTCAAAATGTGAAAGGCTGCATCATAAGATGCTTGCAGTCCGCCCCCCCCGTGGCTTCGAGGAGCCTTCAGAGCTCTGCCAGTGTTCATACCTAGGACACAGGAACAGGTCCCAACCCTGCCCAATGTCTGAGGTCCCAGGGAGCATGAAGAGACCCCCACCCCTGTGCTCAGGAGCACACCTATGGTGCTAAGCTCGCTCAGTTTAGTAGGCATTCCCACACCCAAGTCTTTAAATAATTACTGGTGCCAGTTAGTGCAAGCCACCCCAGGGGGCGGGGCAGCTTGGGTGAGGGTGTAGCCATGTGGCAGTCACGTGACTGAAGGCTGCACAGGGACCGGGGCCGTTTAGCGGCTGCCAGGAGCTGCACAGCAGTTATTCATTTTCAGCTCAGCTGTCATTATCCAGAACAAATCGCCCAGCTCCCAGCTCCAGTGTCTCTTTATTATCTTGCCAGAGGATACAGCGGCAGGCTTCCTGTGAGCCAAAGCCGCGTAAAGCCGCCGCGTAAATGCCGCCGTATGTCCGACGTGTAAAGTGGCCCCCTATCCGCCGTGTAACGCCACCGCGTAAAGCCGCCGCGTATCCGTTGCGTAAATGTCGCCGTATGTCTGACGTGTAAAGTGGCCCCCTGTCCGCCGTGTAAAGCCGCCACGTAAAGCCGCTGCGTAAAGCCGCCGCGTATCCGTCGCGTAAATGCCGCCGTATGTCCGACGTGTAAAGTGGCCCCCTGTCCGACGCGTAAAGCTGCCGCATATCCGTCGCGTAAATGCCACCGTAAGTCCAAAGTGTAAAGTGGCCCCCTGTCCGACGCGTAAAGCTGCCGCATATCCGTCGCGTAAATGCCACCGTAAGTCCGAAGTGTAAAGTGGCCCCCTGTCCGCCATGTAAAGCCGCCACGTAAAGCCGCTGCGTAAAGCCGCCGCGTATCCGTCGCGTAAATGCCGCCGTATGTCCGACGTGTAAAGTGGCCCCCTGTCCGACGCGTAAAGCTGCCGCATATCCGTCGCGTAAATGCCACCGTAAGTCCAAAGTGTAAAGTGGCCCCCTGTCCGACGCGTAAAGCTGCCGCATATCCGTCGCGTAAATGCCACCGTAAGTCCGAAGTGTAAAGTGGCCCCCTGTCCACCGCGTAAAGCTGCCGCGTATCCGTCGCGTAAATGCCGCCGTAAGTCCGAAGTGTAAAGCCACTGCGTGTCCGATGCGGAAAGCTACTGCTAGAAGTCGCCGCGTATAACCCGCGTGTGTCCGACGCAGAAAGCTGCTGCATATCCGACGCGTAAACCCTCCTTGTGGCCCCATATCCGACGTGTAAAGCCGCCACGTCCAACACGTAAAACTGCCACGTGTCTGATGCGTAAAGCTGCTGCGTAAAGCCGCCACGTGTCCGACACATAAAGCCGGTGTGTGTCCGATGTGTAGAGCCTGCGTGTGAAGCCGCCCACGTCCAGCATGTAATGCTGCCACGCGTCTGATATGTAAAGCTGCCGCGAGGTGAGACCTGTGGGCATCCTCATCTTACTCACCCCTATTTCATCTTCCTCACCCCCGTCATTCTCGTCCTCATCCTCGTCTCACTTAGTCGTAACCTCACAGGTCACTAAAACACACACAGTTGACACAAGCCTACGGTCTGGAGTCCATCTGGGACCTAGATGTCTCTATGGACTGGACCTGGAGCCGGTGTCGTGCCCAAGTTTTTCATGAGGGGTTCAATAGGGGGGTAGAGGGGTGGTGGCAGTCGTCACCCGGGGGGGAATTGGAGGTTCCCAAGCGGACGACTCTCATGTCCGGACCTGTCACATCCTGCTGCCCCCCCAACAGGTTCGCCCAACTGTAGTTAGCCTCGGCTCTCTCTCCCCCATCCAGGAGCCCAGAGCCAGGCAGGCCGGTAAGGTTATTCATACACCATGCGACCAGATGTGTGGGGCCTGGCAAACTGCATCAGTGAGTGTTCATTTTCAGGGGGCCATAGACAGGTTCCCCACCTCCATGACACCAGCACCTTCTCCCTAGTTTTTATGCTATGTGTTTGACCCCACAATGAATCCCATCCACTCCCACTGCAGGACTGAGAAGCCTAAGGACATTTCTAGTTTTGATACACACAGGCAAAGCGGCGGACGGCCAAAAGTGGCCCAGCCCTGTCACTGCACAAAAAGGCCCCCTCCGGCACAGCCAGCGTTTAACGTCACGCAATTAAAATATTAATCATCTTACTATTAATTAAAGCAGTTAAGTGCTTTTTATTACTGCTGCCAATTGAAAGCCTGACAGCCCTAATGAGGTCACCCTAAAAAAGACAATAATTAGGGCCGGCAACTCAATTTCCGCTGCCGCCCAAACTCTCAGCCCAGCGCCCATCAATAATTAATTTAATTACCGATATTGTGGCGCGAGTCACTATCAATTTAAGAGACAAACATAATTATTTAATAACGACGCCCAAAACATATGCAGTTTTGGTGCATTATTTTTTTAATCTTTAATGACTTGTTAATGTGAACAGTGAGGGTGACTCAAACAGGCCGGTGACCTTTTCACATGTTTTACCTAAACGCCGCTACACAATTGGTCAGCAGAAATATTTACCCTCTGGTTTATTAATAAATGGACTTGAGTTAAGAGGCCAGGACTGCTTTTGTTTGGGACGACGAACCCGGGATTGCAGGTCCAGGGAAGCAGGCCGCTCTGTTCTCTTCTGTCTGTGGCTATGGCCACACCTCCTCCTGCTGTCAGTATTTTCTCCAGCCCCGGGGGGGTAACAAAATACTTGCAGAGAGGGCATGTGCTGGGGAGCGTCCGCTGTGGACCGACGGAGGACGGGCACAAGGACGCGGTGGGCTTGGCGCTGGGAGTCTCACAGACGTGTCTCCGAAGCGGACGGCTGTCATGTCTGGGCCTGTCACCATCCTGCTGCCCAACCCTAGTTAGCCTCGGCTCTCCCCCCATCCAGGAGCGCAGAGCCAAGCAGGCCGCTCTGGTTATTCATACACCTGTAAATGCACACACACCCCCCACCTCATGCCCCTCTGGAGCAGACTGGCCCTGGGCTACTCACACAGACACGCACACAGAGACACGCACGCACAGACAAGCACGTAGAAACACACACGCGCGCACTCCATGTAAGCAGAGGAGAGGTGAAGGTGAAGAGGTGAGGACAGGTTGTGATATCCACCCCACCCCCCTCCCCCCGTGCACTAGCCGTGATCCCTCCAGGTCACTCCCATGATGCCTTGCACTGTCTTGCCTTAAGGCTTCACATTTCCTTTCCTCCTCCTTCCTCCAATAAAAACATCCCAGGGTGACGCCGTCGGAGGGATGTGATCTGCGTGCCATGCGTCACTGCGGGAGATGGATGCCTTGGGTTGCCTTGGAGACGGTGACAGTGAGGACGCTGGGTATCAGCAGCTGCATGTGACATTCCGGTCTGCCCGTGTGTGACTGTGTTTCTGTGTGGCTTTGCATAGATCACATTGGGGGTCCAAAATGTCCCCTAAGTGTGGTAAAACCTGAAACTTCCTTACTTTTGGGGATATTTTTCCAGGTCCCTATTTGGTTTACCTCAATTTTATAAAAATCTATATGTATGAATGCAATAAAAAAAAACCTAAAAATTCCAAAATCTTGTATTTGGGTTGGTTACTTATGGTTATGGTTAGGGCTGGGTAGGGGTTAAGGGTGTCCTGATTTGGGATTAGGGTTATGCCAACCCTCAAGAGGACAAATGAGTGCAAATAGGGGCACCCCCATCCAGCCCGAGGCTCATCCCCCTCCCAAGCTCACCTAGGCTGAGGGTCATTAACTGCAGTCAATTGGCCACAATCCCTGTTTAAATGAGCCCCGGGGCCTAAGTGACCCCGGCTGGCCTCGCTTCCCATCTTTGTTCCTCCAGCCCTTTGCGATTAAAAGGGCTGACCTTTGACCTTTGCCACATGCCTGCACCCCCACCTATTCTCGCCAGTGAAGGACACCCGGAAGCCAGGTATTGTAGGGAGGGCTCTAGTGCCTTCTCCCCTTCCCACCTGAGATGCTCCCCCTTCAAGCCGTTTAGTCATTTATTCTCATTGTTGCTGGTACAGGTTTTAATTAGGAGGGTTTGAGTGCCGTTAGCATCCCTGTGCGTTAGCATCGCCATGCATTACGTCTGCCCGTTAGCATATCCGCATGTTAGCGTGCCCATGCCTTAGTATCCCCACTCATCAGCAAGCCCGCATGTTAGCATCCTTACATGTTACCATGCCCATGCAATAGGATACCTGCGCATGAGCATCTCTGCATGTTAACATGCATGTGTGTTAACGTGCCCACTTTTAGCCTGTCCACGTGGGAGTGTTCCTGCCTGTTAGCATCCCTGTTCATCAGCATGCCCATACGTTAGAATCCCTGCGTGTTAACATGCCTGTGTGTTAGCATCCCTGCATGTTAACAAGCCTACGTGTTAACATGCCTGCGTTTTAGCATCCCTGCGTGTTAACAAGCCTGCGTGTTAGCATCCCTGCATGCTAACATGCTTGCGTGTTAGCATCCCTGCATGTTAACATGCCTGTGTGTTAGCGTGCCCACTTTTAGCATGTCCACGTGGGCGTGTTCCCACATATTAGCATCCCTGTTCATCAGCATGCCCAAACGTTAGCATCCCTGCTTGTTAACATGCCTGTGTGTTAGCATCCCTGCGTGTTAACATGCCTGCGTGTTAGCATCCCAGCATGTTAACATGACTGTGTGTTAGCATCCCTGCGTGTTAACATGCCTGTAAGTTAGCGTGCCCGCTTTTAGCATGTCCACATGCCAGCATGCCCACACGTTAGCATCTCTGCATGATAACATGCCTGTGTGTTCGCATGCCCACTTTTAGCATGTCCATGTGGGAGTGTCCCCACCCGTTAGCATCGTTCCTGCCCGTTAGCATCCCCATTCGTCAGCATGCCTGCATGTTAGCATCCCCACATGTTAGTCTGCCCACAAGTTAGCATCCCAATAAAGCACGCACTACCGCCATGACTGACAGGGGGCCCTCCTGGTGTGAGGGGCTCTCAGAGCCACAGCCAGGGAGAAGGCGAACGGCTTATTGTGTTTCATGGTTAATTCTGTGTCAATTAGCCGAGTGCTACGTCCCCTCCAGCGAAATCGCGCGGCGAACAGAAGCCCACAGAATCCTCCAGCTTTGACAGGCTTAGTGTTCAATCATTTATCCACAGCCCGGGGGCGCCCAATCGCTGTCAACAAACATTCCATTGAAATCATATCAGTCCTCTTCCCTTCTTTCACTGCCACCCCCCTCCCTCCTTCGGCTTCTCTTTGCCTTATCATGCCCCCCCGACTCATCCTTTGCTGTTGTGATTTTTTTAAAAGCTCCATTTATTGTTATTTCTTCCTGTGTTTTCCCACAATATACAATATGCTGGAACAGTAATTCTCCCCCCCCCCCCAACACACGCACCCACCATATCTTCCTCCGATTCATTCAGGGCGTGACTCAGATCCTTCTGGGGGTGACAGGGTTCGGCTCAGACTCATCTCCCTGCCCAACAAAATGTCCTTGTGTGTCCGCCTCAGATGGGACATACAAAATAAGCACACAGACTCACTGATTCCCCATACTGGTGTGTGCTTCATTAGCTGCTTATATTACTTGCTGTCTTACTGGAACTTTGATTTGGGACAGGAGCACCTGTCCTTGCTTAACAAAACAAATCCTCTCTGGGGATTTGAACTTGCAGCCATCCTGTCGTTCTTCCCCCGGCCCTGAGCCCCCCCGGCCCTGAGCCCCCCGCTTTCTGGGGGGGAGATGGTGAGGTTTCACACCTCACTTTCGCTTGCCGGTGCGTGGCTGGCTCGGCATGTTGTGTGAAAGCTCACTCGGGCCTCGCTGTCCCGCATTGCCGCATCTTCCCCGCCATCAGCTCCTGTGATGGTGCCGCACCACTATCGTGGGATGGAGACCCCCCCCTCGAATCTCACCGCATGCGGGGGCTGGCTGACTCCTCCACCTACAGTCCTCCCTGTCGGCTCACCCCGAAGTCTTTGTGTCAAATGATGAAGCCAGGCTAATTGTCCAAACCCCTCCTCTACCCATGGTTTATGGAGCCCTGCGGTGCCAGACTCCTCAGTCTCACCTCGAGAGGCGAACCTCGTCTTTTATGAATGTCTTCTTTTTTTTTAAATGCCGCAGAGCTCACTCTCAAATACGAGCGATCAAGCACCAGGTCTGAGCAGGAAAGCTTCTGGAAACTACAGAGGAGGAGTCTGGGGGGACAGTATTCATCTGCTCCACGCGAAAGCCCACCACCGACAGCCAAGCTACCTCTGGTGGACAAACATCTCTCCTCAGCTCTCCAACCCCCCCCAGCCAGCACCCCCCCAAAGCAACGATCTGCAAGAAAGAAAGAAAAAACCATGGATGGAGAGATGGACCCCGGCCCCCAAGTGCATACTGCTTTTAGCCCTTTTGAAGTGCGGCAGTGAAAGGGGTGACCCAGCCTGCCCCCCCCGCCCCAGACCAGGTCCCTGTTTATGCCATCCCTTTCAGCCCTGCATTAGCATGTCACGTGCTCACTGCCAGGTTGCTAATGGTGCCTATTGTCAGGCCCCCCGCTCTGGGGAAGCTTCAAAGGGCACGGGGAGAAGAGACGGGGGCCGCGACACCTGGCCCCGTCCGCGTGCGGCCCGTGGCGACCGCCGGCCTCTCTGTGTGGACGCTGGCGAGGCTTCCCGCTAAGCGCTGCTTCCCGCTAAGCGCTGCTCTACAGCCTCCACTTCCCCTGCCCCGCTACATACCCTTAAAGGGACACGTTCATTCCAACTCGCAGACACAGTCTCAGATTTCTCAGCGAGACACGGAGGGCGACTATGAAAAATGCACCATCATTTTCTGCTCCCCCCCACACTTGTTCCTCGATGCATCTCCCTGCCTCCTTACGCTCCCTTGAAGCTGCTACAGTACTACACTCTGTTTACACCCTCTCGGTTTCCTGCAGCTCCATTTACCAAAACAACTAAAAAACAGCCCGTGCCTCTTCACGGGAGATTAATAAGTGAGTCTCGATCCGTTTCCCCGTTAAAACGCGAGACAAAGGTAAATTAATATTTTAAAATAATTATAGGATGCCTGAAGGTAAACTGAACAAAAAAAAATAGCAGGTAAATAATTGATTGCTCTGGGAGCGAAGGATGCGGGGAGAGATTTAGTGAGTCGGTCCTGTTTCACAGGAGCTGCCGATGTTCAGAGCGCTCCACCGTGCTTCTTGTTTGTCGGCCGGGGCGACCCGCAGCGGCTCTCTTCCGGGATGCGGAGGACGGAAATGTCCTTGACAGGAGCGAGAAGCCGGCATGGCCTCATTGCCGGACAGCCCAGCCATGTGGTGGCTGGTGTTTCCGGAAAGTGATTGATCCGCTCCGTAACACTTACCTGCCGGCTCAGTTTGGGAAGCACGGCTAGCGGCTGTCCGTTCCTGTTTGCTGTATTACGGGGCTAAAACACTTTCCTGCCAATCAGTTACCAGCAGCTGTATTAAACTGAGAGCCGCGTCCATCAGCAGTAATGATCCACACTGTGACACCAGCACCTCGTCGACTTTCTTTCTTTGAACAGCAATGGTTACAATTGTGTCATTGAATGAAACATTTATTCCTCTCATCTGGTGTCATTTCAAAGTACAAATGTGAATTAGTTCAGGTGTTATTTATTTGGTAATTGTTTCTCTTTATTTGATGACTGAGTAATGGTGGTGATTTCTCAGTCCAGGTAATGTCTTATTGGTACTTTCCCCGGTCCTTCCTTCGCATTTAGTGAGGAGTGTGCAGTTTAATTGTTGGCTTTAATCGCAGTTCCATGAAAGCCGCGTTCCCTCGTTCACACCGTGACCCCATTTAACTGGCACGGTCAGAGACCCTGAGGCTGGCATGGCGTCCAGATCGGACTCATGAATGAACGGGCGGGGGTGGGGGGGGGGGGTGGCGGTTGGCCGTGCCAGCTGGCACCACGCTACCACCGCGCCAATGCCCCCCCCAGGAGAGGTCATAGTCACAGACAGCCGGCACAGACAGCCAGCCAGCTGCTATGGCCGAACAGTGAGTCAGCGCCTGTCAGTCCAGCTGCATTGGGGTTGACAGCCCAACTCTCCCCCCAGGGGGCATTTGTGAATTTCGCAATTCCTCTACTTTGGTCTCAAGCCAAGCATTTTTATGCTGTTGCTAATTGTTATAACTACAAAACCAGGAACTAGAGTGCTTGTCACAGCAAGCCTGCATGATAAAATAATAATAATACGCACACATACACCGATTATGTTCATATTACATTGTAGGGACCAAATGCCCCCCCCATTTTGATACAAACCTGTTATTTTGATATTGTGGGGACCATTTTTCAGGTCCTCGCAAAGATCTGTGAATGCAATCAAACAACTAAAAATGCCAAAAGTCTTGTATTTTCTATATTTTCTATAGGGTTAAGGTTACGGCTGGCTAAGGGTCAAGGCTGTCATAGTTAGGGTTAGATATATTTGTATATTTAAATGTATATATATATTTTTTTAATTGCAAGAAAATTATTAAATGATATCTACAAATTCCCCAAATGGAAAGTGTGTACGTGTCTGTCTGTGTGCGTGTCTGTGCGTGTGTGTGTGTGTTTGCTTTGCACTGTCAAAGTGTTACCCAACCAGGACTTTAATCGTCGGCAGGTTGAAAATAGTAATTAATCCGTAACGAAGAGGAAACCGTTTGTCGTTGTGGGGGCGTCGCTTTGGAAACGCACGATTTTACACACAGTCGCGACCGAGGCCGAGGGTTATTCACCGGACTTGAACTCCAAGACATTCAAGCCGCTTTCTGAAGTTTAGACTTGTCATCTAGGTTGCCGCGGGCAACGTCGATCACCGCTGATTTATCTGAAACCCGTCCTGGCGTGAGAAAGCTGCTCGCTTTCATCCGCAGCCAGGTCGCAGTGAATGCTCAAAATCGCCCCGTAAATTATTAGCGTTAGAGTCGCAGGGACGGGGGGGTCGCTGACGAGACGGGGGACTCTTCTCAGTGCCGCTGGGTCACATGACCGGCGGAACCTTTACATAACCGAAACGGCTGTCGTAAGATGCTAAGGCTGACGTTGTGATTGGCATGAAATCGCCGCGGCGTTAATAACCCGTGTTGAGCATGTGTTGCTGTTCCTGTTTGTGGCCCCTTTCTAACCTATTTCAAGCACACTTCACACCCAGACTCGAGGTGGGTATTTGGGATTCCCAAACAAGGTCATCAGAGGGTAAAAGTCTGCTTTTCCTCCTGGAAAATTGGCTTACAACTTCCAGTGCTGCGCCTTAATCAGATCTGGGCCCAAATGTGTCAGCGTAACAAAGTATCCTTGGATTGGAGCATAAAGAAATCGATTCTGTGTCCGTGCACTCACACAGTCGTGGGCCGGACATCTCAGACCATGGGCTGTGAGGGGTGGTGGGGTGGAGATGGATGGGGGCACTTTCAGTCCGGCGTGTCTGGGGGAAGGAATTTGCGACCGGACGGATTTCATCCAGCTGCGAGTTTAGAATAGGCCGACTCAGGAACCGGGACAGTGAGGCCCCGTGGGTAGGGCCCCAGGCGACACCCCACGGATCGGAGGGGGTACGTTCCCACAAGACCCACACCCGTGCCGTATGACACAATTAACCTTTCGATTGACAAAGAGGGTCAAAATATCCTAGCGGATCGGAACGTGGCAGACGGAACAAAGGGCCCGGCCTGGACAGGCTCCAAGATCCCGTCAGTCAGCCTCACTGGAAGCCGCCCAAGGTCATCCTGTCAGTGGGCACCAGGACTTCAGCTTCCAGCAGCGCACTGCACACACACACACACACACACGCCCACTGCGCACACACACACGCACACATACACACACACACACACACACACACGCCCCCTGCGCACACACACACACGCCCACTGCGCGCACACACACACACACACACACACGCCCACTGCACACACACACACGCGCCCACTGCACACACACACACACACACACACGCCCACTGCACACACACACACACACACACACACACACACATGCCCACTGCACACACACACACACACACACACACACACACACACACACACACATGCCCACTGCACACACATACCATGTATACCTATCTTTATGGGGACACTCAATTCATTCCTATGGGCATAACCCTGATCCCAAGTA
>JAODKM010000014.1:22098-35036 GCA_026780845.1 Petrocephalus sullivani | reverse complement strand
CCCAGGGCATTCTGGGTAACGTAAGCTGCAGAGGTGGCGGTAACCGTCAGCACCGCGCCCAGGGCATTCTGGGTAACGTAAGCTGCAGAGGTGGCGGTAACCGTCAGCACCGCGCCCAGGGCATTCTGGGTAACGTAAGCTGCAGAGGTGGCGGTAACCGTCAGCACCGCGCCCAGGGCATTCTGGGTAACATAAGCTGCAGAGGTGGCAGTATCTGTCAGTACTGAGCCCACAGCTGCCTGCTGGCCGGGACGGGTCCCTCATCCTTGACTGCAGGGGCGGGGCCTGGCTTACCTGCAGATCCTTCCGGGTCTGGATCTTCTGTTCAATAACAAACATCTCCTTTTCTCTTGCGATGCGCTGGGCCAGCATCTTGTACTGGTGCCGTCTCTGCCTGGCCAGTTTCTAGGCGGGAGAGGAGTTTAAAAAGAAAATAATTATGGCAAAGGAGGAAATGCCTGCCAGTTACCTGTGCTTAGGTCAGGATGGGACTCCAGGACAACAGGAGGGTCCAAGGTACCAAAGGTAGTGTGCCCAGGCACACAACCACTGTCACGACGTCATCATTTTTGTGCAACATGCCCTTGGCCTGGGGGTGAGGTCTTAGACCCTCCTCCTATCCAGAGCAGGGCTCACCTGGGCTGCTATCCTGATTGGATAATCGGTTAATGACACCAAGTGCATGCCCAGTCCTGGGGCTTGAGCATGTAAGGGTGTTCTTGCCAACTGAGTACTCAGGCACTTGGGCAAACTCATTATTTCCCCAATTAAAGTAATTAAGAGCTCCTGTTACAAGTCCTATAATGAAGGATACTCAAAGCCCCTTGTGGCAAAGTGGAATTGAACATTGGATCATGGTGGCCTTTCCAGTTGCCAGGTGCTCTTGCAAAGCTTACCTCAATTTGCCTGGGATCTGTGGCCCCCTGGATGGACGTCGTCTTCAACGTCTCCATGGTGGGCCGGTTGAAGACTCTGCTCACTAGCTCAGGGGCTGTGTTCAGGTGTGCAGCCAAGTCAAAGTTGTCCACTAGGGGGAGCCAAAGAGCAGCAATGGAGAGACACCCATCAGCATCAGAGCAGCCACGCAGCCCCCGGCTGGGTACTCGTCCCGCAGCCTCCACTCAGGGCCGGCAAACAAACACAGCTCCTCTCACCTTCTTTTTTAGTGTCTACAAAAAACTTGTGTTTGTTCTTCTTTTTGCCTTGAGCGTCCAGGAGGTGAAGCTCAGACTTCAGCCTTTCAATTTTCTTGGAGGGGGACAGAATGCAGTATATTTCAGCGCCAGGCTTCCATTTGCAGGCTTATGACTAACTAGCCTAAACGCGGCGACGCGGGACTGTGCACAGACCGGGCAAGGCGGCACAAAATCAGAGGCCAATATCTCCGCAGCGACAGAGCTACCTTAGACTCGGCGACCCTCTTCATCCTCACGTAGCCGATGTCCTGAGTCCACATCATCTTTTTCTGCTCCTCTGTCACAACATCATCGTTTTTTGGCTTCTTGATGTGAACGCCGTCCTATTGGTCGGTGGCAGAAGGTCAAAGGTCACAGATGAACATGGTAAGACATGGAAGCCCACAGGTTGTTCCATGAACATGGCTGAACGTGGAATCCTGATTCTAACCTGTTACTTACAGTTCAAACCAATTATACACTTGAGCATGTTTTTTGACTAGAGGTGTATGGTATAAACTGTATACTCATGCGCGAGGCTGGCTCTGCCTGCTCTTCTGCTCAATACCACTCCACACTCCATTAAAAGGCATCCTGCTCCAGTCAAATCCCTCCACACTCGTTCCGATTTGGGCACGGCTCAGGCTTGCGGCATTAGCGGTATTGTCCAGCCTTTAAAATAAATACCGCTCTGCGCTCCTACGTGATGATGCAGCTTCAAAGGAACCCTTAAGTTTCAACTTTATCCTTACGGCTGCAGCAAGAGTCTATACCAATAAAATACATTTACAGATGTTTTTTAAAAAGTGTGTTTTTATTAATTATTACTAAGAAATCATTTGTCAATTAAAAACGTTCATAAATTCATATTTTTTTTTAAGTGCGTTTTCATCGATTAAGAAATCATTTACAATTTAGCTTGATGGCAGAATCGACATGTTTCATTAGATAATGTATAATTAGCTTGGCAGCAATGCGTTTTATCCATTATAACCGTATACCAAACTACTGCACCCTCTACTGCTACTCATCTGCGAGCCCTCGCACCCCAGATCAGCAGGTTGGTAAATAGCAAACCTGTATATCCCAACAACCAAGTGCGGATCTAGGTACAGACAGAATGGGCATTGCCAGGGCCCCCAAATTACCTGCACTATGGAGGAAGTGAAATGATCATCGGTTTTCTTGGTAGGGGGTCCTCCCAAATAAAGCTTTGCCTAGGCCCCCTGATAAGGTAGAACTGGCCTTGCTAATGACCACATATAAACGTGCCTATCTGCGCAGTCAGCAGAATGGCATTCTGGATGCTGCCACCCACCTGCAGCCGCGAGTTGATCATGTTGAAATAGAACTCGTCTGGGTTCTTCCGCAGCGCCTTCTTGCGGAGGGCCTGCAGCGTGTTCTGTTTCTTGTGGTAGTCACTGGGTTCCCAAAGAGAGCACAGATCATCGACACGGCTCAGTCGACCAGACTGCCAAACACGGCGCACTGCTGAGAATCCACAGTATGCCCGTCTGTGAGCATCTGCATTCATTACAATCAGAACAGAGAGAGAGGAGGCTCCAGTCACACTTATTTCCTTAGTGTTTCTACACAAGCCAGGAGCAGGTGAGGATTTAGGCAATACAGCAGAACTGGCACTGACTGCTGAGCTATTATCAAACAGCCTATAAAAGTCTGTAAGTGCTTGAATGGTTCTATATGGCATTGAATTTTTATATTCAAATGCTTTCCCAGTTTTTCTATTAAACCTAATAGTGTTGCTTTATTAGAAAAGATAAAGGATGTTTACCATATGCAGACAAGGCAAACTAATTTCGGAAAACTCAGATTTACAGCCATATAAATTTGCGTTTATCCCAGAGAAATTTCTGTATTAAGAGCACAACAACACTAATATCCCAATAGGGGGTTCATTTTGCATACTCAGTTACAATAACCTCCAATATTGACTAAAAAACAATAAAGGCCAATACGTTAAGCAACCTTAAGGCATACATTTTACCAAAGCACCAATTACAAGCCCTCCTAATTACCAAGTACAACTGAACAACATTTATTTTCACAGTAATGACTTTAAACTTAAAATCCTTATATTGGTCAGGACTTAAAGGGGCAGCTCAGTCCAAAACTGTAAAAAATGTTTTAGAAGGGCCTTAGTGCTATCTGTGTGAACTGCCTAGTTTTGGAGATATCGACAGTAGAAATGTCAGACCTCTCTTGATTATTATGGAACTGAATTCTTTCTATGATGATTAAAGTACCAAAAAAATACATCGTAAAAACCCCACAATACGACATTAAAAGAAGAATACAAAGTATAAAATTGTACATTATGCCGGATGCATGTTGTATTTCTTGCACATGGAGCTACCTTCTAACCCCCAGCTCCCTGGACCCCACATGAGGTGGCTGCCCTTCACGGCCAAGCTTACTCTCATGGAGGGCAAGGTTGGAGGAGGTGAGAAGAGAATTTATTGATCCCCGTGGGAAAATCCTCTTAAATGTTTCCTAAAACATCAGCCAGCAAACACTTAAGGGCTACATGGGCAGGAGTCAGTAGGGAAGCATGGTGCTGTCCTAAAACAAAGACTGTGCCATCTACTGAGCCATGCTAATGCTGCCTGCATAAAATCAGCAGGAGGGCTGCAACTGAGACCAAACAGGTGTTGTGCAGTTTCGGTTGTTAGAGACCTGCTACCAGTGCCAGTGTTCCTTTGCCAAAGGAGGAGGAGGAAGAAGAAGATGACAGTGTCCAAAACCCCCCCTAACAACAAGCCACTTCATGCTGCCTTTCCTGAAGTAAGCCAAACTCATTCAAGCCATTTTTCAGCTAATGCATTGCTTCTCCTTTGTTTGTCACCGGTCACAAAACCTTTTTGAACGTACCCAGCTCCTATACATGTTCTCCCTAGCATTTATTTTGGGCCACACTTTTTTCGTTGCATCTATTCATTTTTATTCCACAGTTGCACCTCACAGCTACAGACTCCCCACACCATCGTTTTAACCTCTCTCAATCCCTTGGACATTCATACACGACACACAGTCCTGAACTGCAATGTTCCTAGGTAGTAGCTTTCAAAAAAAGGGTCAAAGCACACAAATTTCTCTCATCAGTTCCGATTCATGTAATATTTTGAATTCCTGCAGTGTTGTGTTTGTAAATAATATCCCTTTCTCATGCTACAGTCAAGAAGTTGCTGCATGGAGGGAATAATCGATCCCGAGCCATCAATGTCAACCAATCAGGTGCTCCGGAACATGGTAACATCGTACTTAACATGCTCTCCCCTCTTAATGGATTGTTCGGGGACCCCATGTAGAAAAGTAAACCACTTTAGTAAGGTGTACCTTTCAGGTCTTAGTAAGACGCTGATGGACACCGTTATCGAGGAAATGCACCCCAGAACCGAGTGGGCGTGGCCCGGCAAGCCCGCAGCCAATAAGAGCAATCAATGCAATTAGGGACCGCCCATTACTCTTTCTGGCACTCCACGTTGCCGTCGGTAATACTCGTTAAAATGTTTCAACAGCAAATGAAATAACAGAAAATATATCATGGTAAAGAATTAATAGAATGCTGTGTTTCACTGCACAGAAAGGCGGCTACGTACTCTGCTCGGAGTTTGTAATCCTTTTTCTTCTCCAAAATACCCAAGTGTTTTCTGAAACCGGGCTGGTCAACACAAGGAAAAGGAAAGAACCTGGGTCAGATGTGAAATCTTAGATAAAACGAAATGGTAAAAGAAAGTGCAATTCTAATTCCTAGAGGCGGAGATGGCCGTAAAGCGTTCCATATGCCCGGAGAAAATCACACGACGAACTCCAGCTGCTAGTTAGTCTTACCTGAGACCTTTCCTTGTGGTTCCGCTGTTGAGATTTGAGCGCTTTCCTAAATGAAGACATTGTTCCACCCTACATAAACCGATATAAGCTTGAATATCCAAGCAGCCGAGACAGCTTCAGCGTGCTCTGAGTTCAATGTGCACACGTCAAATAAGTAAGACGATGTCGGCGTGATGACGTAATAAACATGCGACCCCACTGCGCATGCTTGCACGCCGCTTTTCTCATTTTTTCCCCATCCGCTTTTCTTATGATACGAATTTAAATGATTGTTGCTGATTATAGACGAGGATGCTTAAAATGTGTTTTATTTATCAATATACGCCTGCATTAAAAGTCAGTGTTATTTTATATAGTGGGTTGTAGTGCCGGTCAACCAGATTAGGTGGTTTCGACGGTACTGCGCGGTACCAGTAATCTGGTATTGTCGTGTCTCGGTTTAGCCAGCAGAGGGAGTCTGGGGACAGCGTCAGACCCACGCATTCCAACCCTCATAAGGTATACAATAAGCAGATATGATACAGTAGAAACGTACTGTACATAACTGTACTGTATGACTTGCTTGCTTCCTATAACTATTCTGAAACGCCTACATTGACATAAGTCTTGTGGTTCCAGTCGCAAATGCGGGCGCAGGTCAAGGGATACCTGTCAAGACTTCCACATCGCGGAATGTTTTGGTCCCCTTGGAGAGCGATGCGGGAAGATGCGAGGAACGTGAGATACTAAGATCATTACGAGATATCACGGGTAGCTATCTATCTAATCAGTTGCATCATACAGCAAAAGCCAGTACGGTCCTCATTGTAACTCATTTTATATTCATCTTCTAGAAACAGCTATTTGTGAATGCCATACGCAGGGGTCTAACTGCACAAGGTCCCATAGGCAGCAGCCCGGGGCGCCATCCCCTAGAAATACTGGCTACGCGATGGCGGGGGACTTGCCAGAAAGCTTGAAATGGGCCTCAACAGGCCTCCGATCGTTTTCCTCTACACTGCCTGGCCAAAAAAGGTCACCATTTAAATTGAAATCAGCAAGTACTTAAGAGCCAATGACTGGATCATTATTACAGCTCAGCAACGTTTTTTTATTACGTCTAGTATCTGCAATACGTAGGCCTACAAGATCAAAAAATGAATACAAATCTGGATGGAAAAAATGTTGTGATTTTGCATAAGCATGTGGAAACAATGCCATGATACATGTGCACCATAATCAAAGCTAAAGGTAGTCTGCTAAAATATTAAAGTGTGTGATTGTTTTTTGGCCAGACAGTGTATCTCTCAGGACCTCCTACCTGCACGTCGTTTCCGACGTTTCTGATTTCAATAAATATTCCAAAGGCCTTGGCTGCAGGCTGACGGCAGGGGGCGATATTGTTTAAATTTCTGCGATTTCCATCCCAAGGTTTACGGTAGTTTGACTCAAAGGCGGATTTGTTCTGTTAAGCTTGAGATGATCATAACACATAACGCAAAGTATGATAACATAAGCCATCTGTTTCAGAAAAGAACAAATGTTATTTACATGGAACAAAGAAGGGTCAGCTTCATTTTAGTTTGGTGGGTATGTTTTATTTTACTACTACAACTAAATAATATATAATAATAAAACCCACAACGTACTTCAAAGAATACTTACTTTTCCATCTGCATGTACTTTATCTGGCAGTTGTATAACATTGGACATCCAGAGTTTTTTTGTTTTTTTACAAAAAGATAAATACTCAAACCAATTAATTCAACATTAAAGCGTCCAGTGCCCTGTTTTGCTGGTCCCCTGGGCCATGACAGTCCGGTCCGTCATGCAGGTGCAGGTCCCTTGTCAGTTTGAGGAATACAGATGGCACAGGAAGGAGATCTGTATCAAATACAAGATGCATATTGCATTTATACTTTTTTGCCAGGGCTGCTGGTCCACATCACTTCGGCTGCTGTCGTGAGGGCCTCGGCTGCCTGAGAGATTGGCTAACGCCGGCAGATAATCCTGTTTTTCTAAGTTGTCTAAATATGATCTTCAGCATATTCAGGCCATCTGCCCCTTCCTTCCACTACTCGTGTGCTGTTTTCAAGCTGCTGGCTTTGAGCCGACTCCATCGTACACATCTCCGGTACCCCCCCCCCATCCCCCCCCTCCCCAATGACAGATACTATCACAGCTTTAATCCAGTGACAAGACTTGTAACTTTCTTACGTCTTTTTATTGCCTGTCTTGCCCCAATAATCTTGGCGGTTTTTCGTAGCGAAAGGCAGGGCATGGACGGAACACCGCAGGCACGGAGCGTGAGGCGAATGCCACAGCATACAGGCGAAATGTCGCACCAGAAGTGCACAGGGCGGTGCAGTCCTGTGAGCCGGTAGGTAGGCTAATGGCTAAAACGGCGAATATCGTGTGAAGGTTGCTGGTTTGAAACCCAGCTACTGCTTTGGTGAGGACTTGTCTGACCATGTCCATACCTCATGCGCGTCTGAACGGCGAAGCGATTTCTCAGCACGAGACCCTAATCCTGGCCAGACTCTGGTGCCGTCGCAGTCGTGGAAAATACGGACCCGGCGAGGAAACAGGGAGCCGCTCTCGCCAGAAGTCTGCGGGCCCATCGCGTCTCCCCACCGCAGGAAGAATTTGTTTTATATATGCGAGTCTGCAGCAGCACTGAATACTTTGTGCATGACGAAAGCCAGACTGGAATCAGTGTTTCCACACCAGCTCATTAAGTCATTGACTTCTTTGTCTCCTTGTTGTTGTCGATCTGTTGGGCTTTTCCGTGACCTTTAATTTATCTGCTCCGCACTGTTTGGTGGAAGAAGATGGTAGGATCGCAGTACAGGCGAATACCGGTGGGAGCTCTTAAAGAGAATGCTAGAAACACGAGTATTAAAGTATCACTCTGTCAGTATTTTCCCATTTGTAAAAGCAAGACAGTGACCAAAGACCCTCACACTTTGATTCCGCAAATATGGCTGTGCCTGCCATGTCTGACAGCTCTCGGGTTTCACGCAGTCCTGCGCGGATGTCCTGGCCTGGTCCACGCTGGCACGGGCTCAGAACCCAAGCCGAAGGCTGACATCAGCATCGCAGATGGTTACCTTGGGAATATGGGGGGTCAGTTATGCTGTTTCCATGGTGCATAGTCCAATTTATGGTAGCTTTAGCGTCTGTAAGGGGCTCAAACCACCGACTCTTCAGTTAACGGCTGAACGCAATGGCTGATTGTGCCACAGAGACGAACTGCACAGCCATCACTGTTTGGCAGAAGCATGATGAGATGGTCTGTGTCAGACCGGCATCGTTCAGACCTTCATGGCCAACATCCCATCTGCAGAAAGCAATTCCAGTAAATCAAAATGAGGTCATTTTGGTTTTGGAGTAAAGGAGGGGCGGGGACTCTTGGGGAGGGAAGGGTGCAGGTTGTCATTAGAGTGATCGCATATGGACTTCAGATGTCACATTCAGGCAGAGTGTCAGCACCATGTGGAAGGAGGGGAGAGGCTACAAACCCAATGGCTAGAAGTAAAGGAGGGAAGCAGGAGAAAGGGGCAGAGTGGAGAGGTACATCGTCAAGGAAGACGGGGAGATGGGGTGCGGAGGCAGAGCTGGCTGGCTAGCCAGGGAGGTACAGTAAAGAGGTAAGACAGGGAGGCAGGCCAGGGATGTGCAGTGAAGAGGCAAGACAGGGAGCCAGGCCAGGGAGGTGTAGTGAAGAGGCAAGACAGGGAGCCAGGCCAGGGAGGTGCAGTGAAGAGGCAAGACAGGGAGATGTAGTGAAGAGGCAGAACAGGGAGGTGCTGTGAAGAGGCAGGACAGGGAGATGCAGTGAAGAGGCAGGACAGGGAGATGCAGTGAAGAGGCAGGTCAGGGTGGTGTAGTGAAGAGGCAGGCCAGGGAGGTGCAGTGAAGAGGCAGGCCAGGGAGGTGCAGTGAAGAGGCAGGCCAGGGAGGTGTAGTGAAGAGGCAAGGCAAGGAGATGTAGTGAAGAGGCAGAACAGGGAGGTGCTGTGAAGAGGCACAACAGGGAGGTGCTGTGAAGAGGCAGGACAGGGAGATGCAGTGAAGAGGCAGGACAGGGAGATGCAGTGAAGAGGCAGGACAGGAAGATGCAGTGAAGAGGCAGGTCACGGTGGTGTAGTGAAGAGGCAGGACAGGGAGGTGCAGTGAAGAGGCAGGTCAGGGTGGTGCAGTGAAGAGGCAGGACAGGGAGGTGTAGTGAAGAGGCAAGACAAGGAGATGTAGTGAAGAGGCAGAACAGGGAGGTGCTGTGAAGAGGCATGACAGGGAGGTGCTGTGAAGAGGCAGGACAGGGAGATGCAGTGAAGAGGCAGGACAGGAAGATGCAGTGAAGAGGCAGGTCAGGGTGGTGCAGTGAAGAGGCAATACAGGGAGGTGCAGTGAAGAGGCAGGTCAGGGTGGTGCAGTGAAGAGGCAGGCCAGGGAGGTGCAGTGAAGAGGCAGGTCAGGGTGGTGCAGTGAAGAGGCAGGCCAGGGAGGTGCAGTGAAGAGGCAAGACAGAGCAGCAGAGCAGGAAGATGTGATGGCAAGGGGAGTGGGTGTTTTTTTCTTTTTCGGGGAAATGTGTCTGGAGTGGAAGCTGGGTCGGGCCCCATGCCAGCCGCTGGGCCGTCGTTAATTCCCTCCCACCCACTGCTAAAGACTGTAGGGAGCAGAGCTCACCTACAGCGGACTCTCCAACCGCAACCAGCAGTAAAATGCAAATTAGAAGTAATTAACGACAATCGCCCTGCTTATTTTCCCTGCGTGAGTCCATGCTGCGGAATATGAAATTGCCTGTTTTATTGGAAACAGCAAGTAACCAGCAAATAATGGGAAGGGGGGGCTAACGAAGTCTAGGCAGGGGGGGGATTGCTGTGTGCGACTCCCCCCTCCCTTAATTCCACTCCCCCTGCTGAGATCGTCCTCCATGTCATCAACACACTTGCAACAGACGCATTAGAGATGCAAGACATTAATAAGCAGTAGAGGTATGCAGATGTCTGCCCCGGGCAAGCGGGGCTGTGGGAGGCAGCGAGGGCGAGACGAGAAGCCAGTGCAGTGAGTTCCCACAGACAGGCCTGTTCTCCCAGTAGATGTGTCTTTACCTGCTCTGTGGGAGCACACAGAGGTGGAGTGCTTCTGGAGCAGGAACCTGGACCTGTTTTTTTCACCTGAAAGTCACATTCTCATGTTTTGGGGGTTTGGGGGAGGGGGGGGGGTTACAGGGTCACCAAACATTCCGGGCGGAGGGTCTCTATGGCAACAGCCCAGACGGGACAAGCCGGGGCGGGCGGAGGGGCAGCCGGGGAGGGCGGAGTGAGGGCTAGGGGCAGCCGGGGAGGGGTAGCCAGGGCAGGCGGAGGGAGGGGCAGCCGGGGAGGCGGCCGCGGCCCAGAGTCTCAGAGGTGGCGAGGGCTAGGGTGCCCGTTGTGGTACAGCTTCTGCTTGATGTGCACCATATTCCCACTGGAGTCCTCCAGCTGCCGCAGCTGTGCGCGTCTGCGCAGATCTCGCAGGTTACAGAAGCGGGGCAGCCACGACCAGGACGAGGTGTCTGTGGGGGAGACAGGGGGGGAGGGGCGCAGTGTCAGCCTCAACCTCAGCCCCCGCACCGCACCGCCGCCCTCAGGCTTTATCCCTCCATCACTGTATACCTTCACCACCTCCCTCCATCTCACCTTCCTCTTTTCAGGACACGCCTCCCTTTCTGCCTCAGTCATATTGGTCATCCTCAGAATTTTAAGCCTCCTTTATATAGCCTGTGACCACGGCACATGTGTGTGTGCGTGCCTGTGCATGTGCATGCGTGTGTGTGCACTTCTGTACGTGTGTGTCTGCATGTGCATGTCTATGTGTGTTTTTGTGCATGTGTGCATGTGTGTGTTTCTGTGTATGTCTGTGTGTGTGTGTGCATGCCTGTGCATGTGTGTGTCTGTGCATATGTGCACTTGTGTGTGTCTGCATGTGTGTGTGTGTGTGTTTGCGCGCGAGTATGTTTGCGCCTGTCCCTGTCCTACATCGGTGACCCCCATTCCGACGTCTCCGTTTTTAGATTCCTCCATCCCAGCTCAGCGTCTTCGCGTCTCGCCTCCCTGCCCGCAATCCAGGCACTCGGATGAGAACCGCTTATCGGGGGATCCGACCCAGCCGACTGTGAAGGAAAACGGCGGCCGGGGCTTGCAGCACACACACATTGGTGTACATCTATTGTGTGGGGGGGTGGCTGGAATAATTTTGGTAATGGAGGTGCAGGGGTGACAGAACACCATCCACTAGTGAGTTAATTACAAAGCCCTCAACTGCCGGCATGTTTTGGGGGGGGGGGGGTAATTAACATTAGACTATACAACAAATTAACAGTAATACAATAAAATGTAGCAGAAATTGTTGTAGAATGTAGAATAGCAGGTTAGACAATAAGAAGTGTGCAGCTTTGCCCCCAAACCTGTCCTCAGGGGCCCCCAGCCATTGTATGGATTTGCTAAATTTCACCACCAGCTCACTTAATCCATTAACTGAATTAGCTAATTAACTTCATTGGGTATTGATTAAGCAAGCATGGTCTGCTAGTGTTCAAGTCAACAAATGAATGGGCATAGTGGGTGCTCACTGGAAGCAATAGGGGTGTCTGAAGGGGGAATTTCAGAATGGCTAAGCTGACACACTTTGATTAACCAAGAAAAAACAATTTTTACAAAACAATCACATACATTTTTTTGCCAACTATAACTAGCACAGTGCTTTATGCATAAGAGGACAACTGTAAACTTAAGTAATCATTACTGTCAAATCCCCAGCATTCAAATGAGGAAAATTAAAATAAATAAATACTACTACTATTACGACTACTACTAATAATAATAATAATGCCGTTATGGATCACAGCTGTCTGTCTGTCCTTTACAGGTTCCATTTGCATTTCTATGGCGAGAAAAGCGAATGCGAGAGAAGCTTGACATCCCAGAAAAAACCAACCTGAAAGACAGACAGGGAGCTGGACAGGGAGCCGAAGAGGGAGGCAGAGTGGGAGGCAAGAGGGAGGAGAGGGAGCCGGAGAGGGAGGCGGAGCGGGAGGCAGGGAGCAAAGCAGAGTGGAAGCCGGTGAGGGAGGCAGGAGGGAGGAGAGGGAGCCGGAGTGGGAGGCGGGAGGAAGGAGATGGAGCCGGAGAGGGAGGCGGGGAGGGAGGCAGAGAGGGAGGCGGAGTGGGAGCCGGAGAGGGAGCTGGAGAGGGAGCCGGAGAGGGAGGCGGGAGGGAGGAGAGGGAGAGGGAGGCAGAGTGGGAGCCGGAGAGGGAGGCGGAGTGGGAGGCGGGGAGGGAGGCAGAGAGGGAGCCAGGGAGGGAGGAGAGGGAGCCAGAGAGGGAGGCGGGAGGGAGGAGAGGGAGCCGGAGAGGGAGGTGGGAGGGAGGCAGAGAGGGAGCCGGAGAGGGAGGCGGGGAGGGAGGAGAGGGAGCCGGGAGGGAGGTGGGAGGGAGGAGGAGAGGGAGTCGGAGAGGGAAGCAGGGAGGGAGGCAGAGAGGGAGGCCACGCCAGATTAAGCCGCAATCTAACAGCAGAAGATGTGGGTGGGTGTAGCCTGGTGTAGCCATGTGCTTCGGTAGAGGACAATCTTAGAGATGGTGAGTTTCGCCACTGTGGCCCCCAGCATGCCCCACACCAGCAGCGGGCCGCCCACGTGTGCCAGCTGTGTGCCAGAGTAGCACCTGCTGCTAAATCAGGGCGCATGTGACCCTGCTGCCAGCCAAATGTATCACCCAGCCCCCCCACTGCTCACCCCCCCCCGTCACCACCCACAAGCACGTACCCGGACCCTGCACTCAGGGGTAAAGCAGCACATCAGAAAAGCGCGCCCTTCAACTCAGAAACGCGCGCAGGGGGGGGGGGGGGGGGGGGGGGGGGGGGAATATTAGCAGTCATCAGAAT
>JAODKM010000013.1:450493-462112 GCA_026780845.1 Petrocephalus sullivani | reverse complement strand
GACCATATGGTGTCATTAAATAACAGTGTTAAAATACATAATCTAATACAAAATTAACAGTTTACATAACAATTTTAGTAGAAATGCCTGAAAAGGGCACCAAAGGCCTGGTAAATGCAGTTGTTACACTTACATGATGATTGAATTCCTTGTAATATATGGGGGAGGGGGCACAAATGTAAATTTCTGCTTAGGGCACCCATTTGGCCAGCAGCAGCCCTGTCCCTGAGACATGCAGCATAGCCCCCCACCGCTCTTGGGTTTTCCCCGCGTTTCTACAGCGGTTCACGGGGAAAGCCGTTAATGAACTTTCCCAACACTAATCTCCATGGGCAGCACGGTGGGCGAGCAGTCTGTGAGACGGCGTGACTCACAGCGGGCCAAGGGTCGGCTACGGAGCATCAAAGTTTTTTTGTCATTCCCCCGAATTATCCATTTTCCCATTTTTTGCAGCTGACCTCCTTTGTGTGCCCGTGTCTGCTTTCGGTTACTGAAACCAATAGCTGTTGGGGAAGTGCTTTGCGTATTCTCACCAGTGGGGGATCGGTTGGCGAGGACGTGCTCAAGTTTCTGCTGTGGCGTTGCGTGGGTGGCAAGGGCAGCGCTGGGACTGTGGGTGGCTAGAGAGTTTACTAAGGACATCGGTTTGCTATGACGGGACCCTGCCATCGTGCTTCCGAACAAGCGGCTTCACCCAGACCGCTTTGGGTGACAGCATCAAACTGCTAGCTAGTAAAGTGTCAGGCTCTTGGCAGCCAATCAGAATCGAGGGGTGTGTGGCCATATCTGACCTATACATCCTGATGAGAATCTTCCAGCTTTACCTCAAGAAACCATAAACCAATCTTTCTGTCTAGGTGATTGCTGATATTGGAGGGTCAGTTGTTTCAATGTAAGGCTTTGTTTGGACATAAATGGTAAATAAAGGGTATGAAAGCATCATCAACTTATTGTGATGGGCTTCATAAACACTCATGGAGAACTGTAAAATGCTTCTGGGGACCATTTGGAAAGATGAAATTAACTTCTACATCATGGAACTGTAGTGCATATTTTATATGAAATTGATTTGCCAAGACATCAGAATATGTATGTAGACTATGAAGGTGTCAGACCCATGTACAGTTAGTCTGAACATTAACCATTCCACCGCTAAGCAAGCCGTGAATGTGGTCGAAGGCCAGCAGGTTCATGACCCAATGGCTGGCGGCTGAAACCGTCAGAGCGGCCCAGCTGTTATACTTCTGACGGGTGTGTATGTGACACCTGAAGTACTTCAGTCAAACAGTAACTGTGAACGTGGCCCTGGTGTTCAGCTAGATATAACAGCTGAGAACGGAATGAACCAGAATGAACCCGAATGGAACAGGGCCTGCGATAAACATGCCATGTCTTCCAACTAATTAAACACTAATCATGGGAATGAGTAAAAATTAAACTGAACACACACACACACACACAAAGTGAAACTCTCTCTAGCAACACAACAGACCAATCATATCAATAACTGGAAGAGCTCAGAAAACATATTATGGTCTGTGTGGTTAAATTTTTATCACAGTTTCCTTGAAACTGATTTCGTGAGTGTTTTAAATTTTTTTCCCCTCATGAGCCAAAGCCATTCAGCCTGCGGATTAAACGCGACGTGTCTGTCTTTCTCTTTGGCGACGCGGTAATCCTGTGCGGTAATCCATTTATGAGCGCGAGTCCATCAAAGTGGAGTAAATAAATAAATAACGGGACCTGGAACACAGATTGGGGGGGGGGGGTTGCACTCCCTCCGAAGGGCCTATTCACCACAGGCTGAGAAACACAGGTGGCCTTTTAAACATTGAGGCAACACTCTGGCCTCAAACCAGACCAAAGTAATGCCTTCCATGAAGTATCTCATGTCCCAATTCCATGTTGTGTTTTTATTTTTATTTTTAAGATCACAAAGCCGTCTCCGCCGCTGACATGAGGGATTAAGTGGCAATATAAAGCGCGCGCGTGGGCTTGTTCCGGAAGCCATCCTGCTTTTTTTAAACACTCACATAGAATTGGACTACTGGAGCTATCTGCTCCGTGGAAATGCAGCTATGTCCCATGATGCAAAGCGTCACCACCCACCCGCCACACTCTGAAGCCGTTAATGTTCCGTCGCGCCGGGCCGCCGTGAGAAGGCCTCCCCTGCATAAATCATGGCGTGCAAGCCAGATGTGGCAGGGCCCGCTGCCCGCCGGCCGCCCTGACAGTCCCACGCCGCCCATTTGACCTTAGCAATTAGCGGCGTAAGACCGGAACCAGAGCTGCGCCTGGCGTTTGCCCTACGGTGGCGTGAGGTGCCGGGGCGAGCGGCACGGGAGAGGGAGAAGGAGAGAGAGAGACAGAGAGAGAAGGGGGCAGAAAGAGAGACCGTGGCAGGGAGACAGGAGGGGGCTCGGAGGGAATGGCAGCACTAATGGGGGCTGTGTCTGTCACAGTGACTCACTCTCTGCCAGGAAGGCGACCTAGCCACCCCCCCCCCATCACCACCAGTGGACGCCTGGAGCTACAGAGATCCTGTCCCTCACACGCTGTCCCCATGACGCCGTCACAGTGTCGCCCGGGGTGTCTGTCACCACTCTTGGTGGCTCAATCAGGACCACATCCAAGCAGCTTAAATAGTTACCGGCCCTGTACGTGCCCGAGGGCAGCCGTACCGCCGAGTCCCGGACACGGGGAGCAGAAAAATGAAATCCAGAAACGAGAAACGGAATGACCCCGGGTTTTCTCTCTCTCCCGAAGGTCTGAGGGGACGCAAAAGAAAGAAAGTGACCTCAGTTCAATTGTGTTGCCATGGAAGAATCGACGTGACACATTCGTAGGGGTTCAGTGCCATGAGCGGCAGTGAAAATTGTTAAAAAAGCTGTTTTTCAAATATGTAAAAGGGTTCCGGAATTAGTTGCTAGGGAATAATTCGGGGCACTTATAAAACTTATATTTATGACATTAGCTCACCGAAGATGCCAGGAAAACCTGTTTTTCCAGGAACAATCCATTTAAGGGCATTAGACTCCCATGTTCTTTTCAAAATGCGTATTTGCCCGACAATATACTTACATATATTGTCTCTGTTGCTAAAGTTGGAGATTGTCTCTTGGTACTGTATGTAGTATTTTGAATTACTGGTATTCTTGACAAATCTGATTGTCATTATCGTTGCTGTTGCTATGGACACCATCCTGTTTTCATCATCTCATCCTTTCCTTGGAAAAGGAACACGATTTCTTTCATAGCTCGTTGTCCTTCTGAAATGTCTCTGTTATTGAAAATGGCCCCCTGACCCACTTTGCAGTATTGCAACAGACTCTTATTAAACCAGTTTTAGTGCAGCGTATACATATGCATGCAGATACATATATGCATACATATACGCAGGGAAATGCTGAAAATCTGTTGCTCCGTATCGCTCCCATAATGCCGTTAATTAGTTTGTCCTTGGTTAGTCTGACCTCAATTACTGTCGTTACACACAAATCAGAACAAATGACTCATTCGTTTTAGTGTGGCAGTCGTGTAAGGAAGCTTCTGCAAAACATCACCAAGTGCTCCTGTGACAGTGGACAGGGGTGCTTGTGTTTGTTTTCTGCTCTTACGGTGCTCTGCATGCACTCAGACAAACAGACAGACGTTGTGATGTAGCTACAGTGATAGCGCTGGGTTCACAGTATCTCTTATAAATGTTTGTAGCAATGCAATCACTTGCAGTGGATTTTTGGAAAATACTAAGAACATGGCGATCACAAAGTAAGTGCAATTACAAGGTGTGTTAGGGGCTGCACTGTGCTAGGATCCTCGGCAATAGCTCTCTGCTAAATGAAGCGTTAAAACAGGTGTGTGTTCCTGGGAATAACTGCAGCACACACAGTATCCCCATAGATAATTTTAGGACAAAGTCACGTATCTCACGACCGGCCCTTTGAAATTTACTCTCCCTCCTTGGTTGCAGAACAGCGCAGGTCCGTAGCATATAACTTATTTGAATTGATGCATAGTTCAGGGGGGGTTGTTAACTATTAGCGGATGCTAGTGGTAGGCTGCAAAAGCTTTCATTGAGGCATATTTCGGCAGTCATCAGTGAACGCCATTGAATGAAACCGAAATGACGTTTTATGGTGGCCCTACACTTTTTAAACATTTCTGGTTTGGACCCCAAATTTTCAAAGTGGTGCCATCATAGTGATAGAAAAAAAGTACTGTCCTCAGGATTCCTGTTTTGTACCTTTCTGGCCTCTGCATGGTCCTTAAATGCCTGTCACCCTCTACCTGAAAACCTCTTTCTCTTTGCCTGGTGGTCTTGCTTCCTTTGCTAGCTAAGGCTATGACCGTGAGTGTTGACTGATTTGTTGGTGTCGCTCAAGCCGATGAGCCGATATAATCTGTTTGGTCGGTGCGGTTAATGTTTTTTATAAAAATGAAACAAGCAGTTTTGGCATGGGCATATGACCCTAGAGCAAGACGGCGTGCACGATAGAGAGCAGAACAGCACAGGCGGCGCTTATAGGCTTACCGAACACTGACCTTCAGACTAAATACTTATGTTCAAACGGTGTAAGAATAACAGCTTTCATGGAGCACTTAGCAATGACTTGCATTCAAATTTAATGTGAAGTGGGGGAATTCACATGCAAGCCTTTTTCCAGAAAAAAGAGACTCAAAAGACTGCCCGATGCGTTTTAGCAGCAGCAGTCATCTTGGCCTCAAATGAATGTCTTAGTGACGGCCTGCCCTGACATCGGCCCCGATTTTGGGAACTGTGGCCTATCCATCTGAATAAGTAATTCTCTGTACATCGGTGGTGTGTATCTGTGTGTGTGTGTGCTCATGTATGTATTAAATTGTTGGGACCAAATGTTTTCACAATGTGATAAAAACCTGTTATTTTGACATAGTGGGGGGTATTTTATTTGGTCGCCGCAAGGGGAAACTCTGACTGCAATCAAAAAGTTAAAGATCATAAGTCTTCTATTTTGTTTGGTTATGGTTAGGGATGTGTAGGGGTTAAGGTTGCCCATGGAAATCCACAAAGATATGAATATAAATGTGTGCGTGTCTGGACATATTTATATTACGTTGTGGGGACCCAATTTCCCCACAGTGTGATAAAAATCTGCCTTGTGGGGACATTTTTTTGGTCCCCATAAAGATAACCTCAATTTTATAAAAATCAGTGTCTGCAATCAAAAAACTAATAATGCTAAACATCTCATATTTTGTTTGGTTACTTATGGTTAAGGTTAGGGCTGGGTAGGGGTTAAGGTTGTCATAGTTGGGATCAGGGTCATTGCCCACAGGAATGAATGGAGTGTCCCCATAAAGATAGGAATACATGGACTGTGTGTGTGTGCGTGAAATCACGTATGTGTGGGGATGTCCTTGCGTGACAATGTACACAAGGCTGTTTGAGTATGAGCATGTGTGTGGCTTGTTTTTGAGCTAGCTTGAGTTTGTCTGAGGAAGCATATGCCAGTTATGACGCATTGTGTATGTTCAGTATCTGTTTGTCTGCATCAGCCAGACAACCGTATCTCTACCCAGTCCTCTGGGGACCCCCAGATATTCCACATTTCTGTTCCTTCCTAGCTCCCAAGGCACCTGTACCAGGTACTCCATATTCTTGATGAAGAAGTATGGTTTAGTCTTGATTGTTTGGTTCAGGTCTACTGTAAGCTGAGAGGGAACTATAATTTGGGGTGTCTGGGGGTCGATGTGGACTGGGTTGGGAAACACTGTAACTAGTTAGTAGTTAGTCTAGTAGTTAGACAATATTGAATAATATTGAGCATTGTATCCCCGTGTCTTGCGAGTGAAAAGATATAAGCCTACATGTGTGAGGTTGTGAATTTGTGTATCTGTAGTGGTGCCTGCCTTCCGGTGTGTTTGTATGTGTGCGCATGCACGAGGGCACGCATGTGTGGGCCACGGGGGCAGCCATGTGGCCATGTGGTGAGGTCACGGCGGTAGCCGGGCTCCTGCCGGGCATGCTGGCAGCGACCCAAACGGACGCGCGGCGGAGTGACAGCTTGCCCTGCACGGCATCGGTCCGACGGCAAGGCCAGCATCCGGGGCTCAGAGTTTCGCCTTTCCAAAAAAGGGGCGGGAGGAGGGTGGCGGTTTCAATCCGTGCTTTTCCCAAGGAGCAGATTACGCAAGCGAGACATTAACCACAGACCTCCTCCATCTTCCAGGAGGGATGCGGCCAGTGAGAAGGTGTACAGATCCTTGGTCGTGTTCCCAGGCTTTGTGTGAATACATTTCTCTCTTCCCTTATTAGCATCTTCAGTCAATAATGACATGAACATTGTCAAATGCACCTCACAGAGCAATGTTCTGCGGATAGCCGATTTTTCAGTTTTGTTTGTTTCTTTGTTTGTATTTAATCTTAGAAGTTGCCTGTTCCTTCTTATTTTTCGTGTGCATGCATTGGGCTGGTGCCCCATCTCGGGTCCCTGCCTTGCACCCAGTGTTTCCATAATAGGCTTCTGTACTGGACAAAGAGTATCGAAGGTGAATGAAAGAATGAATTGTTGTTTCATATACGTCGTCTATCAAAAGGTGCTGTTTTTCGGAATTCAGGTAGTCCCCGACTTATGATGGAGATGCGTTCCGATGACTCCATTGTAACTTGAAAATATTGTCTCCTGTGTCAATATCGAGTTGAGATGGGCGTTGAAACACCAAAAACACAGAAAGAATACACGCTTAAGTGTCGATCGCCAGCGAGAGCGAGACGGGAGACAGCTACATCCCAACAGCGTCCCGACGTGTCGCACCGGGTAGGCTGCTGCGTCTGCCTGCCGCACATCGTCATCGTAAGATCGAAAAATCGAGCCGTCGTAACTCAGGGACCATCTGTATATAAAACATCTTTTAACTTAAATACCACATTTTGTATAATTTGTAAAATTTACAGTTTAGAAAAACATCACACATCACCTTACCAGATTTTAATCATTACAATAATTTACTTTATTATCAAACTTGTATTGAGGGAATAATACAACTTGTTGTTTTCTTAACACCTGCCCCCTTTTGTTCTCATTGGGCACAGTGTGATGGACCCTGTGTCGTGTGTGGTGAGTCAGGATGTCAATCACAGGGCTTCATTAGCAGGGGGCAGGGCTTGTAGGGGAGGGACTATGGGATACCCTATGGCTAATATCGCCTCATGTAGGTCCTGACAGATGTTCTGCTATCTGCCTTGTTGGGGAATAAATGTAAGTAGCTTGTCCTAGTGCCTAGTGAGAGAGAGAGATGGGGAGGGGGGTGGGGGGGCATGAAGCCTTTGATTTATATTTTATCAGGGCCCTGTAGCTCTGACGTGTTGCACACCACTTTGTGTCAGCCCTCTCTCTGCTTTAACATCGAACCTCATGTTTATCTCACCTCATCCTCTTTTTCTGCCTCCTTTGCATCCCCCCCCCAAGCCCTCAGGGGGTGGGCAGAGAGGAAGGACGGTGCTCTACATTTACATTTTTAGTTGCCTAGCACGGGCTTTTAGCGCCAGCTCAGCAGGCCGTCTCCCGGGGGGGGCTCCAGCCCGCCGCTGGCCTCCTGCCCATGCTCTGCTCTCCTTGCTGCGTCCCGGACAGGACGCAGAGCCAGAATGTGACCTACAGGACTTTACCCCTCACCTTAGAGGTCATGGCAAGCCTCCTGATGGACTGAAAAAGCAGTTCCTCATTTGCTTATTTGATTCCAAGGCCATTATCGCCATGTGTTGATTTATTCCATAGCTGCTCTTATTCAGTCGTTTATATCATCAGTTTATTTACATCCTTCCCTTAAAATGTGTTTTTTTTGCCACTGCAATTAAAAGAGGCAATAATAAATCGGTAATAAACAGGCATGTCTGTGCGTGGGCATCAGAAGTGCGGTCGTGATGGCCAGGCTGTACAGACGTGAACGCCGCACATCTGTGTAAATATGGCTGACCCGCGGCCTATTAATAACGCGCTAATTAGCCAACACGCGGCCCGCTTCCCGCAGAACGCCTCTTTCTGAGCTCTCCGGCAGGCACGGCCCGCCCGAGTTCCCGGCGCCTTTCGAACGCGGACACCGGATACCTCCGCGCGCTCACTTAGCCACGACAGCTTACCGTCTGCTCGGATCACGTTCCCGAAAAGCCCAAAAGCAACACTTATCACGCGGTATGGCTGATGTCTGGTAGGGGCCTGTATAAACGCGTTATTAGAGCAGTATAATGTGGAAGGTCGGCACTCACATGACATTAAGTGAAATAAATGCCAGTTACCTAGAGTGCAGTAATGAGCCTTTAAGTTCCCGTAGTATCCCAAGCAGGTCTTCTTCATTTCCACATGATTTTCCCCCTTGGACCGTTCAAACTTGTTTGGCCTTTAGACAGTGATGGTTTTAATTACATTTAATTATGCCCACCCCTTTTAATTCGTGTTGCCATTCAATTAAAAGTGTCCTCTGCACAGCCCTATTAGGGTGACATAACATTGGGTGTTACCCTGGCCCAGTGAGTTTTGCTCACTGGTCAAATGACTATCAGCCGTCGTTTGAACCATTTATAGTCTGTAAAATGGTGACTACAGTCAAACCTCCCTTATCTGGACCTCCAATATACGGGCACCTCCCTCTACCGGGCAGCTCTAGGCAGGCGCATGCGCACATTAATTTTACACAATCAGTAGCTGTTGTTACGAGCCCCAGTCTAGGGTTGGGGCGTAACAGAGTGACAGGGAAAGGGGACGTGGAGTAAGGGAAGGATAGGGTGCGATGGACAAGGGGACACACAAAGGGGTATTTTTTTTATATTTTTCTGTTTTTATTGACACGCCACAGACACAGAACAAATAAACCCGGTGCAAAAGGACTCAGGAGTGACTGTAGCGATAACAATAAACAAAACTCAGCTTCCGAACGCAACCCAAAGCTAACGTACCTAAGTGCAGAGAAAACAGAAACACAACAACAAATTCAATAATCAATAAGTGAGCAGAGCTTCTGAGACGTCTTGCGGTCGGCTTTTCACTCCGGAAGACGGAAGTGACGAATGTTGCATACGGAGACATTCATCAAGAATAAACTGTATACTTATGAACTGTATAAAATATACTGCAAGAATAAAATGGGATGATTTGCTAGCTCATACTGAAATAATATCTTATTATAAGCCTTGCACCTCATTAATATCATGTAGTTTGTATGTGTACACATGTACGTTGGACTGTATTGTTCATGTACATGTACTGTTCTAAGTTACGGGCATTTCTTACTTACGGGCACCCCTTGGCCTCATTCTGCCCGGATAAAGGAAGTTTGACTGTATTGGTCTTCTGTATGTGCAGTCATGCTGCGGGATGTTTTAGGCTGTTGGAATCGGATTGCAAAATTTTAGAACTTTCCTGGGTATTTAAATGATAGCTAGTGAGCATCTTATTGTATGGGATCCTGCCAGTTTACACTGCGATGGAGCCTGAGTGGATTGAACTTGATGCAAAGCTTTATGGGAAATCTAAAATGGGTTTATCCTTTAGCAGAATAGGTTTGAGTATGTGGAGGAATACTTCCACTTTATGAATAATATATATAGATATTTATGATCAATATAACAATGTCTACACTGCGCTAGTCAGTACAAAAGACTGATAGTGGACAGAGATAAGAAAGGATACTTAACTGAATTGATATTTGACTCATAGGTTGCAGGATGCAGGACAGAGGACATTTTCAACTTCAATAGCAGAGCTGTATACAGAAGGAGAAATGTTTACCTGTTTACCTCTGCTTAGAAAAGCCTATAGATAAGGATTCCTAAGTATTAAAAATGTCAACCGGTTTTCTGGAATTATCATGTCTGGGGTCCAGCCATGTCTCATTCTTTGGCTTGGCAAATATATATACGCCCACTTTTTGTGCCCAGCCAATTACAAGCCACCATGTCTGCAAGATGCCTGCTGATTGGTGGAGTGATGTGACCCTTGATTCAGCAATTGGCCCATCATGGACACCTGACAGGTAGATGTTACACAACATGACACAACCATGATATAACACAACCTTTTGAGCTGCCATTTACGTTGACTTGATGAGTGCAAGTTAACCAACCTTACCAGGCTCACGGAATGGCAAATGGTCAGAGCCACAGCTGATACCACCACCTTGCAGACATTGCATCTCCTGCTATAAGCTGTTCAGAAGTGCTATAGCAAGACCTTGGTTCTTAAGAGCCATTGAACCTGAAAGTTGGCTGGAAAGCCTCTGCTGTTATTAACCCACAATGAAGGTGATTAATTAATTTAGTTTTTGAAACGATGGTCATTCTAATGTGTGACAACCCCGAGCCTCTTTAGCTAGAAGTGGCCCTCACCAGGAGAACATGGATGGGTGATGGATATTAAAGTAATATGCAGGGTACTGTAACAATAGTATGGTGTCATTACTGAGGCAGAATGGAAAAGTGAATGAGAACCTAAGGTAGTTACTTACCCCCCCCCCACATTACTTTGGATGTATTTATAGAGTAGGCTGAAGTTATGGCTGTTTTTCTGTTTGTCTCCTTCTCCTCGTTCCTGTTCGTACTTGTCCGTGATAAGCCGATCCAATACAAAGGAAGCCTGCCAGTTTGTCTCAATTATCCCACTCGCCGCCCACAGTGCAACCCCCACACACCTCGCATCTGTGTGTGTGCGTGTGTGTGTGTGTGTGTGTGTCTGTCTGTTGGCGGGTGTGTGCGTGTTTCTTTTCGGTCTATCGCCTTCGAATGGCGCGCGCCGTCTCCACGTTGTGACTCACTATCACGGGGCGTGCCGAGGCTGGCGTACACCGGTGGGCATTTCACTATGTCTCCTCGTTAGCCGAGTGGCACCGACGTGCCGTCTGACACCACCGGGGGGGCTTCTGACCCCTCCTGCCTAATTTTTGTCACATGTTATGGGCAGGAAGGACGAGAGGGCCTTTCTGTAGGACGTGACCTTTGCACTTTCTGCGTGTTTGGCGCATGTTGACATATTTTTTTTCCTGCCTATCTTGCCTTCTGGTCTGCCTGCTCTGGCTTTTTCCTGAGCCACAGAGATCAGGCTGCATCGAATGTTTCTCGAGGCTGGGATGTGCTTTTGCCCGATGAATTACACATTCTCACCACTCCCTCAAACTCCTATCGGTTCAGTGCCTGACTTGCTTAACTTTTCCCAAGAAGGAAGTTCTTTTCATCATTTCGATTTTAAATATCATTTCCTCATTGCTGGCTGCAGCACGCGTTCCTGGCTTTATAATAGACGGGCCCCGTTTTCATCAGGAATGCCAAACTTGAGCTGGAGGAGCAGACGTCTTCCGTGTTGGTGACATGACCTTTGTGACTCGCTCCATTTCAGTATATTATAGGCTGATGAAGACCTGCTTAGTCGCCGTGATGGAATTACCGAAATGCATATTCCCGGGGTGCTTCACACGAAAGTATAAAATCTGCAGACGCCTTTCAGGTTTCCCCGAATGGTTGCGCGGGGGATTCCGCTCACGAATGTAAGACAACCTTAAAGCTCAGGTTTGATAGAAATGCCTTAGGGGGCGGGATGTCAGAGGTGGGGGGGGGAGGGGGGGGGGCGGCCCGGCCGGACGCCCGGCCTCGCC
>JAODKM010000013.1:360373-376947 GCA_026780845.1 Petrocephalus sullivani | reverse complement strand
GGCCATAACTGGGGAAGGGGGCCCCAAGGACCCGGGGGGGGGGGGGGTTGGGGCGACATGCCTGCAGACTGTGCACCCCACCCCTGTCTTCAGTGTTAATGCCCACATAGACACAGACCCCCCCCCCCCCCACACACACACACACACGTATGTATTCAATGACAACCTTAACCCCTACCCAGCCCTAACCATAACCATAAGGAACCCAACAAAATACAAGACTTTCGGCCTTTTGATTGCATTCACACATATTTATAAAATTGAATTTCCTCTTGTGGGGTCCCCACAATGTCAAAATAACAGGTTTTTATAACATTGCTGGGATATTTAATATACGCATGCCCACATACATGCACACGGACACACAGACACCGACACACACAGAGTTCTGTGGGCTTTGTTCATTTAACCATAAGAAAATATTTACTCTGAGCAAATAGAAAATCTGTGTAGCATAACCCAATAAATTGCCTCCAGTAATCTGAGACTAAATACTTGTAAATACTCGTTTGTGTGCCCTCTGTAATGAAGGTACTATAGTCATCCCATTGAGTATGTCTAGGGTTGACTGGATTGGTCGGCATTCATGGGGGGAGAGGGAAGTCCAGATGTATGTATAGCTGCTTCCTATCCCCCACCCCTCCACAGTGAGCTAGTGCTGGGCTTAGAGCTTGCAGGCAGTAATTAGCCACCCCCCAATTTAACCTCGTCAGAGCAGATCATTTCAAGCCTAGAGCTCTGTCACCAGGTCACATGGGAAGGGGGGGCATGTGCTTCAGGAGAGGACAGGGACCCTATCTCCTTCATATCCATTGCTTCCGTCTTTCAACGTAATTATATCATATTATATTATGTATAATTAAAACTCTTAGCTGCTTAGCAGGCACATCTGTTCAAAGCTGTGTTTCGCCAAAGACATGCCTGTCCAGATGCCTTTCCAAATAAACATTCACTTACCCATTTCTGCAGCCTGCTTGGGAGCTCTTCTTGGTATATAGTAGCAGGGTTACCGTGGTGTTCTCTATCAGCACAAGCAGTGAACCTTCAATTTCACTGGCTTGGGGGGGGGATGGGTGATTTGGAGAGGAAAGGGTTAAAAAGGATCCCTCTCGTCAACTAATCAATCAAGTCCCAGAATAACATTCCCTGAGCAGCTCTGCAGAGAATTAATCCTTTGGTAAATACGTACCAGTCAAACCAGTTTCAAAGGTGACATGAGGGGAGCTGGAAGATAATACTCACAGAAGCAGACAGCTGAGAACAGCAGAAGAATCTCACAAGACTGGAAGTCCGTCCTGTGGGAGCTGAATGTGGACAGACGATCGTGAGACTGTGGAAGTCCGTCCTGTGAGAGCTGAATGTGGACAGGCGATCGTGAGACTGTGGAAGTCCGTCATGTGAGAGCTGAATGTGGACAGACGATCGTGAGACTGTGGAAGTCCGTCCTGTGAGAGCTGAATGTGGACAGATGATCGTGAGACTGTGGATGTCTGTCCTGTGAGAGCTGAATGTGGACAGACGATCGTGAGACTGTGGATGTCTGTCCTGTGAGAGCTGAATGTGGACAGACGATCGTGAGACTGTGGAAGTCCGTCCTGTGGGAGCTGAATGTATACAGATGACCATGAGACCATGGATGTCTGTCCTGTGAGAGCTGAATGTGGACAGATGACCATGAGACCGTGGAAGTCTGTCCTGTGAGAGCTGAATGTGGACAGACAATCATGAGACTGTGGAAGTCCGTCATGTGAGAGCTGAATGTGGACAGACAATCATGTAAAAGTATGTTGTATGAGACCAGAATATGGACAAATATTTTGTATCATAGGTCAATGGTTAGTACTATGGCTTCACATGTCCAGGGATAGGGGTCCAATTCCTGCCCCTATTTGTGTGGAAGTTGTGTGGGTTTCTCATTTCTACCTACAGTCTAAAAACATGGACATCAATCAATGTCTAAAAAATAGCCCAGTGAATATGTGACTGCATGCCCTATTAAGGACCGACATCCTGGCCAGGGTGTCCCCTGCCTTTTGCCCTCTGTGGATTGGACTCAAGGTTACTGTGACCTGGTACAGGGCGGTGTGTAACTCAGCTGGTTTGGACTGTGCCTGCGATCAGAAAGTCAACAGTTCAAATCCCCTGGCCTGCAGAGTGATTTCACCACTGGGCCTTTGAGCAAGTCCCTTAAACTAAATCGCTCCAGAGACAGCATGACCCTGTTTTCTCAAAAACGTCAAGCTAAAAACATACCAGATGCAGATAAATAGTGCCAAATTATTACATCAATTCATTTTGAAAATAGCTATAATCAGTAATTTAGAAAATATTATACCACACTACACTAAAGTACAATGACAAATATGACAGTGGACAAAAATGTTTTTTTGATTTATGTCTTAATTACAAATCAAATAATAAAAGAAATTTGCTATTTACAGTGACAGTGAAATGGTTCACTTGATTTTTCCATCTATATTCATTTTTCCGGACTCTGCATTCCCCTCCAGAATTCGGTGCAGTTTGACTACTATGCATCTGAAAGGTGCAGAACTTAAATGCTGAAACGTTACAGTCCATCATAAAGTTTATTGCGTACCCAGCACAGACAGCAGAAAAAAAGAGGATGCATTCGCTAAATGTACTTAAAGCCAGCGTGTAAACGGCCAGTGTGAAACTACTTAGCGAACACGGGGCGCTCAGAGGGACATTTTACACGGCGGGCTCCCCTGCTTCCATCCGCAGCTTCCCTGACATCTGGGTGTAATATTCCCCCACTCCAAATAAAGAGACGCAGGTGACGAGGACGTTACGGAAACTCCGTCCCCCCAGGGCAAGTCCAGCCGCTGCTCTGCGGGTCCAGGAATGCGGCCGCCTCTGCCGGGCCAGCAAACGAGCGCAGCAGCTACTGCGGCGAGCTGTTGTGGCAACGCAGCGTTTCATCTGTTTGGGCTGCACCGAAGGGTGAGGTAATACGTGTGATGTAACTTCGGGGAAAAGGACCGGGGGGGGGGGGGAGTTCAGCAGACATAATGCCAATGATCGGGGGGTGGGCGACTGATCAAATGAGGACGCTGCATCGATTTTGACACGGACGCTAACAACAAATCGCCAAGACCGTGCGATCGATAATTGTCTTGGCCACTAGGTAGCCCAGTGATTTAGGAACTGCCCTCATGACTAAAACGCAGGAATTCTTGAGTCAGATACCAAGTTGGCTTTTCAGTAAAACAAAAAAAAAATCGAGCTGAATAAATGGGGTAAAAGTCTCAAATTGCAGGTTATGCAAGTCGCTTTGGAGAATCGCAGCTGCTAAGCAACACTGTAATGGAATCGGCTCGCAATAATAAAAACAGTCCCCTACAAGCAGAGAGCAGGGCCTCTGCAGCAGGCAGGCAGCCGTGCTATTCTGCAGACCGAGCGGCAAACGCTGAAGCCTGCCAGGCTAAAAACCTCAACGACAGCCCTTCACGCAATCAGGCGCGCTGGCAGATTCGCTAATTAGCGGAAGGTTCTCCTTTTTTTGACGTTTCGGCACATTTGAGAGTGTAAATACCCCAGAATTAACAGCTGGAGACACACAGGCCATGGAGAGAGGGAGACTTTGCGATGCTGGGGGGAGAAAGGTGACAGTGCAGGGAGGGAATGAAGTTAGAAAAAAGGGTGTGTGGTATTAGCCGGCCTCCCTGACAGGCCTCCCCGACAGGCCTCCCCGACAGACCTCTCGCTGTATTTTTCTGTCTCACCTTCCTCTACCCCTGCAGCACTAAGACCATTTGCCACAGGCGTGCCCCACTCCGATTTTGGCCCAATGCTCAGTAATGGCTTCTTCAGGGATAATAAGATGTGGGGGGGTGCGGGGGGTAGGCTTAGGCCTGACCACAAGCCGCAGTCCCAGGCCACCACTGCTCCCAGTGCCCGTTCTGACGGAGGCTGATGGGGCCAGTCTGGTAATACCCTGCATCCCACAAGACAGCTGTCGGGAAGCCGTTACTTGGACAGCAAATGGGGTAGCGCTTAAGGACTTCGAACCGAATCCCCAAAGTGGCTCCGCAGTTGTATCCTTTAGCAATGTGTTCAGCTGGAATGGCTGCAAAAAAAAAAAAACAGGTGTGCAAATGGATATAATGTAATATTTGGGAAAAGGAGCCGAAACATTAATAGAGTTGTAAAGAAGCAGGCTTAGGGAATGCGAATGCTGATCCGGTGAGGGGGAAACCAGTGCTGGATCCCGCCGAAACCGACGCATTTGCTCACAGGTTGCATGTCCCCAAAAAGCCAGATGCGATTTATTTTTCCTTGAGATCCAAATTGTGAACGAAACATCCGGTCTCAGGAGAAAGAAAGGACTTAACACGTCCTCGTCTGGCATGCGGGGCCCTTGGAGCTTGACTTCAGCACTATTGTCTAAGAGGAATAATCAGACTCCATCTGCAAAGGGCGTCAAGTGCACATGTACATAATTTTATTTGGAAAAGTTGCATTTTTTTCACTAGCCTGCGTCGCACCTGCTAGCAGCGCACTTCCTCGGCAGCTAATTAGCTACGTCCTCGTTCCGTACCTGGAAGGATATCAAATAGGAATAACGACATTACTGCTCCCTGCCGTGATATCTCTTTCCCATATATTTACATTGGGTGTTAGGTATTTGCTGCACTGCCGACCGAACCCTGAACTCGGCAATCTGTCGCGAATGCACACAAGGCGCCAGTGCCAGAGTCACCACGCTGTGAATAATTATTCCGGGACAGAACGGTGAATGACAGCAAGGCAGGCTGCAGCTCCTCGCTCTGGCACAGAGAGGGTTAAGAATCCGGGCGGACGGACAGCTGCCATGGGGGTGTTGGCGTCGAACAGGCCTGTGCTGTATCACGCGGGGTGTGGGGGGGGGGGATTCAATGGGGGAAGAACTATATTGTGTAACACAGAGTAAGGGCTTTACATCGAGTTCATCCGTCTTCTGCTCTAAGGGGAGAAAGCCACGTACGTGTGTGTCTATAGATGCATATACAACAGCGAATAGCATGAAACAAAAGATGAGAGTAAGCGTGTCGTGTGAGAGGGGATTTAAAAATGGCAGGCATGAAAGTTCGAAAGCGCCGTGGACACTGTGCCTCTCAGCGAGAGGTCACACCTCGCAGGATCAGAGGAAACGAACACACGCTCCGTTAAAAAAAGTACGGTGGATGCCAGATTAGGGAGCCAAGCACTCCCACTCCTCCAAAACATTTAGAAATGAAAGGTGGCTGCTTATCATAGCTGGCTGAACCACAGTTTTCAATCAGTTTCTGGAAGAAAAGGACGGGCGGCCTGACCTGGAGAGAAACAGTGGCTATTGCACCGTGGGTGCTTCTGCCCGATGATTCGGCTCCGTCCCTGCGCTTCGAGCCGACGACCTGCGGAACGATTGCATAAACGGGGCTTTTAATGTCCACTTTAATGTCAGCTGGAGGTAGCGTTTCGCTAGCCGGCTACACTAACTCACAGAGATTTCCCATGAAATCACAAGGCTGGCAAAGTAGAACCTAAGACAGATGACAGAGGAGAGACTGGAGAAGGTACGGGCATTTCTCTTCAAGCTGACAGGAAGTCAGCAGAACATCATGACTTTAAACATAAAAAACTAATTGATTATTATTTACATCCTGTGATCTAAAATAACCGAAATTTCCATCCATGGCAGGACGGGGTGGCGCTGCTGGATGTTAGGAATCATGGATTGTTAGCAGCGAGCGGGAGCCTTTTCCTGCCGTTTGCCAAGCAGCTGTCCCTATACTGCCTGCACAGGACGTCCACGGCTCTTGTGTGGTGTGGACACAGCTGGGGAGTCCCCCCTTCCCCTCCCCGGCTCCCACGGGATGTCCCGCCGGCGGGGTGAGTCCATTGGCTCATTCAGGCATCCGTTACGCATCGCACGGGTTGGCCTGTTCCGCCCTACATTTCAGCCGCAACCCTCCCTGGGATCGAACCTAATCTGCGTGGGTCACAAGTTCAGCCGCCCGTCCCCTTGCCGGCTGCCCCGTGACCTCGCTCGCCGCCCGCAAATACAGATGGATCGCTTATTACAGCCATTATGGTAATGCCCGCGTATTCTGCAGCGTCCGTATCGCTCCTTCATTATGCACGGCGGTTCCACGGCTTCTCCTGCTTTTCAATTAGGGCCGAGAGGAGAAATGGGAGGGAAACATGCCAGGGATTTGGGACGGAACTCGCTCGGCACCCTCAGTGGGCCGGCCAAAGACTGGATTGGCATCCTCTTCTCGTTGGCAGGGTCTTATTCCCCGTGTGGCACTATGGCAACCCCTACCCCGCTGCCAGCTGGAAGGCCAGCGAGGGGCCGGCCTGGCACGGGGGCAGGGCCGCTTGGCTCTCGCACCCTGCGACATCTGCAGATTGGGCACCCCTGAGCGGTACAAGGGGATCTCATGGCGGCGGCTAGGGCCCGTCCCCACAGCAACACGCAGAAAGGTTATGTAGTTTGTTAATTTAGTTACCTCGCAGATGTTCCGATCGAATAATTTCCCCCGTCTTCAACTGTGTGTAAGCAGCACGACACCAGCACCCTCCTCGCTATGCAGCCCCTCAGCTAACCTCACAATTTTTTGGTGGCAAGCCAAGCTTATTAACAAACACAGATTTGTAAAGTATGTCGAAGGATGCCGGCAGGATTTAGGCCAGATTTATAACTTTTTTTTGTGCCCAATTGTACTTTGAATTGTATTACTACACATGACTTCAGCGCTATGCCTCTTGGTCTATTTCCATTCATCTTTCATTCACTGACACGATTTTTTCATTAGCGCGCTTTCTGCACGTGCTGATAGCATCGGGGACAACGTAGCACGCCGTATAGAAAACAATATGTCTTTTTCTGATGACCAGTACAAATCTGAATGTGTTCAAAACGAAATTAACATACAGGGGACAAGAGCCTGATGATGTACTTGGCTACCAGTCGGCCTGGGATTTTATTATCGAATTATCGCACTTTTTAAAGCAGCGTGCTAGCTGCTGCAGCCGTGTAAGAGAGCAAAGCTCAGCTCTGCGGATGCTAACGTGCTATCGGTCAGAGGCTAGAGTTACAGATGGCGTGCGAAGCAGCCTTGGAACATGGTTCGAGGATGCTTCCTGTATTCTGTTTAGGCTAGCACAACATGTGAAAAACACATTAGGGCTGTGTGTGATAAATAAAGCGAGAGCTAATCAGGGACTAAGCGGTGTCAGTCGTATCTGGGAAGGTCACTTATATTCTAAAATTATTTGTATCATTTGTATGTGCCGTGCTGAAAGATACTAATAGTATGAAAGCCGTACAGTGTGGTATGGGATGGATGGGTTTGTAACCAATGAGTACATGGGCTGTCAGCTGGAAGGAGACGGATATGGGGGTAATCGACACACTCCACTCCAGCCGTACGTCGACAGGCTCACTGACATTTTCTTGGACAGAAATATTGGCTTCGCTCATCACGGTCATGTGCTGCCTCTCCCCCCGGCCCGGAGCCAGGCCCCCTCATCACTGGCTCACGCTCTCATAAATTCCTCCGGACGCTGAGGCGTGACAGGAATCCCGATGGCCCGCAAGCCGCCGAGCTCCTCGCCGGCGGCCCCTTTGAGGCACGCCGCGATTCCCCCGAGGCACCGCCTCACCGCCGGCGATAAGCGCGTGGAGCCAGCCGCCCGATTGGCCGATCAATAGGACATCTGTGCGCGTCGCGCCGCCCGCCATGTTCGCCTGAAAGTCCAGCGTAATGAGACAAACTTCGCCCAAATCAGCTCCCGTGCAACACGGGGACAAACAAGAAAAGAACAAAGAATGGAGAGGCAAGGCTGGGCTTCAGCCACACTTCCATGACATGGACAGCGGTCACAAGGGGATGAAGTCAGCACCCACTCCCCCTGCTTCTGTCCTAGCAGCCAGCCTGTGACTGATTAAAAATCCATGGCGCTGCCCGGTGGGGGGGCCCTTGTTCGATATGTCTTGATCGATATCCATGTCTGCCACCCTTGTGCCGATGTACAGACAGGACTTGGGTCGCATGGGGGTAAATTACGGGGGGGATAATCAAAACTGGCTAATACTCCCTAATAACCCCCTGAATGTTCAATCCAAAGTCATGCCATCGGGGATCCCCGGATCTCAGGCGTGGTTATTGTCGCCGAAGGACGGACCCTGCTGTCTCGTATCGACACCCTGGCATTGTACTGCCATAGGCGTGCGTCCAAAGCACAGGAGGTAGACTGTATACGCAGCTAAGACACAAATTACTACAGCAAATGAATGGTGTATGTAATTGCTGCGTCAATGAGCGGTGGCAAGGGAACACCCCCTTCATTACACTCCCCCCACCCTGTGGTGCCCCCTCCTCCTTTAAGAGCAAAAGCTCATCAATATTATCCTGTCACACTGGCTAATAAGTGTACAGCCCATAATCTTTCAACACATCAATACTTTTAACAACACACCGGATAGGGGCGTTGGACAGGTATGGATACCCAGGCAGATTTGGGGGCCCAGCACTTTATGAGGCCCATTCATATATATATATATATATATATATTGCATGGGGGGAGGGGAGGCTCAAGGTGATATTTTGTCAGGAGACCCAGAAATTCCAGCTTGACTCCTGGTGCCATATAAGACCTTTTAACATCCAGTTCCGTGGACAGGAATAAAGCACGACAATCCCCCAAGAAGAGCCTCATATGTACCGCAAAATGACTTCATTAACAGTTTGCCATAGGGTTCTTTTGACACATTTCTTACATAAGCACCACAGCTCACCCCTTTAACGGTGTTGCATTGTGGGAAGACTGCCGGGGAAAAACGCACTGCCCCCTGAGAGAGTCGGAGTGACCTGACCCAGATCATTCATTCATCGGTCATCAGTCACACCACGTCGTGTGTGCATCCGCGGGGGCCATTCGGGGCCCCGTTCTCGGCCCATTACATCCATGGTGCGTCTCGCTGGGAGAGAGCCACGGATGCTGTAAGAGATGCTCTTGAGCAGAATGGTGCTACGTGTCAGCCTTCACAGAGAGTTTCCGTGGCGACTGACAAAGCAGCCTTCTCTGTTGCTGGGCATCAGCTAGTCCCTCAGGGGCTTTGTCTGATTGGCTGAGGGTCACTGAGGGCTTTCAAAAACAAAAATATAGTAAATTTTGAAATCAACTGTGAAATTTGTTATGATACTAGATTTAGGTCTCATTTGAAGCCTTGGATTACGTAAGTTGTTGATAGGTCTGGAGCACAAGCTAATACACTTTCAAAGCTGCTACCTTCTTATTCCCTAATTCCCCTGCTATCATTATGGCAGTTCAAAATATGAGGAAAGACAAAACGCGGTGGGATTTAGCTAGGTTTCTTCCTTTACGATAATTATACAGGCCATTTTCCAAAAGTACAATTATATGTCGGACTGAGGTAAACATGGGTGTCGAATCTCTAAACCCCGCCCAGAAAGGCCAGGTGCCACCTTGGCAGACAGAGCTGCTGGCAGACCACCGGTGCACTGTGGCAGAAAGGGGGTGGATCCAGGAAAATGGGCGGAGTCTTCATATTGGGTAGGGGCTAATCAGTATTTTGGCCCAGTGTCAGACTGGTGTTATGAAGCCTTTGCTCGGCTCGGAGCGGGGAGGTGACAGCATCTCAGTGCCACTGCTGTCTCTGGAACCCATAAATTTTCCATGACCTTGGCTTTGTGCAGGCACGCCTCAGAATACGCCATTGTTCGCCACACGCAGCTCAATCCCAGCTGGTGAACTTGTTATACCAAGTTTAACCCATTCAGACACAAAAACAACAAAACGGCTACACCTCTGTAGCGACATCAAGTAGCAATTAGCTGCAATGCTAATCCGACTTTTTGTGGGAGCCGCAGTGTGTATGGGAAATATGCGCAGCAGATCTTTAAACATTAACGGACGCGGCCGTTAAATGGGCTCGCCACCGCCCTCTGCCTCCTGCACCCACAGGCCTGTGGGAGCCCCTTCCAGCTCTGCGTGTTTTCGGTGTTAGCAAATGGCCGGTTTCCATGGTGAGCCGGTAAACTGAGTCAGCTCCCAGTCCAGAGACCATTGGGGGACACGGCCTGGAAATGCCACCTGGAGATGTTAACCTCACTTGGCTCAGAACGACAGAGGAAAATATTTTCAAAGAACATTTTTTTCAATTAAAACTCTGGCAAACAGCCTTCTTCTCCGTCGCTGTATAAACTTGTCATATTTACTCACTTTTTCGCCCCAAATAGGCTACGACTTAACATGCTGAGGTGGAAAATATATGGGAAAAAGAAGAATGATTATTAAACATAAAATATCGAGGTACTTCAGGTGTGCAAATAAAACCGGAGGAAAGACTGAGAGAGTAGGGAAACGGCCAGACCCATCTGGTTAGTATGGAAGATGCACAGTGGCAGAGAAAAGCACGAGATTACGGAGAGTGTGGCGGCTCTCACAAGCAAATGGGAGCTTCTGCTGGGCTGATCTGGGTCAGTAGGCAGCCTCATGGTTAAGGAGCTGGATTTCAGCCCAACAGCGGCTGGTTTAAGTAGCAGGAGAGGCTCTGGAGCTGCATCCCTGAGCACATTTCAGAGCCCATTGTTATTATTATTATTAGTATTAGTAGTAGTAATTGTTTTTGCTAAGTGCTTTTACTAATTTCAGGAGCTGGGGTTCTTTGGTCCAAGCCAAGCCCCAAAACATGCTGAGATTAACTGGAGACACCAAACTGTCCTTGGTGTGTTTGTGTGAGAGAATGGTGTGTGAGTGTGCCCTGTGATGGGTTGGCCATCTGGTTGCTAGCACTCATATCCTCAAGGACGGGGTCCAGACCCCCCACGACCCTGAATATGATAAGCAGTTTCAGAAAATGGATGGATGGGATTCAGGCTCAGCTGTGCCCGTCAGTACCTAGTAGTATCTCCATTTCCTCAGGTTAGCAGTGAGAGCTTCACGGCCTTTGTCAAGGCAATGCCTTCGTCATCAGTGTTTGCAAAACCAAGAACTAGGTAACCCCGAAAGTTTCGACAAGTACATAATGAAGTAGGCGCCGGGGGGCTCTGAGAGCCCCCGCCTCCATGCCTGGCTCCCCAGACTCTGCTGTGGGTACGGGTTCCGCTGGCTGGCCTCCAGGACAGAGGCAGACTGGCCCGAATGCTGCTCGATGGACAGAGTATTCTTTGTGCAGAAGGAACAAACTGCAGAGTGGGACCAACATCTGCACGACAAAGCCGGGGCGGGGGGGGCATAGAGAAAGGGAAGGAACATTCAGATTTATCTGTCAACAGCCTGGAGTTACAACAATAAGCTCTCCAGATGTTTGAGCATTATTATTGCGCTGTGATGTGAGATCATATCACTTTCTACGTGCCTTAACTTGACATTTACAGTTTATACAAAATTTATCTTGATTCTAATTCAATTACACACATTAAACTTGCCAGAGGAGAAACAATACCTAGAAGAATTTATAATGTATCTATTTAAAAACATAACTCCCCCCCCCCAACACACACACACACACACGTTTATTATTAACATCTTTGTGGGGACCTTCCATTCTATGGACAAAACCCTAATCTCAGCAATGACAACCTTAACCCCTACCCAGCCCTAACCATAATAATAATGATAATAATTGATACTTTATTGATCCCTATGGGGAAATTGTCTTCACACCTCCCCCAACCTTACTCGCCATGAGAGTAAGCTTGGCCGTGAAGGGCAGCCACCTCATGCGGCACCCAGGGAGCTGTGGGCCTTGCTCAAGGGCCCACAGATGTGCCGAGGCTGGGCTCAAACCAGCCACCTTCCCATCACAGGCACAGAGGCTTAGCCTGCTGTGCCGCACTCAAACAAAATGTTGTATATTTTAGCATTTTTACTTTTTTGAATGCTTTCACAGATTTTTATTAAATTGACTTCCCCCTTGGGGGCACCAAAACAATGACCCCAACAACGTTAAAATAACTGGTTGCTATGTGATTGTGGGAACATTTGGTCCCCTCAATATAATATATGAATAACCAACACACACACACACACACACATACACCTACCCCTGTAGGCTGTACCTTCGGAGATATCCTAGCATAGGGTGCAGAGAGGGGAATTAGGGTTCTGGCTACACCTTCAGATGATGACTCACAATGAGGGGGGCGTGGGGGGGGGGGGCTTCCCTCAGGCTTCCCTGTCAGAAGCACTGGGCACTGAGGCTCTAAACATGCTGCCTGACACATTTTCGACAACAGCCCCAGATCTTGCCTCTTCACACCACTTCTCAGACTCTGCCTGGAGCCGGTGGAGCACCTACAAAGGTCGCCCCCCCCCCACCCTCACAGCTCACATATTTCACTTCCTGAAAATGGGCTGAAGCTATGACACTACTGCACTGAGCCGCGCTTGCATCTCACCTTCAACTCACCACTTAACGATGCGGCTTCTCAAGGAAACCGAGCAAAGCTCCACCTTACCGGTTGCTGGCTGTAGTGAGATTACCGCAAACTAGCTAGTTACCAGTAAGGCCAAACACTTTACTCAGACTCTGCCGTCAATTTTCATTCCTATCAAAACATCGGTCAGCTGCAAACTGGAAAACGCAGTTAGCGAAAATGAAGCAAGGGGGCTGTTTGCTTAACAAGAAAACAGAATAACGGACATAATCCGGCCCAAGTTTTTACTGGACTCTAGCAAGTCTGGGAAAGACCCGTAGAATTTCAGTTTAAGATATAACATGAAACATCATCACATTAGCAATATGAGAACAGGACTGGGCCTCCTATTAGATCTTATGTATTGCGTTGGGGAAGTTACTCACAAATGTAATCCATTACAGTTCAGGTCCAGAAAGTACAAATCCAGACCAAGGTTTCATTTCAAGTAACCAGTTGAATATAAAGTCACAGTCACACGGAACTCAACTGGTTGGCTGAAAAAAAACCTTGGTATAGATTTGTACTTTCTGGACCTGAACTTGTCTGTAATGGATTACTTTCGAGAGTAACTTCCCCAATACTTCTTATGTACAGTGTCTGCACCCTTCATTTTCAGAGACTAGTTTACCATTGACTAACTATGCCGTCTTTCGATAAACATGAACATTTATAAGACAACAGCACAAAGAAAGAGTTTGTGGCAGGATTTAAGTATATTAATATCTGTTGTTTTACTTGAGGGCGTCAGTCATGTGGGAGCACTCAAGTGTAATTACCCCAAATTCATTGTTTTAGAAAGCAATATGGGTGACGTGTGCATGTTTTCATTACTTTACATAATTCCCAGGAATAATTGAGTCCAATTGGCGGGTGGTAATTGACGCCGTTAGGGCTGCTTAATGAATGCTTTAGACAAACGTGATACTTGAGAGGCAATAAAATGGATGCACTTTAACCTATTGTTCCATTGTCAACCTATTGTTCTCCCCAGCACAGAGCACAGATGGCCTTTGTGATGGAATGTGCAACAGTGTTTATCATAATTCCGTGCCGCTCTATGATGAGGCAGCTGAATTGTCAGGGACCTCGAGCAAGATGGACCGTAAATGGCGCCAGGTGGAGCAGGTGGTGAGTAGGTAGCAAGTGGTGAGTAGGTGACGTGTAGGCAACAAGTAGGTGGTGAGTAGGTAGCAAGTAGGTGGTGAGTAGGTAGCAAGTAGGTGGTGAGTAGGTGGCGTGTAGGTAGTAAGTAGGTGGTGAGTAGGTAGCAAGTAGGTGGTGAGTAGGTGGCGTGTAGGTGGTGAGTAGGTAGCAAGTAGGTGGTGAGTAGGTGGCGTGTAGGCGGCGTAGCGAACAGAGGTGGTGGAGAGAGGACCCCGATGACTGGGAGATGCTTGGGGGGTGAAGGTCAGGTGCCCCAAATTTGGATATCCGAACAGATACAGATACGTCCTCCCTGAAATGCCCATCTGCCCCCCCCCCCCAACCCACTGTCCCAGTCTTTAGTCATTTTTATATTCCAGTCTGTTTTCTCAACAGTTGGATGTAGCCATAAATTCAGGTTGATGACATAGGAGGGCTTCTCAGAGACCAGCGGATTAGCTTCTCTGCCTCCCCCCCCACCCCCCCCAAGAAGACTGAAAGACGAACAAGAGAGAATTAAAAACTTACCAGTCGGGGGGTGGGGTGAGATGGAGTAAGGGGGCCCAGATTTAAGAAGTTTAACTGTTCCATTTTCCTGAGGCAGGACAGCACCCCTGTTTGGGCACCCACAGCCCCAAATTTTTGCTCTTGCCCTAGTCTGCAGCCTAGCAAAGTCTATGCATTAATCTGCCCCTGAAAAATTGTAAATAGTGGGTGAGGGGGCGCTCAATTAGAATCTTCATAATACCAGCATAACATGTGCACCATTCAGATATGACCGCAAACTGCACTCTGCCAAAGGGAAACAGCGGTACCCTACGGTGACTAGGACGCGGGTAAAGCCGTGGTGTGTGTGTGGGGGGGGGTGATGTCGGAGGCTCCACTGTGTGTGTCTCACGGCCGGCACTCGGTGGCTGTGAAAGGAAGAGCAGTGCCGAAACAAACACACACACACACAAGCACAAGGTGTGGTTTACTGGGAATTCTTCATAGGGCTGCAGTGCTGGAAGTGTGGTAAGCTTGCTTTCAAATATGGTGACTCCCAAGGGCAAACGGGCAGTGATAAAGGGACACAGGAAGAATGAAACAGTGATTTAAAAAAAAGAGGAGCGAAAGAAATTATCTGGCGGAAGGTTTATTATAAACCGTGCGTGATGATTAAGCTCCTAGTCGCCCCCCGCGCCTCTCGGACTAAACATCCAGTCACAAGAATGTACTCTGATTTCATTTAAGTGAAAACAGTATTCTTCTTGATAGATTAACTCCTCTTAGAAATAAGTCAATATAACTTTTTTTTTTAATTTTGAAAGATTTTAATATCCTATAAATATTTCTACGTCCGTCTTCCTCCTTGTCACCACTGCTAACTGTTTACAAGGCCAAGAAGCTGCACAGTAATTAATATTGACAGAAGTGCCTTGCGGCCTTTAAAGGCACAGAGAGAAGTCACAGGGGGCTTACTGACAAGGGGGCCTGGGGGAATTTCAAGGGCCGGTAAACCTGCATTAAACAAAACTCTTGTATACCAGAAAAGTATATAGCAAAGCTATTGATTTGAAAGAGCTCACATGTCTGTGTAGCATTCAAAAATATTGAATAAAAGAATAATTTTTTCAAATGAAACGTCTCATCAGATGTTAGCATGCCCGGGGGGGTTGGGCAGCCAGGTGACCTTGGACCCCCAGAGGATTTTTTCCTCCCTACTTGGGAGCTTTTAGTTCCTATCCTCCGTTGTCATCTGTCTTTCTTTCTTTCTTTCACTTCATTGTCTTTCCTTTTCCCTCTTCATGCACCCCTGTAATGCGCCCTGGGGTGACTCCTTTGTGAAAGGCGCTATATAAAAATGAGTTGAATGTTTTTATCCAAAGCAAAGTGAGGAATGATTTTGGGGTCAGACTGCAGGACCAGCAAAGGATGACTGGGACCCTTAGGTTATGGACCGTTCTCAAGGGTCCAGTGGGATTTGATGACACAGCCGGCCAGAGGATACAAGTCCAAAACTATCCAAACACAGGAACTGATTCCTACCCCCCCAGCCACCTAAAGGTAACATCATACAAGTGAATTGTCCTGCTACCAAGAGCTTCTAAAACACATTAAATGCCAATATATGCTACTCAGAATCTTACTGAGGTGACTTCCAATAGCAAACTACATGATAAAAAAAGAATTAGCTATGAAAACATAAATGTCATTTTAGTGCTATCAGTGCATTGGAATGCAGTGTTTTACATCGGCTTGTGAGTTGGGAGTTTGGTTTGGACCTGTTCCATAGAAATCTTCATGAGCCTTGTGAATTGTTTCAGTCATGTGACCTGCCCCAGTCATGTGAGCTATGCCATGCCATTCTGTCTAAGCAGCCAGGCCGTTGACACTCCAGGTTTAAAAAGGTGAACGTGATTAATTAAGATTGTTGACACACCACAGCACAACAACAAAATGTGTCCTCTGCATTTAACCCATGTGACATTGTGACACAGCAGTGGGCAGCTAATTCAGCGCCTGGGGAGCAGTGCTCGGGGACGGTACCTTGTCAGCGTACCTCAGTGATACCTTGCTATTCAGGTATTCAAACCAGCAACCTTTCAATCACAACTCCTAACCCTTAGGCCACCACAATCCAAGGGTTACCAAGAATGCAAAAAAGAACAGACATAGAGAAGTGTTTGTCCTACACATTACCACATGAAATAAACTGATAAACTTTCATCCTGATGTGACGTGACACTAATAAGCCCGCCATCACCGACACAGGCGCTGGGTGGGGTGCTGCGTGAGCTGGCGTTGCAGACCTCCCCCGGTCAGTCTGGGTGGGGTGCTGAGTGAGCTGGCGTTGCAGACCTCCCCCGGTCAGTCTGGGTGGGGTGCTGAGTGAGCTGGCGTTGCAGACCTCCCCCGGTCAGTCTGGGTGGGGTGCTGAGTGAGCTGGCGTTGCAGACCTCCCCCGGTCAGTCTGGGTGGGGTGCTGAGTGAGCTGGCGTTGCAGACCTCCCCCGG
>JAODKM010000013.1:337477-360273 GCA_026780845.1 Petrocephalus sullivani | reverse complement strand
GGATCAGGTACTTTAAGATGCAACCGCTAACCATAATGCTAATGTTAATGTGAGCACTGAAAGCCTCCGTGAGCACAGACCACCCCCCCCTCCCCCCCCCCCCCCCCCCACTCATCAAATTCAATCGTGGGGGAACTGGGGGTGGTGACATCCCCCCCAAGTCACCCCTGGTGCAAGGGTTCATTAAACAAGTTGTACAAAAGCCCCAGGTGGTGTCTATCATTTTTACAGCAGGTAGTGTAGTGCTCAGAAAAGAAACATAACCCCAAGGTTGCAGGTTCAAGTCCCAGGAGAAACCTTAAGAACAGGTAGTTAAACTGAGCTGCCCCAGTACACGCATCAAGCCGCTTTTGATAAGGTAATTAAATGTATACATTACATTTTGCCTGTTATAATGACTTCCTGGCTTCTGCAGTCAGCTGCTCTCCGCCCCCACCTGCAGGAAGCCCCCGTGACCATGTCGACCGCCTGCCTGTGTCACATCTGGTCCCGGCGGTCACGCCTGGCATTTCACACACCTTGTGCTTTCATGACCCTCCTGCTATGGGGGCCAAATCCGACACAACAGCCAAGGGCTATAATTCCGGCAATGATCTCTGGCACCTTTCTCTCCCACACCAACTAGACTTTCCATTCATTCCCCCCCCCCTCCATCTTGAAGGACAAAAACTTCACCAAAAGTACACTTCTACATTCCAAAGTAGAAAAAAAAGATGCATTTGCACTGTGTGTTACATTTGAAATAAATCACGCATTGTGCTGGAATACAGTCCCTATCAATACTGCATTTCAGATGATCTTCTGGGCTTATGATTCCACGCTGCTGACACAAGGTCTACTTTTCACATCTTTATGAATCACACAAAGCAATTTAATGGTCTGTGTGCTTTCAGTAAATGTTACTGAAGATGAGAGATGCATCTGAAAACGTGGGAATTCCAGAGGTTATGATACCGGTAGCAAAAATTATTATATCACACCAATCTGACAATTTTACAGTGACAATTAGCAACATCTCAAACCTTTTTGAATTTTAGTGGAAAATATGACTTTCATAAACGTACATAAACATAAAACGTACATTTCCAGACAAATTTACATTTGTGGATCCTGATATTGAAACAACTAATTCATTCATTGAGTCAGTTGATTTCTTGGACTAATAGTTACAATCGGTTATATACAAAAATCACCCATCCATCCATCCATCCATCCATCCATCCATCCATTCCCACTAATCCAGTGCAGCGAATCTGGAACCTGGTCCAGGGAGAATGAAGCAGGGGACACCCTGAATATTAAAATTAGATTGCTATAGTTCAAAGAAGTTGTAAAGCACTATAGCGACATTAAAAAAGAGGATAAGTGGGGTTATGGCCACATATCGACCCATGGAAGGTACATATTTATAACAAGTAGGGAAAGTCAGGTTATGGCCACATAAGGTCACATGGGTGTACACATTTTTACTGGCAGTGCCGAAGCGCCCCCCCCCGCCCCCCCCAGCTATAACATGGCTGACCCACTTGTGCACATGTACTGTGTCGTTCAGGTGGTGCGCTGCAGTATACAATGTGCTTTGGTTTGGTACTGACAGTCTGTACTTGCCCTGTACAGACTGCTTTTAAATCCACACAAAGAACGGATTTCAAATTGTGCATTTATCTAAGGGGGGTCATTACATTTGTTTTCATATTTATTAATTTATTTTTAAAGGCCAAAAATAGTTTTAGTGACAGTGTATGACGTTGGGGATGAGTCTGGCCTACAGAACATAGGCACCTATAGCGATGCGCACTCCAACGCAGTGTGAACCCCAACACAGTGTGCACTTCAACACAGTGTGCACCCAACACAGTGTGAACTCCAACACAGTGTGCACCCAACACAGTGTGAACCCCAACACAGTGTGCACTTCAACACAGTGTGCACCCAACACAGTGTGCACCGAAAAATTCATGATGAGAAAAACAGCCCTGCACTATCAAGGCACATGCTCCATACTCTCAGTAATACTCTGTGCTAAGCACATGCTCTGCTCTCATACAGAAACAAGCCCCTTCCTGTCTTCTCAGACTGCTTTGGAGCCTGTGCTTGTTCTTCACCATGCCGCTTTCTATATTTAGTGCAAAGTAGCAGATGAGAACAGTGCCTAAATTGCTCAGACCATTAGGGCGTCTGATTTTCCATGTGTGACCTGCAAAGGAATCACCGTTGCCACTGATTCTACACTCATTGATGGTTTGAGAACAGCCCGTCGCTCACAAACGATGTGTAAAAAGATAGCCATAAGCACCAGGTCAGAAAAGCATCGAGACCTTGAGCAACTACATTTATACAGCCTTGAGACACACGGCTGTGTTTGACAGTGTCCGTTTTCATCAGTGGTCACGTCCGTCAAGTGACGGGGGAGAATAACTTTGTCAGGGACGATGAAGTCTGTCAGTGATGATTATATGACTCCGGACGTGGCTGACACCATCAGCAAGACACATGCCTTCTGGATCGTGCCGAAAACCCTCCAGCCGACGCTGAGCTGCTGATTAGAAGCTTCCTGTTCCCTGAGAGAGTTTTTCCGATGGAGGCTTCTGGGTATTCAGCGGTTGCCCAGATAGGCGGAGCCTCCCATCCCTCGGACAGAGGGGCAATTCTAGGATTTAGGAAGGTGGGCTGTGTATGAGTGGCCATAATTCATACACAGGAGCCAACCTTATCATTGGCCAAAGATATGTTTTGAATCGGTGACGGACAGGGGAGGGTTCTCCGGGGGCCCAAAGGCAAAGGGTTCTCAGACATATGGGCAGAAAGTTATTGCTGTGCAGTTAGTGGGACCTAACCAAAAAAAAAAAATGCTGAGATGCTATAATTAGATCGCCTAAACTGTTACAAGTCCCTCGATGTCTACGGAGCCTACGATAGCACTCCTCGACGGGGGCCCGACCAAGGCGGGATGGGGGGGGGGGGTATATGGGACCGAGCCCGTTAAGCTGTGCAGCTCCTCGAACCTGAAGCCCCGCCCCCCCTGGGACTGAAAGGCTTCTCTAAGTGCGGGAGTGTGTGCGGACACACATGTCTGTCTGCTCTGTCCCTGCAGGGACTTCACACTGACTAGCACTCCAGCAAGAGCTACGATTAAAGCGCCACGCCGACACAGCTCCAAAACATATGAAAGGCAATCGAGGAAAACACGGCCGGCATGCTTCCCCGGCCGTCCTCGCAGCGCCGAGAAGGACTGCAGTATTTCGGCACGCGTTTCCTCACGTGGAAATGAAAAAGACGGCCTCACTCATCTTATATACGGCATGCTTCTTAGATACGATCCAACTGAATGTCATCATGTAAAGATCACTGGACTGACTGCTTTATCCAAATCAACATCTTCACCAGAGAGATTTGGGCTGCATGCATTTCAAATCAGAGCCCCCCCCCAGGCCTCGAATCAGCTTGGCTGCCCGCTTGCCTGCATGCCCACCTGTATTTCCTGCCCACCTGCGTGCCTTCCTGCCTAGCCTGCTCACCAGCCTGCCCACCTACCTGCTCACCTGCCCACCTACCTGCCTTCTTGTCTACCTCCCCACCCACCTGCTCACATACCTGCTCATCTACCTGCCTGCCTGCCCACCTGTCCGCCGGCTTACCTACCTGCTCATCTACCTACCTGCCTGCCCACTTGCTTACCTACCTGCTCATCTACCTGCCTGCCTACCTGTCTGCCTGCTTACCTACCTGCTCATCCACCTGCCTGCCTGCTTACCTGCTCATCTACCTGCCTGCCTACCTGTCTGCCAGCTTACCTACCTGCTCATCTACCTGCCTGCCTGCTTACCTGCTCATCTACCTGCCTGCCTACCTGTCTGCCTGCTTACCTACCTGCTCATCTACCTGCCTGCCTGCTTACCTGCTCATCTACCTGCCTGTATCCCCACCTACTTGCCCTCCTACTTATTTACCTGCCCACCTACCTGCCTACCTGCCCTCCTACCTGCTCGCCTCCCTACCCACCAAGCCCCTGTACTAACAAAAAAACATAAGCACAGTTTGTCCAGGGTGGGGGAAGCTGTAATGGAGACCAGGATCTGGATTAATACTTAAAGAGACTCCCAGATTATTACCAAGCTGCCACACAATAAACCAGTAGCAACTTGGAGGCTGTCTCTGCTTTCACTGCTACATGTCTATGAAAATAAAAATAACAGGACAAACAGGGTTACTTTTGGGTCTGGTGGGCCAGCGGGACAGTGGCATGGACCAGGCCGGCTCGCGCCTCCACCCCCCCGCGCCAGGCTCTGAGGCGTCGCTGAGCGCTGCACTTAGATTGGGATTTTTCCATTCCGCGGACACCACGTGCGCCCCGAGCACCGTGGCGGGAACCAGTAAGCCAGCAGCTGCTCTCTAATTTAGCGCCGCTACACTCAGACTGAAATGTGCATGAAAGTGTGTGTGCGTGTGTGCACTGTGCCTGAGTGTGTCTGTGTGCACTGTGCCTGAGTGTGTCTGTGTGTGTGCATGTGTGCACTGTGCCTGAGTGTGTGTGCGTGTGTGCACTGTGCCTGAGTGTGTCTGTGTGTGCGCGTGTGTGCACTGTGCCTGAGTGTGTCTGGGTGCGTGCACATGCGTCAGTGTGCATGAATGCATGTGCATGCCTGTGCACGCATGTATGTGTGCGTGTCTGTGCATGCGTGTCTGTGTGTGTGTGTGTCTGTGCATGCGTGTGTGCACGCAGGCTCCTTGTTATCCTTCTTTAAGTGATATTCCTGCTTCCTCTAATGACACATGAGCTAAAACGGTAGATCAAACGCGCTGTGAAATTGAAGCCTTCCTTTCAAATAAAAATACACCCAGACGCACACAGGGGCACACACACACATTGCACACACAGACTGCTATTAAAAAGGCAGCCCTTTCACCTTTATTTGTGTAACTGGTTCCCTTTGTCCCCAGCAAAGGCTCCAATTGCAAACACCTAGCAGTTCAGAGACAGAGAGAATCCAAGTGGTGGAATCCCAATCGCATGTGCGCGGAGAAGACGCCCGACGCAGGACATGCACACGAAGACAATCCGCCTCCCAGTGACCTTCTGCAAGCTCGCCGGCTTACTGTCACGTGTCTCGGAGCTCTTTACCAGACATGGCTGGCTGGTGGGGACAGTGAGGCCTCCTAAGATAGCTCCTTTGCTGTACATGTAAGGCCTCTATTTTTACCCGCATGCCGACTCAGGGCTTCTGCCAAAGCTGCAGCATGGAGACTCAGCGCTGCCACCGCAGAGGCTCCGGGCCCTGGGGCTGTCCCAAATACGAGCGGCCAAAGCCGCTTCTACAGCGCCCATGTGCTGCCCGTCTCCTGCGCTGACACGGGGGCACTCAGCTGGCAGGCGCTGAGACTGCCGCCAAATGTGCATGCATATATATCTTCTTTTTATGCGTATCTGTAATTGCACGTACAAGGGGAAAAGGCATAAGAATGAACGTGCTGTATGAAAATAATGTGTGTTTGAAATACGACGCATTACATAGATGTTTTCCAGAAGTTGTGTTACTTTGCTAAATGAGCATTTGTGATATATAGGCTTTATGTAGGGCTGACTATGGCAAATCCTCTCCTCCTGCAGTCCCTTAGTAACCTCCAGTCTATTTGTAGGCCAAATTACTGCTGTGCAAAAAATGAGAGCAATGGAAACAGATTCACAGGCTCGCCTCCCTTCTGCTGTTTCCTAATACGCTTTTTTTGTTGACCCATCAATGGGTGTGACGCCTTTGGTATTATGAATAAAATCAATCTCATAGTGTATTCTTCCATCCGTCTTCAATCTGCTCACCCTGGGCAGGGTTGCATGATGTTGCATGATTTATACAATTGGGTTCAATTTATCTCAAATAGCGCCCTCCGAACACCGCTGACCCCGAATGACTGTTTGCAGAAATCTCGGCACGGTCGAAGAATAAAGGCGGTTTTATTCCTCACTATACTGTGATGTCTTGGGTCATCTTTATGACTCGTATTTCTGATGCGAAGCTACAAATAAACGTGTTGAAGTACGTTCTGAACGGAGTCATGCTCAGAACGAGAATTAAAACTGCAAACATCACCGTGTGAATAAGAAACTACACTGTTAGCTGCCTGGCAAACGATAATGACCCAGATATGGGTCTCTATTCAGGCCAGAGCTGAACTGACACCATTTTACCCACTTCCCACGTCTCTGTGGTGCTGAGAAGTCTCCAGCTTCCAGCAGACAAACCCAGCCTTCTTCCCGAGCAGAGGCTGATTCAGTGGTTAAAAGACTCGCACACAGTTGGGACGGGAAATGCTGTTGTACCTTTAAGTGATGTCAGTTGTGTAAATGGAGGGAAGGCAAAGTAGCACCTCAATCTATGAATGAAAGTGAAAGTCAAGCAAATGAACAGTGACCCTCTGATTACAGAGACACTGACCTGGCCACACGCTTGTGCTCTCCAGGCTGTCATTCTTCATGTGACCACCGGGAGGCACTCTACCATTTGCCCTGCCACTGAAGCAGAGAGAAGCAGATGAAGCGGAGCTGCTCGGGACCTTCTCCGTACACCACACCTCCCAAACCGAGAGGCACCCTGGAACCGCAAGCCGGCCCGACTCCGTACCCATAATTTTCCATAGGCCGGGTCATGGACTATCAGCACGACGTCTAAAGTCTAAATGTCAAGCGGCTGCAAGTTAGCAATTACCGTAATTACTACTGTGAGTGCTGTGGCAGCCGGAGAGCGGAGTCCATGCTGCCGAAAAAACATTCTGCTATTAAAAATGGTTTACGGGAACTTTAGAGGTGTGCCTAGATGATGTAGAAATGAGGAAACCCCATGCTGATGGACTGACCCAACGCCCATGCCCTCCAAAATACACTCGTAAGGCCATTCTTGTTATTTACTGTACTTACAGCTCTAATTTGCACACTATTTATTACTATAACGCCGTATATTATAGTAATACTATTGTTGCACCCTGTTTTATTTGCACTACACTTACAGTACAGCATGCATTTAGTATTTCTTATTAGGCCTTTTACATCACTATTTTTAGCACTGATCAAGAAAATGTTCCTTAATCCCGTTGTACTGTAGTACAATAAAGCTTCCTATCTGTTCCCGTTGTATTACTACCTGTATAACTTTACTGTTCCTTATTTAATATTATTCATTATACTGTAAATATCCTGCTTTTCGTAATTCTTATTATGCCCACCTTGCATTTCACAGCAGCATACAGCTGGACCTGACCTTGGTCAGAAAAATAAACCCCTTGAATCCTTGAATTAACTATTCTGTGGCCACTCTGGTGCTCTTGCACAAGTTCATTGCTGAGCTACACTAACACACAGTGATTTGGCAAATCCAGGGAATAGATTTGAGGTCTCTGTATGGAGTGCTAATGAGGAGGAATGAGACAAATTCTTGTATGCAGGGTGCTTTAGCAGGGAGTTTGCAAACCTTGGACTCTGGTCGCAGATCAGCTGACTACAAAATGCAGCATCTGCGCATTTTGAGCACACGACGGCGAGCCTGTGCATAAGCGCGCACTTTTTCCTGCGCGTTAAATCCACTCCCGGGAAAGGCGTCGGCCATGTCCCCCGAAGCGGGCCGATGTCATTCCCCGCAGGACGCGGCAGGCCCGACAGGCCCGCCTCGGAAAAACGCCGCTCAGACGTGAGCGAGGCACCGGCACTGGAGATGGGAGACGCCCGGCTGTCCAGTCAGCCAGACCTGAGCGAGGTAATTACCGCGGCGCGGCCCAGCGGGGGAATTCACGCCGCCGCCGCTGCCTCCCCATCGCTGGCGGTCAATCAAATCGCCGGCTGCAGGGCGATGCTCTCCGGACCCGGGGGGTGTGAGGGATGGGGGTTTGTCACCGGCGGCAGCGCGCTCGCCGAGAACGAACACTGTCAGGCTTGAAGGAGTGTTCATTACCCTGCAGGACAGGAGCCGATTTGGAAGGAAGGCAGAGCCATCAGCCAAGTTCACGTCAATTGAATTTCTTACATAATGCATCCATCTCCCTTACTGCCTGGCCAGAGCGGGGATGAAGGAAACCCGCAGCCGATGGCAGGAAGATCAGTGCACGGGGCATGGGGGACACCCTGCACGACATGTCCGTCCTAGGACACACACTCACACAGACTGCAGGCAGCCACCGACTCACCTAAAGGCATGCTTGCAGAGCAGAAACCAGAGTACCTGAAAAAAACTAGCCCCAACACGCAATGCCAGCACACAGAGGCCTGGGATTGGAAAACAACTGTGCAGTTCGGAAGGTGCGAGGCTACACCGCTACTTTCCCAGCCAGCATGCCTTCTCTTTTGATTTGTATAATATTATACACACGCAATGGGCAGGTCATTAGCTACGCCTGCCTGCTAATGCACATAGCCTGCTCTTCCGAGCAGCGAATCCCGTGGTTTCTGACTGGACTGGTACAGAACACCGACAGCTCCGCATACCGCGCCAGAGTAGCCGAGACGCCCAAACTAAGCGACTTTGTGGCGCGATTGTTGCCATTAGATGCGATAGGTCCAGCATTACCGAAGGAGCTGCCCTCCTGGGATTTTCAGTGTGTAGGACTTACAGAAAATAGTGCGATAAACTGAAAAAAAGAATACAGTCAGCGGCACTTCTGGTGCAGAGAACACCCAGCTAATGAGAGAGGTCAGAGGAGAATCAACAGACTTGTTAAACTTAACAAGAAGGCCACAAGTGCAAAAATAACAGGCCAGTACTACAGTGGTGTGCAGAAAGGCTTCTCTGAATCCACAACTTGTCAATCCTTGGAGCAGTCCGGCAGGCAAAAATAGATCCTACCCAGTACTAGCTAGGTGTACCTAATAAAGTGGCCAGTAGGTGTAATTAGAAACCCACAGATATACAGATGTGTCACAGACTACTCTTTCGTCTTGAAGAGAAGATTCAGGCCTTGGCCTTTAACCTGTGGTGTACAGTATATGACCTTAATTACTGCCCAACACAGCAATCAGCCACTAGAAAAAGGAACTTGGGCAGTGCTAGGAATGATAACATTTATAACTGCCTTTTTTTCTTAGCAATACCAGCACACAAAAGGTGCATAATCGTCAAAGGCTGGTTTATTTATGTGACAATTTCTTGGCTGGGTTCTGAATAAGGCGAGCCCCGACGCGACTCTGGCTGCTGCTTAATGCATCTCGCCTGGAAGTTCCCATAAGGAGAGGAGCAGGAACAACAACCCCAACAAACAGAGGATGCGCTTAGAGGCGGAGACTCGAGCGGCAGTGAGCGCGGCCCCTTCCGTCAAGCGGAAATCCCGCCAGGTCTTTCATTTTCGCATTTAAATATTTCTGCATTTAACCCGAACTTGGCAGGAGATCTGCAGCAGGCGGCTCCTTCGGATGAAGCCGCGCGACACCCGGGCCTCTTTGAAGGTAGCAGGGGCATGTCTCCGTGACTCACTGCGGCCGCTGGCTTCACCGTGTAATTAAAACCATTGTGCAACAAACCGCGTGCTAATTTCAGGTTCACAAGCGGCATGCGTATCCCGACAGGCAGGAACAGCGGCTTCGCATGCCCGGCGTACCCTGAAGAGAGGCTTTAGTTTCCCTTCTCGCTCTGTTTGGGAGCAGATCCGGATATGAATGACGCACGTGTCGTGGAGCATCTTGCTGCAAATCCCATCACAATGACCTCAGCTATTGAAACTACAGATCCATAAATCGGTGCCGGATTACCCCAGTGAGCGCGAGCCAGGCGTGGGCAGCTTCTCCTCGGACGTGGGCGGACGCGAGACCGGAGCCCCTCAGAGCCGTCAGACCCGCGCACAATGGGATTCCTGTCTCACAGGGGCCATTTTTTTCCCCCTGCATTAATCTGCCCCGCTCCACGACGTGCCCCAAAAACATGGCATTGTTGTGAATCGCACACATGGCAGCGGGCCACCGTGGCCCCCGGGCGTCCGGGCCTAGCATCCAGCGTGGAGTGGGTGGGGCTGGCTGGACCACGGACTCACAGAGAAAGCCCCCCGGGCTTAAAAAGCAGCCCAGACAATGCCTGAAAGGTGAAGGCACTGGTCGCACCCACGACACCCCCGCCATCGATTCCACAACATGGGTGTCCGCGGCAGCGAGCCTCTGTGCCCATCAGTATCCCAGCCGGTAGCGGATGGGCTGGGAGGACAAAGGGGGGCTAAGAAAGGCAGCAATAGGCTTTTGCTCCAAAGCCATCACTCTGGGCAGGTCGGTCTCATTAAATGAGGATTCTGGGCCGTAACACTAAAGCGGTGGGTGGGGGGGGGGACAACAGTGTGTAGCAGAGGAAAATTTGGGCCCTCATTTTAACCGCTCGAGTTTCATTACGCGCTAGGGGGTCAGACCACATGGATGCTGAGCTGTGACACCTTCAAAATAGCCCCTCCAAATAAAGTTGCCCAATTACCTTCAAAACATGTGCCACACCATATCACATTAACAATATGAGACCCTGCCTTAAACTTTATGTCTGTCCATGAAGGGTTTGCAAAACACGACCCTATTAAACACTTTAAATAGTAATGCACCTCCTGGACACTTCCCTAGCAACCGTGATCGGAACACTATAGGGCGAAAAACAGCCCAAACACAGTGTTTTCTTGGCCTGAAAATGTAAGACAAAGAGGGGCTTTATCCTCCTGGAAAACTCTAATTAATATCCATGCCTGAAGGAGAAACTCACCCCCCCAACCCCCTCCGCATTCCCTTCTCCTCTGATTTAGTGTGTTGTACCCTGGTAGACATGAACCAGAGGGACTGCCCCCAGAGAGGGAATTCCTAAGCTCTTACACACATGCCTTTGGACACTGTTTTGTAACAGCCAGCCCCCACCCCCCCTTTTTGAAGTGTTTCAGAAGGGGTTAAGTCCCCTTGCAGCAGCATACAATTCTCTCCATATGCTTGGATTCCGCTGCGTGTTACGTCAGGCGCGAGACATGCGAGCAGAGCCGCGGGGATTAAAGGCTGGGGCCTCCGCGAGGCCTGGGCCGCATCCCGCGCAGCGCCCAGCTGCTTCCAATCACGGCCCTCGCACCTGCCCGCATCTATTATCTCTACCGCCAATGGGAACCGGCTCATTTTTCAAACCAAACTTCAGACCTCTTCAATAGGTAGGAAGAATAAATAAATAAACAAATACATAAATAAAAAACGGCTTTATTTTCGTTTGGCTGTTGATTCATTCCCGTCACACGCTCCAGCCTACGTGGGGGGCAGCCATAATTAAGAAGGCAGCTTCTATACGCCCATTGTATGTTTTTTTTTCTTATTTATTCTGCGGTGGCAATGCTGCCTACGTCAATTTATTGGGGACCGGGGATCTGGAAAAGGCCCAGAATACAGGCGTCCTCTCTCTTCTGTGCTCCGACGATAGCTCAGTCATTACCCTGTCACCTCCCGGAGGTGTCACGAGGTGTCAAAACAGAGGCCACTGAACGCACCGGGAAAGAACTCAAACACAGGATGTTACATCCTCCATGATTCGCCCAATAGACACTGATTTCATTTGTTGTTAGGTAACCTGATATTAATGTTGTGAGTACAACCACAAGTTATTGTCAGTAAAGTTATAGTGGATTAGTCAGACTGGTACTCTTTTTTGGGGTGGGATCATTTGGACAAAGGGCTGTTGAGATACCAAAGATCTACGACGCCTATCCTGGTGCTAAATTTACTACTAAAGTCTTTCTGGGGCGGCCATGATGGTGCCAAGATTATCGTTAAACAGGGCTCACTGTCAGCAAGGGGAATCTCTGAATGTCTTCAGCTATAGAGGTGCCAGGCACAAGCAGAACAGCAGGGGGCACAGTGGTTAAGGACATGGACCCGTAACCTGTATTATATTTCCATAACCATTATTGTATTGTATGTATAGTAAGGGTCCTATCTACTGTGGTGCCAGTTTAAATCCCAGGCAGGACACTGTTGGAGCATCTTTGAGGAGCTTATCTGGAATTGCACCCAGAGCTTATTGAGCTGTTGGTAAAACCACAGGCCGATTTGGACAGAAAGCAGGCTATCTGCATGCTAGTCTAAAAGTGATTTTGTTTTTTACTCACAAGCATCATGCCGACATGGTACTGCAGGGTTTGTGAAAAGCAAAAGTTTACTTCGACGGCTGAGATAAATATTTAATGATTCCACCGGGTTTCAGTGCAATTTTTTTTTTTATCTGCTGGAGGTTAAGGTGGCTGGGTATTAAGGTCTCTCCTGCTTGCCTTATTTTATTTGCCTTTGATAATAATCCCCCCCCCCCCACCCCCCCCACACCTGGGCGCATGATGGAGCCCTATCACGTTTACGTTCTATAGTCGAGCGATCTGCCAGAGGAGGGCGCAAGGAGGGTTTATTCCCCGTGAGATGGGCGGCGACGAGTGGCTAGGAGGGCCAGCACGAAATGAGATGCAGCGTAATAACGCACGTAACGTACAACAGGTGTCAGGGCCTTGCCGTTGCAGCTTTCCGCTGTGACCAAAGGCGATCTTTGAAAAGTTTGCGGGATGGCGCCACAATAGCCGCGCGGCATACAGCCGTTGCCGGACTGCTTTACATCACAACGAGGGTCCCATTGTCACATTTCTATGCGCTAGCATCGGCATTGAGGGCACTCCGCTCATAATTCCCCGTCTCCGACGGCTAGCCCGCTGTTTTGACATCTACGCCAATCATGGCTCTGGCACGCTATGAAGTCACCCCCTTTGTGACGCCTTTTCTCCCACTGAACCTTTTCTCATCCTTTGTTTCGGAAGGGGTGGGGGGGGGGAGGATTTCCAAATTAATCGGAACAATGATTAAAACTTAGCATCTCGCTCGGATGATCTTAGACAATGGCGGTGGCCGCGGCTCATTGTGGCAGCATCCATTAGCCAGCGCTGAATTGGCAAAGGAGGAGAAATCTCATCTGTGTGAGGTCCACTCTGCGGTGGTTCTTTCAGCGTTCCGGTGCTGAAGACCCGCTTGGTACGACCGAGCCACTCTGCACAGTCTTCATGATGAATGCAGGGCTTCTTTGTAGACTGGGTATAAATCTCTAGGGAAATTAATGGAATAAATTGGACCAAAATGGATCGCAGTTTTTTTCTCTTGGGTACTGTAGATGCAAAAAGAAAAAAAAAAGTTTTGATTTTGTAAAACATTACATATATTTATGCTGGGCTGGCCTAACTGGCCAGACTTTCGCTCAGGAGGTGACGCCTGTAATTAGACCATTAAATCACCAGTAAGAGATCAGCTGTTTAACATCATTTAATTAGTTAACACTAAAATTCACACCGCAATGAGAAAACATGGCTCAGGCCATCTACATAAACAAGCCGGTTTTGCTCCATAATAGCGTACAATACGTATGGAAAAATCGAATTAAATTCTAAACAGCAAAGTGCTAGAATGTGGCGTATCATTAAACAGCAAGTTGGTACAGAGCTAATTTCCCCTAAGCAGGAAGCATTTTTCTTGGTCCTTCAGAAGACACTGGAGATACTAGAGAGGTTTTACACAAAGATACTGGTCCGACCCCCCCCCCCCCACCCCCCGGATTACAGGGAGCAGACGTGGCATGCAGGCAGGAAGGCAGCTAGGCTCTCTGCCCATTGTATATTTTTGCACCGTGTTCCAGCTACTGCGCTGCTGCTCCTGCTAAATGCGCCAGGCCAAGCCTCCCAGGCCCGCTGCGGGCCTCCAGCTTTGTGAATCACAGCACTGCGATGGAAATTACTGCACCGCCATCGGAATTACTGCGCCGCATCTGCTGTTACCTCTTGCAGTTTATAAAGCCACTGGTCCGTTTATCCATTTCCGCCTGACCCTCAGAAAATTATTGAAAAATCCTTCTAAAAACGTGCAACAGGTGAGATTTCCTGCTATATTACAGTGGCATTTCCATATTTTACATATTTTCATGCAACTATACTTGCAGTTAAAGGTGTATGTAGGGGTGCTGGCCCCAACTGAAAGCTGATTGGCTCCCAGAGTTGCCCCTTCCCTGCCACTCACCGATTCAAAGCAAATCATTGGCTAATGATAAAGTTGGCTGCTTGGTATGAATTTATGGCCCTGCTTATGCCCCCCACCTTAAAAAAAGAGTCGCCCCTGTAGACACTTAAGTGGAGCGACTCAGGTTACGTACTTTGTTCACGAGGACGACAGAAGAACCCTCTTGGGACATTAACACCAACCTTATGAGTCATTGTTCCTGACCTCAATGCTAGTCAGCATAACAGCCTTACTTTCTACATCTTCCTGTTCTCTGTGTTTTTTCAATTGCACACACACACATACACACATTCATCCAAACACACATGACTGCAAACTCAAAGCAGGCCAGCTGCTCTTCCCTCTGTTCAACTGCAGGTATGTGGGCCCCTCAGCTGCTGGTACGCAGGGCCCCTCAGCGGCAGGTACGCGGGCCCCTCAGCTGCAGGTACATGGGCCCATTAACTGCAGGTACGCGGGCCCTTCAGCAGCAGGTACGCAGGCCCCTCAGCTGCAGGTGTGTGCGCCCCTCAGCTGCAGGTGCGCGCGTCCCTCAGTTACAGGTACGTGTACCCCTCAGCAGCAGGTACGCGGGCCCCTCAGCAGCAGGTACGCGGGCCCCTCAGCTGCAGGTACGCGGGGCCCCTCAGCTGCAGGTACGCGGGCCCCTCAGCTGCAGGTACGCGGGGCCCCTCAGCTGCAGGTATGCGGGCCCCTCAACTGCAGGTACGTGTGCCCCTCAGCTGCAGGTACGCGGGGCCCCTCAGCTGCAGGTACATGGGCCCCTCGTCTAAATAATCAGTTAATTACTAATAATTTTCTTCAACAAAGAGGAATATGTAATTTCATAATAGCGTTGTTTGCGATTGAGGCGGGGGGGACAGGGAAGAGGCTCACGGTGCCTATGCAGCCCTGAATGGCTCTCACTGGAGTGCCCTCCTGTTTCTAATCCCTACCGTAGCCCTTAGCAGCTGAAGGACTTTCTTCCCCGACATCACCACATCAAAGGCATTCAAATTCACGTCTGTTCAAACACAGAAATATCTGCTGGATTCAATTTCAATGCACTTATTTATTTTTCATTCTGCAGCATGGAGAGGACACGGAAAGCTGAAATAACATCACTTTCCAGTGTCGAGGGAAAGTTCACGTGCCCCGTAGTTTCAAGACGAAGTAAAAAAAATACATGTGCGTTTTAAGATCCGCCATTACTCAAGGTGCTGCCTGCCTGTCGAGGACTGAGCCGTGCCGCGTCGGAGGATGGGAACAGCGCCCGGTTGGATCCCAGTATGAGTACATTTACATGTATGTTTCCTAAGCGACAACATGTTCCTGGTTTCACCCTTGTACTGTTCATGTTAGTGATCAGAAACTTGCGTTTGTATGAGAATCAATATACCCTGCTTGCAGGACTAAAGTTATGTATAATTTACAGTTACAACAGTTCACACAAAGATATGTTACTTTGTATTGGTTGATTATTATGGAATATTTTAGGATTCATCCCAAGGAGGCGTATTCAAACAACAAATGTATTATTATAATATTATTATTAAAGTTCTTGATTAAGATAACTGGCCTGGCCTTCTGTATTTAGGACCTCTGCTTCCTGTGGTGAGAAGCAGGACTTCCGTACCTCTGGCCCTCTGTCTTTGTGCTTTGTGACACCTGGATAGGATCCCCCCCCCCCCCCCCAAAAAAAAAGGATGAGTACTCGAAAGACGGATGAGCTGAGAACTGGTCTAATTCGCGTCTGGTGGCTCCAAAAACCAATTCTTCTCAATGTATACATTTGAGAACCTTTGATCCCTGAACGGTGCAGCCATGGATGTTCACACGCATGCTGGCACACTGCATCCCAGTTCCTCATCGCCCTTCCCCGTGGCCCACCAGGTCTTCGCCGGGGGGCGCGCCTGCTTACTATGCGAATCCCTGCCTCTCCTCTGACAGCCTTCAGAAGCACATCGGATGACCCAAGGCCTCACGCTCGGCTGGCCCTTCTAGGCCGAGATACATGCATCTCTTTAGGTATCGCTGAATAATTAACTCGCGCGCGTGTGTGGGTGTCTGCGGAGGTAAATAAATCATGGCGTTGCCGACCTGCAGGCTAATGAAAGCGGGGGCTCTGGCATGAGAATGCGGCCTTCCTCGGGTGTGCAGGCCATGTCGGCTGAAGCTGACGGGCTGAACATTCAGTACTGATGCAGAAGAACCCAGTGTGGGGGAGGCGGGAGATTTCCAGCTTTAATGCCAGCAGAGGACCAGACACAACGCGGCAGCGTAACGAGATTGCTCGTGGGAATACATTTGCAGCCTTATTTGTTGGTACAGTGCTGGGAAACGCACGTCGGTCTTATAAACAAGCTGAAACGATGCAGGAAGCTTGAGGACGGCAGGTCTCAGAGGCCCCTGATTGGCCACTTTATGCCTGAGAGCCCCGGCCCCTTCCCCCGGCTGTCTGCCCTGCCTGGGGCCACAGGCTGGGTGCTCAGCGTCTGCCCCCCCCTACCCCCCACAGTGCTCACCTCTCTGGAGAAGGACTTAAGATGGGTATGGCGGGGCCCGAGAGGGAAGTCAATCTGCCCGCATTACACAAGACAGGGACGGTAATCAATCCTTCCATTACTCTTGTAATTCAGGCCTTGGAGCTGAAATTCCAAGGAACAATCCAAATTTGTTTATAGTCACAGATACAGGAATATGCGTCATGCCTGAAAAAATGCGCACAGCAACCACAGCCTGTAATTAAAATTATTGCTATTACTAGAACAATAACAGTAAGACTGCGGCTCCTTGCACTGCAAGCTACTTGACTAGATTCAGAAAGTACAAATCCAGACCAATATTTTCTTTCAACTAGGCAGTGGAGCATAAAGAGTCACAATCACAGAGTACTCAGCCAGCTGGTTGAAACAAAATCTTGGTCTGGATTTGTGCTTTCTGGACCCGAACTTTTCCACCAGTGTTACTGTCATCAGCAGTATAAAGGTTAATGGTCCAGCAGCACATCAGCTAAACATAGAGGTCCTGTTCTGAGGTCTACCTGTGCTGTCTCTCGACAGAGGTGACCCGGTTCTCAGGTCAGTCTGTGCTGTGTTTCTTTAAAGAGGAGGCCCTGAACTGAGGTCTATAAAGCCTTCTAAAACATGCTGATAACAAACAGTGCACCGGAAGCCTCGCTCTTGTCAAGGGTTCACCGGGTTTACTTAAAGTTTTTTTTTTTGTGCAACATAGAAGAATAATCAGCTAATCAAAATGACTTCACAGCAAACAGCTCGAAAAGGGTGATAATGGCTGTAACCAAAAGTGGTTGATTACACACTGAAAATGCTGAAAAACTGAAAAAAACTCATACTGTTAAAGGGGGTGTACAGTATACACAGCATCTGGGGCAGCTTGGAAATTCAGAAGAGACAAGAGGGCTGCTGCAAAAAGTCAATTACTCCTAAGAATAATCAACATTTCATCTTAGGTATTCAATTTACATCAATCTGCAGTTTTTAAACAAGGACTGCATATAAGAACTTGGTCCCCTTTCCATCCACCCATTTTCTGAAACCACTAGTGCTATTCAGGGTCACAGGGGCTCTGGAGCCTATGAACACAAGGCAAGGAACAACCCAGGAGGGGCACCAACCTATCACACCAATGAGCAATTTGATAACTCAGCATATTTTTTAATTGTATGCATGGGGAGAACATGCAAATCCCTGGGACTGGGGCTGGGACTCGAACCCAGGTCCCAGAATTGGAGGCAACAGTGCTAACCACAGCACCACCAAATATTAAGAAATGTAAAATAATTAAAAATAGCAATATATTGTATGAAAGAAATAAGGCACAAGAACAAAGAAGCACAGAACAATGTAGACATCTCTCATCTCTTAAAGAAAGTAACAGTTCTTGAATGATGACAGTAATGCACACTGAATGGGAGGGGGCAGGCTATCATAACCTGAGGGCGGGAGGGGGGGTGCTGGATGCCTAAAATCTTCCGTCTGAAGAGCCGAATGTCTTTGACACTCTTTGACGCTTAGATGCATAAAACGAACACACCCAATCCCCAAACATTTTCCATTTGCTCACCGAACAAAAACTAGATTAGCAGCGATTTTAAAAGAATCACTTTCAGTTTTCTCAGAGCGAAAACGCATCTTGATTTGATAATCCCTTCTTTCATTAAATATTGCATTAGAGGAACTTTCTGCTGGAGTCTTATAATGAAGCAGTGACTTTTTTCCAGCATTGAGAGCTACTTGAGGACTAGCATCCGATCCGTCACACTTGGCCAGACCACTAGGGGGCGGTAATTAGGGAGAACGAGGAGGGGGCAATGGAGTGAGCCCTGTCGCGTCTGTCCCCTGTAATTATCCCATGATTGACATGGGATGTCAGGAAATGGCAGTGGACAGGCGGCTCTTTGTTAACCGTGAGAGCTGACACCGGCGGCCATTTGGGGGGAGAAAAAGGAGGGAGAAGAAACATTTACCGTACATTCAACTTGCTGACTATAGTGCCTTTTCTCTGTAGGGTCGGGTCCCCCCCCCGAATCCCCCCCCACCCACCAGCCCACCCCGGTTTGCTCTGCGGGGTCTGAGCTATGGTGGTGGGCCCCCTGTTAAACGCCCACCCCCCTGCATACCAACACCTGGGCACAGAGTGCAGCTCGGTTACCCAGAGGTAGCAGGATGTCCGCAGTGAGCACGCACCCCCTGAGCAGCCTCATTCAGCCTTTGTGCACGGCCATCGCCATGTGAAACGGCTCATATGTTAGGCTGGACAGGGGTGGCCACAGGGGGGCTCCGGGAAGCGGGGGCGCTTTCACAATTGAAGGGTGCATTCAGCTTTCTTTTCAGATTTTGGATGGGGGGGTGCATTATAGCTGAAACTCAGACAACAAACAAAATTGTTTTATTCCATTGGTTTGTCTGCTGAACATTATACTTCTTCGAGAAAGCATAAACACAAAGCCTAAAAACGTACTTTTTACACGTAAGGAAAAGCATACGCAAGAGATACACCCCGTCCAAGAAGCATTCCTGGTTCCCCGCTGGTGAACCCTCTCTGACCTCTTTGTACACAACTCCAAAGAGAAGAAAGGATGCACTACAGTGGACACAGGGAGCCAGTGCATCACAGATCACCCCTCACCTGCTGTCCGGACTCCTCTCCAGAGGAGGTGCTTCTCTCTCTGATGGTCCTTCCCCTATTGGCCTCCTGGCTGTCTTCTTCTGGAAAACAGAGAACTAAGAAAAAACACACTTTCCTTTTAACATGGAACTAAAAAAAAAGTTTACAAGATATGTTTTGAAAGCATCATTTACATATTCGTCTGGATAAAATTAAGAATAAATACTCAAACTGTTACATGTCCTGATGCACCATGACATGCAGTTGAGCACCTACACAAAGCACTGACGTCATCACCTTCTCCTCTTCTTCTATAAGTAGGGTATGTAGTCTGGAGGGGGAGGGGCCAGCAGGAGGTTCTGGAACTTAGCCTGACCTGCTTCGGCTCTCTGATTGGCCGGAGGAGGGAGAAAGTCTTCCTCCTGTGCACAAACCTGTCCTACATAAAAACAACACAGTCATCAGCATATAAGTAGCCCTTAGACCAAAACTCACCAAAGAGAAAGAAAAGCATGTTCGCTTAAATGTCACCCCATTAGCTCGTCTCAGAAGACCAGTTGATATACATCACTCCAAACCAAAGGCCTACATTATTAGATATCTTGCCTCAAGTTCTTTTTTTCAGCGAGATGTATGTTATGAAGGTAAGAGATCTTAAAATAGATCTCTGAATGCTGAAACATCTACTTTTGGCAAAAGAGAATTAACTGACATACTATCCAAAGCACTAACTACAACCAGGCCCTGATTTTTTCATTTTTTATGTCACGTATACGTTTAGCAATAAAAGGACTCGCTTAGCTAATCAAGGGAATTCCGTAAGCTAGAACATCTGTTCTGTTCTCTGCTGGTTCTGAACATACAGCCACATAACCACTGAAGATATCATGATTACGGGCCCCAGGCTCGACCCAGCGCCCTTTCCGACCCACGCTCCCCGCTGCCCGGAACAGTGTCTGCTCAGACATCCTTACATGGGAAAAAAAAAATCCTGATAGAACCCAAGAGTGAATTTCCTTCAGCAGCCGAGCGAGAACACGCAGTACCAGCCCTCAAGGAGAACCCCCCGCCATGCTAGCACGCTCCTTTTCCAGTACACACGCGTGTCCAGGAACACGGTAAGTGGAAGAGCTCGTGATGTGTCCTCCGGTGAAGTGCTTTAGCTAATGTGTCTGGTGCCAACTGACAAACGAGTACGGATGAGCAGAAACGCCTTGTATCGTGTTTCATGAACATCAATCATAATATGTATATACACTGATCAGCCATGACATTAAGACCACCTGCCTAACATTGTGTAGGTCCCCCTTATCCTGTCAAAACAGCTCAGGCCCCTCGAGGCAAGGACTTCCAAGGTGCCCCGTGGTATCTGGCACCAAGAAGTTAGCAGCACATCCTTCACGTCCTAAGTTATGAGGTGTTGTTCCAGCAATGCTACCGATGCTCAATCTGATTGAGATCTGGGGAATTTGGAGGCCAAGTCAACACCCTGAACTATTTTTCATGCTCCTCAAACCATTCCTGTATTATTATCCTACTGAAACTGGCCACTGCCATCAGGGAATACCGCTGCCATGAAGGCGTGTACCGGGTCTGCAACAATGTTTAGGTAGGTGGAAGGTGTCAAAGTCACATCCACACGAATGGCGCCAATGGACCCAAGGTTCCCTAGCAGAACATTACCCAGAGTATCATATTTTCCTTCTTCCCATGGTGCATCCTGGTGCTGTCTCTTCCCCATATAAACACTGAACAAGTACCAGGCCGTGCACATGACCTAACAGAAGATGTGACTCATAAGACCAGGCCACTTTATTCCATTGCTCTATGGTCCCGTTCTGATGCTCATATGCCCTTAGTAGATGCTTTTGGTGTCAGACAGGGGTCAGCATGGGCCCTCTAACCAGTCTGCAGCTACACAGTCACATAGATCGCAAGCTGTGATGCATTGTGTGGTCTGAGACCTCTCTGTCACAGCCAGCATTAATCTTTTCAGTAATCTATGGTACAGTAGCTCTTTTGTGGTGTAGGACCAGACAGACCTACACCACACAAGACCCACATACACGTACACACATGTTTGTTACACAAATGTTTGTATTCTTATCTTAGTGGAGATTGTCCATTCATTTCTATTTCTATTCAAGTATGACACCCTTAACCCCTACCCAGCCCTAACCTTAACCATAAGTAACCAAATGAAATACAAGACTTTTGGCATTTTTACTTCATTGATTACATTCAGAGAGCTTTATAAAATTAAGTCTGAAGAAGTGGGGACCGACAAAATGACTAGTCACATTTTTTGTTCCTTTGGTCCTCACAAGTATAGCAAAACCTGTGCGCACACACACACTCACGTACAGTACTGTACTTTACTTTTGTACTTTGGTTTCAGACGAGTGACATGATGTGACGTGAATTTCACCATCACAGCTTGGCTGAGGACTACTGCAGTAGGTGTGTGTGTAGCCAAAATGTTTCTGTCTAGTGGAAACTGTGCATGTCAACTGTGCATGTGCAAGATAATTGACTGGGTATCTCCAGTAGGTGGCAGCACCAACTTCGCAGAATAGCGTGTCCAGCAGAGCTCATTATATCATTTCAATATTACACTGTCTCTATACTTTGTCCTTTCAATTTGTTCAGTTCTCATTTATATTCCCATTCATATTCTGAGATATGTTCCACTTATGTCTTGATTATTATTGTAATTTACCCAAAAATCATATTTTATCACAAGAATCAAATAGTATTTTTGAAGAGAAACGTGATTGGGCAGAGATAAATAGTAAATATAAAAAAAATTGCTGTCTATTTTGTTTGTGATTCAAAGCCAACATATATTAGGTAGTTTTACAAAAAAATATATGTTTTTGTTGTTGTAACAAGCACCAAAACATCGCGGGTCTACTGGACCACACATCACCGGAAGCAAAAGCCGCTCACTCTTAGAGGCCAGTGTGTCATTGTAATTCTTGTGCTCTAAACACTGAAGGGGTGTTATAGAGGAAACTTGCTGTTATAAACCTTCTCTCTCCCTTCTTTTGCATAAGCTTCATTCAGACCAAGAAGACATCTGCCCCCTGCTGGTCTGGAGGAATAAAATTGCAGTACGCGTGTGCTGACCATGACTAGTCCGAACACAAGCTGCTGCATGGATGACCGTCTCCAGCCCAGGCTTTGGCTAGTCAAAGACAGTGATGTTTAAATTATGTTATCTTCATGTTGGTGTAAAAAAAGCCTGTTAAAATGTGTTAGCTTAGCCATTTCAACACCTCTCCTAAAGTCACCCAGTATTTCCAGTAACCATCCAATACAGCTGTGTCTTTGCTGGCTTGAACACTAGAATATACCATGTTTGGGCAATTAATACTTCAACAATTTATTTAACTAATTCAATCAGCTAATTATTTCAGCTGGTGGTGACATTTAACAAGCACGTGGACTGGCAGGGCTGTCCCTGATGAGAGGTTTGGGAACTGAAGGGGTGTTCATCCAACCACCAAGATATCAGCACCTATTTGGGGAACAGAAGAAATTCGTGGGTTTTTTTTTTGGGGGGGGGGGGGGGGTAGTGCAAATTTTTTTATTTTTTTATGTTTAATGGGGTTTTTTTTTTTGTGTAAATATACATTTTCACCCCCAAATTATTTTTTTTAAAATTTTCCTTTTG
>JAODKM010000013.1:323322-337377 GCA_026780845.1 Petrocephalus sullivani | reverse complement strand
GGTGACACGAGAAGATGATATAGGTGTTAGGTTTGTAGTTGGTGCGGTGGAGTGGTGTTGTTGTGTGGGTGGGGGGGGGGGGGGGGGGCGGGGGTTAGTGCACATTTTCATATGTTCTAATGTTAAACTGGGTTTTTTCTTCTGTGCAAATATACAGTTACCACCCAGATATATATCTTTAAACATTTCCCTTGAGTTCCTAAGACTTTTATACAGTGCTGTATATTATATATTATATGTAACTTTGCCCTGTGTTGGGTCGGCACCCTGCTCTGGGTCATTCCCTGTTGCCTTGCACCTGTAGCTTCCTCTGTGACCCCACATAGGGCTAGCAGATATGGAAGATAAAAGAATGTATATGACTATAAATCTTATACATTTATGCAGTGCAAACAGAATAAAAGGACTGCATGGCATCGAGCAGCAGGCAGAATGATTAAAGAGCAGACTGTATAGGGAGCCCTTCCTTTAACAGCTTATTCACTAATTACCATGAAATAACCTTATATCACACCAGCCACATGAAGAAAAGGATGATGGCAGATGGAAAAAATATCCATGGAGTTTGAGGCATTGAGACGCTGTGAAAGGGACGGCCAGGCCCCCTCGGATGCGAGCCTCACTTCAGCATGTCTCTGCCTCTACTGGGCTGTAATTTCCTGTGCATCTGGACCGGCTGGTCATGCCAGGGCTCCGGCTCTCCTACTCTGCAGCTATAAAGGGGGACGGCCCATCCGACGAGGGATGACGTCGGAGACCCAAAGGCAGGGGGGAGGGGGGCACTTCCGTTTGACCCCCTGTGTGTGTTTTTTAATTAGGACGATTATAACAAGAACGGCTGGATAAAGGTTAGACCCTTCCTTCTGGGACTAAGCAGCGGGCACGGTGGAGCCCCCAAATTGCCACAGAGCGGCAAGGCAATTTGACCTCCAAACACAACCGAGAAGCCAGTTAATTATCTTCTGCTTCTTTTTTTTATTTTTTTTACAGCTGACTCAATTACAGTGTGCTGATCGCGAGAGGAGAGTGCCGATAATCAGGCTGGAAGAAGAGAAGGGGTGACGGCGAGTCGCGTGTGTGTCTAAGGGCAGCTCCATGACACCGCGGGCCGCCATAAAACCGACAGATGTGAGGCCTAATAATGGCATATTAAGCGTTATGGGGGTTTTACACTGCCATATACTAGGCGGCCTTTTTCATCAGCTTAAATTGATTACTTTTATTGGTCCTTGTGGTGAGATAAAACCCTTCCAAATGACATTCTTGGTTATAAGAAGATGCATAACGCGTAACAAGCTCATTTTAATAACAAACCGGTCTCCCGTTATGAAAAGCTATGGGGATCCTGGCGAGGTATCACTGCAGAAATTTCCAGAGGAGTTGATACGTCGCAGGCAAAGGTGGGGAGTTTCAACAGTCCTTATCTGAGTGATTTTCCTGCGGGGCTCCACAGTGGGCTTTAACCGCAGGGACGCCGCATTCTCATTAAATCAGCCAGGGGGCTGGAAAGAGACTGGGATTAACATTCCCCACTTTGACCTGTGTCACACGGGTGAGGACACCGGAAGTGCAAGTCATGTGATCGTGGGGGGATGGGGGGGGGCACCGGTGCTTTCACTGCGCAGACATTATGAAACGTGATATTTGTCGCAGCTGAGGCAGACAGAGCAGCCGTCTCCAGCACCAGGTCCCCTTCTAGAGAACGCCTGTTTTAGCTTCCCCTGACAGCTGGGCGCCGTGTTCCATGCGGTGGTCCACGCTACAGACAGCATGTGTGCATGGATACGCACAACGAGGGACTCGCTCAACTTCCCGTTCTCACAAACGAAACTGAGAGTCTATAGGAAACGTGCAGAACTGCGGCCATTCGCCTCTCGTTCTTCTGAGCGCTGACGCCACTTTCACAGCAGATTTAAAAGCAGGCCATCCGTTTCGGGACCAGGAGGGCAGACATGGTCCCTTGCTGTAAGATTATCTTCCTTTACTCATTCAACCATCTTTCACAATCCCTTACCCGTTACAACATCCCAGTCAGTCAGGAGCCTCTCCCAGGGTGCACTGGGAACGAGGACACCCAGCACAGAACGCCTGTGCATCACAAGGCACACACTCAGGCGCTCTGTGCAATTTGCAGTCGCCGGTTTTTCTAACCATATGTTTTTGGCTGGTAGGAGGAAACGCACATAACAGGAGGAGAACTGCACGCACACGGAGTCGGGAGTCGGAACTGACCTCCCCGATCTGGAGGTGCTCCCCACTGGGCCGCCCCTCCTCTATTTATATTATTTAATGTTTGCTACACTTTCCCCATCACCATTACTGCAGCAGGTGCAAGATGATTGGCAGTTACACAGCAGGACAGCCGAGCAGGCACCAATCACGGGCCACGAGGTCAAATAAGGAGAAAACGAAGGGGAGGGAGCAGAGTACCTCCGAGGAGAACACACTGCCTGGTCTCTCCCCTCCCTCTGCTCCTGCAGGAGCAGACTTTTCACCAGTGAAAACGCTCAGGGCTTTGCAAGACTTGCAGGCTCATAGAAATTTAAATGACTTTTTTTCAGAAATCGTTGCGAGAAATTAGAGTACGTTACGCATCCCATAGAATGTAAACTTCACCAACGCTGCAATGTCCATGTTTGTGACAGAGCAGCTGGACCTGAGCATTCACTGCGTGCTTACGCCGCAGTGGTGGCTCCAGAGAAGCGGGGGGCAGACTCCGCATGAGCAATGGTATGCATTAACACAAGGCAATCCCTCTGAGTCTGCGAGGGGCCGTCCCCCAGAATGGCACTTCTTTTCATGTGAGCCTGCCCCGTGTGGTACGTTTCCACTTGATTGAGCTCAGCTGGCTCCAATTAATAAGCACTCGTTAAAAAGGGCCAATGAGGACACAGAGATCAGCGACTGCCATATTTTTACATAAAACTTACGAATTTGCTGTTGACATGTTGTTCCGCTAATGGGTCAAGGGTGCTTTTTGTTGGATTTCAGTAAGTAATCTTGGATTTCGTGGGACCAGGCAGCTTCTGCGGCTTCACCCTGCCTTTCGGCTACCTCCGGCCGTTCCAGCTTGCTGCAAACCCACACTGAAGCCTCGCAGATCTGCCGAGAAGCAGGCCAGCAATCACTAAACTTGTGCATGCAGTTAGCGATTCGCAGAACCAAGTAGGTCACAGAGCATGGCGCTCCCTCAATGACCCAGAAGCGAGCAGCCTGTGCCGGGCCGTTCCCTAACCCGACTCCCACAGCCTCGACCTGCCGGTCCTTCGCGAAGCTCCAGGCTTGCTGCGTCCCCCCACAGATAAAAAACATTTCTTTAAATGAAGTTCTTTTTTAACATAGGAAAAAGGTAATTCATTAATACACATTCATACAATATACTCAAGCTTTTAATGCTAATGAAAAATCTTAATAAAGACTGATGTGTAACTATGCATTAAAAAATGCACCGGAAAATATTTTTTAGCTGCCTTTCAAATAAACATGAAAATGGCACTCTGTAATTATCATTTTAATATTTTAATAAAAACCTGGACCAATAAACCAATTTAAAGTTAGGTTATAGAAAATAATACATAGCCTAGGTTTTAATAATGAAAGCATGAAAAAATATACTAAAGTATGAAATTAACTATACAATGTAATGTTAGCCCACCCAGGGGGGGACGCTGTGTAAATTCAGTACATTTAAAGGATGTTCTTCAACATCTGAGGAAGTTTTAGTGAATCGGACTGTAATTTGTCATTGTTTTGTTCAGTGAAGCTATGGAATACGGCTGTGTGACTGCCATCTAGGCGAGATTTCTTGTTAGGACAGACAAACAATGTGTCAATTCAAAAAATAGTTTAAAAACAAGGTTGGGTGGGATTAAAATGAAGGAGAAGCCATTTTCACGGGTGGGTGACGTGACACCAAAGATACTGATAAAAAGGTTGAACAGTCTAGCCACTTCAGAGGCTGATTCAGCGCTTTCTGCAGAACGTCTCTTCCTCTTTGTCTGAGTTATTAAAAAATTTAAATACATCCCGAAGTACAGGGGTGGGCGGGGGTTGGGGGGGTGTCTTGCTCCAATTGTGCACTTGCCACAATTTGCTACAAGGACACTGCTGCATTAGACACATTAAATCACATTAGCATTACAATAGCAAAGTCCCTGCAAGGTGTCACCAATCAGAACAGGCCAAAAAAAATGTTGGGGGGTGCAGAAAATTGCTTTCACTGACGGCAAAACACATGGTCCATTAATTTTAATAAAAAAAGTTCCCGAGTAGTTTTAATTTTGTCCTTTGTAATAAAAAGACAGCAAGCTAAAGTTATGGCTCTCTCGTGTCCCGAGAAACCCCCGACCCCCCCGTCAGATTGCGGCCATTAACAAACTCAATTAAAGAGTATAAGTTGGGAACAGTTCCACACAGCATCAGGTAAACCTGAGGCTTCCTGTTGGATCACCTGGTGACGCTGGGTTGCCAGACAAGACGCTGGGTTGCCAGACAACGCCCCCATCGCTTACATCCTCACCTATTTTTTGACTGGCAGAGCATCATTTTAAAAATCACAGCTACAGTGGGTCAATTAAAAGCGATACTATGAAATGAATCCGCCATGCGGTGTGTTGCATAAAATATATATGACAGATTTATCACTCTGTACTGCATAAAGCTCTCCCTTTTCTAATGGCAGCCTATCATCTAGACATTACAAGCAGTTTGTGCCTCTATATTTATCTGCATGCTGAAAGCTGATTATGAAAAGACAATAAATGACTATGGCAAACAGGGTGTGTGAAATAGTAGCTTTTAAATACAATTAGCATAACCTGTTCCACTAAAACTGGATAACATGACACAAACCATACAAGAGTAAATATTGTCAATAAATTAATCGTATAAAACAAATTTGTAATGGAAAGAATATTGTTTTCTCTATTTCCTGTATGGCCCTTATTGTTATTTTTGACTGTCATTTGCTGTTCTTCAATTAGCCATGTATAGATTCTTTTGTATTGAGGGTGCAAGACAGATAACTTTGGTACAGTACTATACCGTATACTGAGCTTGTGTGCTGTTAAGGTATCTGTCACAGTGTCTGGCTTGATAAGGTCTGAGAAAGAGCTAACTTGTATTGCAGTAAGGTCTTTTGGCCTCCATTAGCCAGAAAACGCACAGGTGTAAACAGGAACCAGGATAAGCGTCCAGTGATAACATGAAAGCAGAGGTTCCTGCTTAGGAGTGTCAAGATATCCACCGGGTACCAGATGACATTCATTTATTAGGTCTGAATCAGTAAATAACCTGGAACCCACCAGACCAAACCGGGTAGGTTTGATGATCAATAAAATGTTAGATGGAGCAGCTCTTTTAATATAATTTATAAAATGTAATATTTTCAAGAAAATGTCCAGACAGCAACTTCAACATCCACGGTGAATTGAGTCTCAAACCAGCAAAATAGAAAGATCAAGCTCTTCATTCTGATGTCCCACGTCTTTCTTTCAAAAGCAGCCATTTTCCCCGTAAGCCACGCCCTTTCTTTATGAAGGATGTTACATTGGGTATGGGTAACACATACAAAATACAAGTACTCAGAAACTGTGTATTCACAGCAGGCCGGCTAGCCGGGGTCTTCGCTAAAACCTCTCCGTTAAGCTGGGACAGTTTAATATAGTACAATAAATTAGAATCTGTGAACAGACTGAAGTCAGAGAAAAACTCCACACACAGTCTATTACTGGAGTCTAGGCAGAGGCTAATTAAGCAAGCCAAATCTCTAAGACTTTAATGATGTCCTTATTTTTTTGTTGGGAGACTTAATGAAGAAGGCCTGTGGGATTCACGTGCCAAGCCGGGGCTTCTGGGAACCCGTTAAGAGGGTACAAGCAGAGGCAAGAGGAAATTAGCCTAGGGTCAACTTTCTCGCCTAGCTTAGCGGCAGAGCAATGAGGCGGGCGGGGGTTGGGGAGGGTGGAATTAACGAGGCAAGCTCGGCGAGCCGGCGCGACCGCTCCGACCTTCACTCCTCGAAAACCGCTTGTGCGGCATCAGGATTATAGCTGCTGTCTTTCCACTCGAGCGGGGTCTCCCTCGCTGTGACCCAGGGGCGCGCTCACACCACTGGAGTCAGTTATCTGGTTGCTCTCCAAAGAACTTAGACAACAACAAGCAGGGTCAGGCAGACATTCAGCTACCGATTACTATATTTCAAACTAATATTTCCAAAGCAAGACTGTATTATACACATGTATATTATTATATTATTCACAAATACCCATGAGTTGCTCTTGATTAGTAGATTGCATAAATGCTTTAACAATTAAAAAAAATACCCCCGATTTTTTGATTCTGATTAATCTAAACAATCCATCTCATCATAAAAACAGATATGAATAGCTATTTATCTGGAACTCACAAGAATGAGTCACAGGCACATCAAGGTAAACCTGAAAATAACCCAGACACGATAATGGAACAAGATGCACCTTTTAAGATACTGCGAGACAGGTTGAACTAACAGCTCTGCATTTAATTACATTAATCATATTAACTGTTTACATCTGCAGAATGCCAGCCAGATGGTTTATACACATTGCTGCTGATACGGTGCATGCAGGATGAAAGTGATCCAGAGCAAAATGGTGCAGAGGCACATTCCCGATATAAATTTTAGGTAACATCTTATATTCATTGCACCTTCATATAAGCATTCATAAGCAGTATGAGTATATCTTAATATTTTAACATACCTTACAAGCTGTAATATACATTAATAACAAGCATCATATGATTATAATTTTTGTTATTATCAAACAATGTTTGATTTTAATGTATATTACAGATGTTTATATTGTACGGTATAATGTTAAAGTATACTTACGTGCTGCTTATGAGCATTTTTTTATGTATTATGAGGGTGCAATGAACGTTCTATGAATGCATTAAAAAGGCATGGTTGCACAGTTAATGTAAAGCATTAAATATTTTTATAAGGGACATCAGAGAACCTTTACTTAAATTATATTTTTAGAGGAGTTCTAATTAATTCTGATTATTTTGATTATTGCATATCATATCATTAGTCACGCTGTGGAGGACACTTTTATTTAAAGCAACATTGGCTGCAGTTGTTAGCCATTTATACGGCTGGATGTAACGCTGGAGAAATTCAGGTTAAGTACCTTGCTCTGACACCCCTCCTGGGCCTGGAATCCATCCATGTTCAATAACCACTTATCTAATTAGGGTCGCTGTGATCTGGAGCCTGTCCTGGGAAGCACAGGCACCGGCAAAGGCCCGGGACGCCTGGGTTGAGGCGCCAAACTGCGACGCTCTCACGCACACTGGGCCGCTGCCACCAAGATCAGCAACCGCTCTTCGGAAGACATGCAGTTTTTTAAGAACGGGAGGAGAAAGACCCAAAGTGGGCGGGGCTGTTGTGTGCTGCCAATCGACGGCCAGCTTAACCTAATTCTCATTGGCAACCTCGCTGGGTCCTATTGTTAAACCCCGCCCACTAGGGATTTTCCATCATCAATAAACCATCTTTGGGCTGCGGGAAGCTGCTTTTTCAGTAGTCGTTGTGTCTTGCTGATTTCTTCCCCTTGTATTTCAATTCTACGTGGGACATGAGTCTGCCCCTTAGGGCTTCTGAGCAGGGACACCCCTAGAGGCTGTAACAGCTTGCTGAAGGATGTCACCGTAGCTCGACGGCTGGACTGCTGCACTGTGAAGGAGGCAGCCGGTACCATAGAACTCAGCAGTCATGTCAGAACCGGCCAATTTGGGTGGAAGCGTCACGGACAGGTAATAAACACCCGGGACCTCTGCAGCTCTGCCTTCAGAACTCTAATTAGGTCTCCTGGATTGACGGAGCCGCGTGCATCCCATCTGTCAGGATCCGCAGCCCGTCCTGGCCGAAGAAACATGCTTTATGCTCGCACCTTGCAATTCCAGCTTCGGCGCCATGAATCACAGAGGCATTTTCATTTTCCCATACACAGTACTGCCAGGCAGAGCCAAGTGCTGGTTGTTGACCAGTGAAACCCACATGAATCACAGACAACAGCCTTAATTAAAACACTTGACGACTTTTCAAAAGTAGCTATTCCAAAGCTTCCTCAAATAAAGTAAATAGAAAATACCAAATAAAATACATAAGTACCATTATCACATCGAATATGTCAAAATGCCAGTGAGGGTTCATATATTGATGTGGAATAAAGGTCTTAATTCATAAAGCTTTGGAGTGAGAAAATCTAACAAGTCATTCAAATTACCCTGTACCTGAAATCACTGCATTAAATCCTCCACTTTCAAACTGGTTACCACTCTCCATCTTTTAGCTTAGAAAAAGGGTCACCTGAGCACTGTAATGACTGAAAACTGTATGTAGATGTATCCAACTAATAAAAGATGGTTTCCTCTGACTAATACTCTGCCACAAGGCTCAGCGTGTCCAAGCTAAGACGATACAGACTCATAAACTGACACAAGATGTTAAGACAATATTGTAAAACTTATACTCCTTCTTAAGTAACATGACAGGAAAATTTTGGTTCATCTTTATGTTTAGGGCGTCTTGCTGGCCAGAGGGATCAACAAATATCCCACGATTAACTAAGTCAGACGAGCGCATTATCTCGAAAATGAAAAAGAGCTAATTCTGTTTTCTGAGCATTTATAAACAGAACAAGAACCTGCTTTGATGTGGCCGTGAAATGAGAAGAGATTAACTTAGCAGCTAGCTGAAAACCAGCTAGCCTGAAGAGAAGTATCGTACATAAAAAAAATCATCTTATTATCTTTGTGTTTGCTGATCTAAACCACGGTTATAGGCATTTATAGCAACTAAAATTAAGTGTCTCCGGAACATGAATTTCAATATAAATTTGACCTTTCATGATAATGGATCAACTCAGTCTGTGGTAAGACTCAAACCCCATTCTCTGCCAGAGGAAGTCACCCCAGTGGCTTTGTCAATGAGCCTACAACCCTGAGCAAAGTTCCGGGGGTCTCCAGCCAGTGCCCTTCTGTGTGTTCTCAAGCTCAGCTGTCTTACAAAGCACTGATGATCTTACAAAGGATTTCCTATGACCTCTGCAAGCAAGGCTACACCTCCATAATATCCACAATGCTGTCAAATGCAGGTTGTGCTTCTCAGTCCCGATAGCAGAACCTGACAGCAGGTTACAATGTGACTCAGGTCGTCTTCCCCCACACTACAGGAAAGAAGTTCACCCTTGTCACTAGCTGCCTAGGATCACTACTGTCTCAGTCTGATATTTATCTTTTGAATTCTCATGTCAAGGGAAATGGTCAGTCCACATAATTGCCAACTGAATGCTAACAATATATTATTTTATAGACAAAAATCATTTCCTACATAGTAATCTGTTGGCTAGTTCAAGTGAGGAACAATGAAACCTTTCTATTGAACATCTAGTGTTGCTTGGGAATCAATAAAACATGTTTGCTACTCCAGACTTTTATTAAAACCAGGTGGGTATAAAAGTGTAAAGTAAAAAAAACAGCTATTGACTGTTACAAGCTGATATTGCACAAAGAAAATAAGTGAATTCTAAATGAGTCTGTATGCAGGTTCAAATAAAATGTCTTACATCACCAGCAATGACATTTATAAACTGCTATACTTAGTCATACCAAATGTTTTTCTGGACATGTATGGAACAATGCTTTCCTCTTCTTATAAGCCTCAAGTTGTCTTTTAGTAATCCTGTTTAACTAGATTTAAAAACATAATTACTACTACTATTTACTTCTTGGTATTTTGAATATGTGTCAACATAATGCTAATATGTATGCAAACAGCACCTGAGCCAAACACATGTATCAGGTTAGGTGTTTCCTGAAATGGGAACGGCGAGACTGGATAAACCACGCAGCACGTCTGAATTCAGGTTCCACAAACACGATGCGGACAGATGGCCAGCCAATGGCGTTCCTGCATGGCTGCAGAGACGCAAAGAAATGGAAAATTTATCAATCATTGCTTTTTAACATAGTGTCATGCAGAATTTAATCGGCCCTCACATGCAGAACAAACCTTAGAGTTCACCCTACATTTCACCTTCATGCAATTCTAAAAATTATTGTTGTATAAATTTAAATCACAGTTACTATCATATTAAAGGAAAACCATGCATCCATCTTTTATAATCTCACATCTAGCATGGACTGTGACGATATTTAAAAGGGATGTTCAAGAAATGTGATATACGTCAATTCCAGAGCTTCACCTTCTCTAGTTTGGCTAATGGCTTTTTGAAGTCCAAAGCTGCTCCTTTAAACACTGCTACATGCTAGCTTTCTATCCACACTGAACAAACACTATGAACAAACCCAGCCACCAGAAGGTGTAATGTCTCAAATTTCAGGACAGGATATTCTGGTTCAAATATTTGGCAGCTGTATCCAACATCTTGCTGACTGAAAAAAAGACAAAGCTGTGTATTTGATATCTAGATATCAAGTATGTCATCTTGCTGGCTTGACCTGAGGTATATAACCAAATTAAAAAGATGTACAGCCTGTAATTAAAAAAATACATACATAAACGATGTGCCAATGACTTTCAAATGCCACAGGAACTGGGCATTGAAAACTGAATATCTATGCATATTTACTCATAAACATTTATATACAGTATATATATATATACACGCCATATACACACAGGATATATATATATATATACAAGTATGTATAAATATATGAGACTCACATTAAAAAAAGATTAAAAGGACTGTGATAAATTATAGCTTATAAATAATGCAAAGCACAGTGATTAAGCACGGTGCCGAATTTCTGAAGTGCAGACCAGCTTGTCGATATGAATGTGTGATCGGATCGACAGTAAAATCCACCGAAACTCTTTGAACTTTCCAGTCTTCGCTGGTCCGACAGAGGCTTCTGTTCTCTCTCCTCTGACTGGCAGGCATGCCAACACCTCCCTAAATCAGCATACGTGAGCTTTCCAGGCGTGAGATGGCTGTTTAAGACACATCGTGCTCGTGACCGTGATGCCCAAAGGTTGTGGCTTCAAAGCCCCTTAGAGACACTGTTACTGTATCCCTTGAACAACTGATGTACTGAATGTGCTGCCGTATTAATGGGTACATTAATGCTACTGTAGTTGCCCATTGGAGAAGACCATTGAGAAAAAGATGAGGAGAGCCAGCAACGAGATGAAGGAACTCATCGCAACATGCCTGTGTGGAGCCTGGAGAATCAGACAGAAGATATAATGTCCTGGAGAAATGCATCTTATATAGACAGAAGTAGTTGACATTGGCACCTAATAATGAGATGATTGAGCATAAATAATAATAATGATGATAATGACAGCAGTTCACAGTCCAGAAAGTCTCTATAAGGGGTTATAAAATGAGTAAGTAAACAGGGATAAAATGCACAATAGTTTTATTGAAGTGTATCTGAAATACAGGGTTAGCCACAGATGAACCCACAGCCCCTGCAGTTCTGCTCTGCTGTGTCCCTGTTTTTCACCCTTCGGCCCACATGCTGCCGTTTCAGCCGCCTGCGTTTACTGACACAATTCAACCGTTACAAAAAAAGAACTTTTCCAACCAAACTGAACCTGATTCATCTTCGTGCAGGTGTCCAATATGGCTGCATACTCAAAGTGCTCAGCAAAGCGGATTTCAAATGTATAACTGTCATATTATTTTTACAAAGACCCAAAAGGATAACTGAAGAAATATCCTAAAAGGGCTCTGCACACCCAAGGACATTCAGGTGTTATCTCGACGGGAATTACAAGCAGTGAGCTGGGATTTTCCTTTTTGCGTCACAGAAATCCATTGGGTAGCCATTACTGGTACTTTTTATTTTACTCAACTACATCTCTCAAAATAAGTGGAAAAGTATAAATGGTCTATAAAATGAGTGAAAAAGTATTTCCTGTTACCTACTTGAGGTTCCAAAAAGTGTAGCAATAACTAACATTTATCGTTATACCAACAGAACTAGGGACCCGTCTGCACATATGTGGACAGACCACTCCGTGTAATTCTGGAGGAGATTCTGCAAAAAAAGGAGGCAGGTGTCAAAATACAGGAAGGAGATCTTGGCATCAATGGAACCCAGAACACATTAAACAGAATAATAAAAGTATAGGGTTAAAGGTAAAAATCCAAGGTCCCCCCATATTCCCGTTCAGGAATTTTCTTAGAAATGCAGGACGATAATCGCTGAGCGTGAAAATCCTACGCTGCTTGTGAAAATCTCCCCCAAATCCACGGACAGCTGGGAATGCTTGTCAAATGGATGAGTCGATATTGCCCAAGAATGAAATGAAAAGTTTTCGAAGGTGGTAGAAGCAACTGCCATAATGGCGTGGACGACCTTACTATTTTATAAAGGAGCTTTTAACGCAGAGGTCAGATAATGCCACATATGGGAATATTTCTTTATGCAAACTGCAAACAAACATTTTCCAATCCAGTCATGCAGGCCACACAACAACCTCTCAAAACACAATGAACTAAAAGAAAAATTCCAGCCAATACAAGAAAACTTTAGAGTAGAAAAAAAGCCATTAGTGGAATAATTAAGATGTTGATGTTATCTTTCATAAAGGCCAAATAATCTGACACAAAATATAAACCACCCTCTTGAAAACATTATAATCATAATAGTTTTTTTTTCTAGAGCAATGTTTCCCAATCCAGTCCTCGGGGACCCACAGTCGGTCCATGTTTTTGCTCCCTCCAAGTTCCCAACCTGACAGTCCACATTTATGGAAGTGAGCAAAAACGTGGTTTGTCTGTGGGTCCCCAAGGACCGGATTGGGAAACACTGTTCTAGAGGATAGTGCGGTGTATTACAGCAATTCAGCAGAACCTGATATTGAGTAGTATAGCACTACCATGGGACAGATCCCCACTGGCAGAATTCTGTTGTCAAGCCTAACCAAACTTAAACCAAGCACGACCCCTGGTGGCAGCAGACAGGCATTGCAGCAGGCCTCTCGAATGAGTAGTGTGCCAAGAGGTCATCTGCAAGTGACAGTCAAGCCCTGAACATATAAGGAACTCAGGAAGGAGTGCGCATGAAGGGGCATGAGGGGTGCAATATCCAAAGACAATGGCAGCCATTCCAACAGGTTTGACCCTGAAGCAGCAAATTACAATTATCCATAGATCCCAACCCGGACCTTGCGGACCCCCACCCGGGAGGGAGCAAAAATATGGGCTGTCTGGAAGGGAGCTGGGAGGGAATGAAAACGTGAACTGTCTGTTGGTCCCCGAGGAACGGGTTGGGAAACAGTGAGGTAGAACATACCCTGGAGACGGCAGCCCATCTCAAGGCAAAAATCACAATGGCCTCACATTAGTGCACAATTAATGAATAGCTCTCAATACTGTACATACTGTAATAGCATTTACTGTACTGCACCACATAAAAGTGAACAAAAAGCCTCAGTGATTCCAAACTACAATAGCCAGACATGCTGCTCCAGCTAAGATATACTTAGAACATAAGAACACAAGAAATTTACAAACGAGAGGAGGCCATTCGGCCCATCAAGCTCATTTGGGGAGCTTTCCACTAGTAGCTCAGAGATGTTCAAATCTTGTCTAGCTCTGCTTTAAAGGAACCCAGGAATTTAGCTTGCACTACGCTATCAGGAAGACTATTCCATACTCTAACTACCCGCTGTGTAAAGAAGTTTTTTCTCAACTCCAGTTTGAAATGTTCTCCCGCTAATTTCCTACTATGGCCATGAGTTCTCTTATTTGAACTAATGCTAAAGTAACTATTTTATTGTACAGAATCCAGGCCTGTTAGAATCTTATCTACCTGGGTCATGCCCCTCCTTAGTCTCCTTTGCTCCAGGCTGAGCAGAATGAGCTCAGCTAACCTTTCCTCATAAGACATTCCTTTTAGCCCAAGAATCATTTTTGTAGCCCCGCGTTGAACCCTTTCTAAGGCAGCAATGTCTTTTTTAAGGTAAGGTGACCAGAACTGCACACAATATTCTAGGTGGGGTCTTACCAAGGAATGGTAAAGTCTTAACAT
>JAODKM010000013.1:306044-316193 GCA_026780845.1 Petrocephalus sullivani | reverse complement strand
GGTGCTATTAATAATGCAGGGTGACCCCCCCCGCACTCCATCAGTTCTCTAAGCCTGTGCTGTGACTGACAGCACCATTACTATGCGGCCGCTTATGCGGCCATCAATAAATGGTGGGGGAGTGAGGGGGGGGGGTGGGATCCGGGTCACTGCCAAGGCGCATCCCTCGCCTGTTACAGCCCGCCATGTGTCACGGGGGCCAACCTGTTCTGCTTAATTTCTCAAGCATTCACCTGTCTGCAGCAAAAGAAATGCCATCATGCCACTCATTCATACTGCATGCAATGCAGGAAAAATAACTAACTACCTACACAGGCGTGCAGCCTCAAACAGCGCTCTCAAGACATGCCCAGGGCACTGTGAGCGTCGCCCTAGTGGCCAGCTCCTGGTACTGCACCACCAGGTGTCCCCCCCCCTCTCACAAAGCATGAATCCTTCCCTTAAAAAAAATCAATTAACTACAATGCATAATAGGATAAGTTAAAACTATTAGGAATGAAAAGGGGGGTGGGTAGGGTTTTTTTTATGTAATTGCCCCCCAAAAAAATCTTCCTGGCCCACCCTGTTACCGAGAGCTGGAGCTGGGCCCGTCTGGAGTTACAGTAAGATTTACTGCAAGGTGTTTACAGTACAAGTATTACAAGTAACAAGTATTGCAAGTAACAAGTATTACAAGTAACAAGTATTACAAGTAAAGGTGTAAAGCAGAGAGTCCTGCTTTGGCTGGAAACTTCTTTGCTACCTTTTTCATGCCGTGTTCACGTTTCAGAACAATTCCAAACGGCACAGTTGACCTGACTACAGACATCTTATGCTGGGCATATACTTAGAAAAGCCAGTGTGCTGGAGACGGCCATCGTACTTCGGACCATGGGTTGTGTTAGAGCAGGAAGCAGCGCGGGTAGCAAGATGGACTCAACTGTCACGTCAATGACTATGCCGCTGGAATATGGCCGCACGGAAAACGGAACATTCCGGAACAATGCTGTCTATATGGCAGCCCGGAGTCAACACTGACCTGACAGCACATAATATAACAATAATATTATAAGAATATTGTTGAGGTGAAAGAAAGCATTGGGAAAGAGTTTGGTCCATTTTTGGAATTACCTAAGCAACTATCAAGAAGATTGTATCAATTTGGCTAAGGAACCTTGCTTGTACTCAAACGTTCCTGACCCAAGGACCCTAGGGAGTAAGGAGAAGTATTTAATCCAAATAGTTTGAACAAAAATATCCGGTTTAAAATATGCCAGGGTGTGAGCTAAAATCATCTAGTTATAAATTAAAAAAAATGTAAACATGAATACACCACCTGGGCTGCCAGTCATCCACGAGCTTTCACAGACAACACTGGAGCAATGTTTCACTGTCCCATGACCGGTAAAGAGGTCATTCCTTCACTGACCCTGCCGTAAATGTAATAGCGCACTTAATACCTGCAGAAAAACCAAACCATCTGAACGTTTCTCTCGACGCACAACAAGGATTTTTGGTGCTTAAATCTCCAGGAAGCAGAGGGAAAGAGCAAAGAGGAGAGACAAGGTGTGGCGATCAAAGAGCGTCAGGGGAAAGGAGACAGGTATCCCAGGCCAAGCTCCCTGGCTGGCAGCGGCAGGGATCAGCATTCGTCAGCAAAAACAGAGAAACTGGAATCAACTGGGAACCACAGGCAGACAGCGAGACCTTACAGGTTGAGGGTATTATTAATGAGGTTGAGGGCAATGTTCTTAACTGTTGTCTTGGGGATCCGATGCCTCTATTTTCATCAAATAAACAAACACATAAATAATGTGGAGTGTTTTATTCCCTGCGCTGGGCTGCTGGCCCTCTGCTTACCAAGTAAAAGGCAAAAAAGTATGATCTTAGACTAGATAAATGGTTGTAAGAGATGGATGGATGAAGCATTTTCTTGGAGAAGCTGTAATGGCAGAGCTTTGAGAACCCCCACAGCCTTGCTGACTGCAGGCCATGCTCTGCCAGTGGCCCCTTAACTGCATGCCCCAGTCCACCAAAACGCCAGCTGCCATTCGTTGCTCTATACGTGCCGTGTCCATGGACTGCGCATCTGTGCCTGCTTATTAGGGATAATAGAGGCCAGATTTCTCCCAATAGCTCTATTCTTTCCTAGTCGATAATCGAAAAACATATTTGAAAGGTTAAGATAAAAAGGAAAAGCAACGTTAGAGACAGAAAAAAAACTGAAGCTGTCACTATTTTCTCCGAAAATTTCCACAAATGAAATACTTTTAACAGACTCTAACTATAACTAGTCTGATACACAAACAGATATCCAAGAAAGTAAGAATAATCTACACTCTGTAATAGTACACCGGGTGGCGGAAATGAGCCTGGTCTTCATATAAAAGACGGTAATCAATGAGCCCTGAGTATTAATCGTGGAAATCGGACATAGAGAGAGAACGATAAAATAGCGATATCCAACAAAAGCTAGTTTTTTTGGAAGATCCTCCGGTGAGTCATTGATGGTAATTAATGTTTATATTCGCACAGAGCTAAGTGACAGAGGAGGTGCCCAAAGCCAAAAATTCAAATGCGAGGTTGGGGGGGTGGGATTGGAGGGAGCGGGGAAGTCAAACATGTTTAACGGGATCAATGTGCAGCCTCTGCGGGCCCAACCACGGGCCCCCGCTCTCGAAGCCCTCCCCCAGAACTTCAAAGTGCCGACACGGACCATTTGAATTTCTAATCCTGATCACATCGACGAGCCCCCATGCTTAAGGCCCTTGCAAAAAATCCACACCCGGAAAGTAGGCCGCTCCTCAGTGCGGGGGGTGGGGGTGTTTTTTTTTTTTCTTTAACACTGACCCTGCTTCAAGTAAAAACACATTCTGAAATATGCAATAAATATTACATGTGAGCCTTTATCTGTATTTTTACATTCTAGGTGTGTTCCCCACCCTTCCTGCAAAGCTAATGATAACTACGCAGCAGCGAATTCTTCGTTGGCAGGCTGAGCACATCGCTGGCCTGTGGCTCCTGGAGGCTTCCCAGCCCGTCTCTTCCAGACAGTTTAAGCTCGCTGCATTGCAGAGCTGCAGACAGGGCCTTATTATAACCATGCACCGTTATCTGCCACGTATAGCATGCTGCTATTCAGATTGAGCACTTAGCTCAAGGGTACGATAGTCGGACCCTTCTCAAGGCTGGGTACCACTCGCTAACTGTCTAAAGGTGTGTTATTTTATTCCAACAGATAAAGAACTGGAAGCCAAATCTACCTGGTTCAAAAAAGCACAATTAACAAAAATGAAAGCCTTTTGAGATTTGTATTGAAATCATGTAATTACCTTTGTCCTATTTTAACTGCATATACATAAACAGGGGTTATTGTAGGCTCCGCCCACTGATGGGTTACCACTTTTAATCTGAAGAAATAAGAACGCCAACAATAAAATTTGCCAAGCAGGGGCAGGGAGGGGTTGTCCTGTGTGATAAAATTAGCATCCCTGACAACACAATTTGTACGAAATATGACACAATTCACTGAACGGAGGGGCTGAGACAAATAATAGGGGTGGTCCAAGCCCCCTAAAGTGGCCTAAAATCACCAAGAAATCATGACGGCTTCCTTAATAATTGAAGTATCAGCAAAAGTATGTGATTTCCCTTCTCCAATAAAATGCTAATAAAGGGGTAAAAATATGACCGATTTTAAGCTGCAGGTCTTGTTCGTCAGCGTGAGCTGACATAAGCCTGCGGTGGGGAGGTCAGAAAGGCCAGCGGTGGGCAGCATGCTCTCGAGGAGGCTCTGCGGAGGCATACAGCGATCGACAACCAGGCGCCCCGTGGAGATCAATGAGGATGAAGCTACTCTGAGAGGATGAGTCGGCAGAGGGCTCAGTCTGTGAAGTGTCACACACACACACATTTGTATTCATATCTTTGTGGGGACTCCCCATTCATTTCTGTGGGCATAACCCTAATCCCATGTAACCAAACAAAATGCATGTCAGGATTGGTCTCTGCCCTGTCTATCTGTTGTTTCCTTGTTTGGCCAGCAGGGGCGCTGGTCATTCCGTTCTTCTCCGTGTTTAGTTCCACCACAGCCCCTAGTGTGTTCCTCAGTTCCCAGGGCCACAGAGTGACTGAATGGGCTGAACGTGCAGCTGAGATTCATGTATCCAGCGTCGGTAGACATTTGAGTTATTAGTAGCCTGTGTTTATTATGTTCTGTGCAGTTCAGCGTTGGTTCTTGCTTCCGTACCTTGTTAGTTATTCATGCCTGTACCTAGCTGTAGCAGCATTCTGTAACCCTTGCATCTTCTTGTGCTTGAGTCCATTGCTGGTAAGTCGAACCATCGTAACTCAGGGATCTGTATATACCTGGTCCCATGCTTGCACACACTCACACACACGCACACACACACACACACACACACACACCAAGCCTGTGACCCCCTGCGGGTCACTCTGCATCAAAGGATCCCGCTCCAGCTCAGAGCATTGCTGCTTAAAACACCTTTCTGCCCCAGCTCAAGCTCACAAAACACAAAGGAATTCAAGGGAAAAAAAATCTACCAACAGCATTAAACTATTTATCATTACAGTTATCATAAACTAAATATTTATACTAAATACACCTCTTGCCTTTAATGCAGTGTTATAATAAAATGTCATGCAAGTTGTATGCATATAATTTGTTGCAATGCAGCCTTCGAGATACATTGTTAATAATCTCCACTGCAATATCAACCAAGACACAGCGATGACGGCTTATTTTTCAGAGCAATACTTGACCTACATTTTAGAAGTAACCATCTGGCCAGCCCTGGACAGCTCCACCTCAGATATTAACTGCTTTATTCCAGAACTTATTTAGACAGTAAGCCATCTCTCCCAGAGTTTTAGCCATCAGTCTGGAGCTAATTAAATTATATTCTGTAAATCTAGCACGGCTTGCTCTCATGGACCAGGGTCAGACACCCCCCCTCACCCCTTCCACACACAACAAAAACAATGAAAAACGAATAATTATCACCGGCCTTAGGAATGTCAGATACCTCTCTGAATAATCGCCACGCGTTCGGATAGGCTCTGCGGCTCTCCTGAAACGGCATCAAATTATCCTAAAACACCACTGCATTATCAGTCAACCTGAAGTTGGGGGTAAATTCATTGTTATTGTATGACAAAGCACGACACTTACGACCTATAGAAATCAGACACTATTTTCAACTAACTGATTATAGACGCAGGAGCAACTAACGCCGACTTGTTTTAATATGGGTGGTATAAGCTGGAAGGATAGAGGGAGTCAGGGAAGCATCCCGTCTCCATCACTGAGGATGGAGCAGCTCGGGAAGCCAGTGCCTTGGATGTCACAGCACGCACACTCACTACGGGCAATTTGGAGACGACGACTCACTTAACAGCGTGCGCTCAGAGTGTGGGAGGACTCCGCAGTCGAAGTCGTCTCACGTACGTTCCGTCGGATTGGCCGAACGGCTCATCCCTCGTCGCCCCGAAGCGACACCCACAGCTGACGGCGGGTGGTGACGAGCGAATGCCACTAGCCCCCAATTGCGGGACGTCACTCAGTGAAGGCCATCGAGAGAGAAGTGGGCAGGCGGCACGACACACTGGAGGAGGGATCCAGAAGGCTGGGGTGCGGCGTCAGACTTGTGATAGACCATTAAAAGCTTGGATGGAAATTATTTTAATTACACTTTTACTGCAGCTTATCTAAGCAGCACAGGACACAATGCAGGAGTATATCCTAGACGCAGTTCCCGTCCATCACAGGGCACATGCACGCACTCACACACACAATCGTGCACTACAGGCAATTAGAAATGCCATTGAGATTAACTGCATGTCTTAGGGCTGCTGGAAGAAGCCTGTGTCCCCAGACGACACCTACGTGACATGAGCCGAGCAGCTCTACAAACTTGCAAAGGCGGGACTCAAACCCCCGACCCCGCATGTGTGGGGCAGCTCCTGACACTTCTTGAACAAGTAGTTATGACTATCAGTATTATTTTCCATCCTTTAAAATATGAATACATGATATATAACAATCATGTATTCAGTTAGGCTCACTGTGACCCAAGGAAAAATAAGGCAGGACTGAGTCTAGATAGGCTTTCATCAAAACACACACACACAGGCACATGCACATAAGGACAGTCACTCATCCAATTCAACAACACTTTGCTGGATTGTTTTTTTTATAAAAGCCCCTACATATAAGTATTAAAACCATAACGAGAGCAGGAAGCTGGATTCAGAGCCGCAAACCCTGAGCGGTGAGGCATCCGAAAGTGGCTCCTTAGACCGTACCGCAACTGCGCCCACTCCTGACATTAACACTGGTGCAATGTCGCCACCCAGTGGTCAACTACAGCACGCACTTATTATGATTCAATAGTAAACATGGCAGTCCTCAAAAAGAATAGAGAGGGGGCAGCAGCACACAGGACACTGTGCACAAAAACATAAGTCATGAAACAGAAATTATAGGGGTTTAATTGAGACTACGTCAGATCTGAGTGTGCAAAGAAGGCCAGTCAGTGTGGATCTACACCAGACATTGAATTCAGGGATGCAGCATTAATTGAGTGGTAATTATAGTAGTACCGTATACCACGGTATTTATTGTTCAAAAATACCCCATGGGAAATTTTATTGGGAAATTCCAGTGTTATTTGCAACAGTAGGCGACAGGCGGCTGGTGGTAAACTTTTCCGACCAGGTGGGCTGGCTGATTCTAGCCCCGCTGAATAGCGGAATAGCAGATTCCTGGGAATTGCACATCATCCGCGGATGCTGGGGGGCTGCTGTCAGCTTGTCAGAGCCCCCCCCCCCCACAGAATTTCCCACAGAAGCAGGGCGTCTGCTACACACAAAAATGAAAATGCAAAATTGTACACGGTCACCTTGCCCAGGAACATCGCCTAACTAGTCGGCCTTTGCCTAACTAGCTGTGTTTGTACAAAGCACTCAAAGCTCTTGGGCCTAAATACATTTCTGATTTACTTTAACGTTATGAAGCATCCTTCATGAACTCCTGAGGTCATCTGGTTAAGGTTTACTCAGAGTTTCCTGAATCAACACCCAGCAGGGTGAAGCAGCCTTCGCTGTCTATGATCCCCGTCTGTGGAACCAACTTCCTGAAGGCCTGAGCTCTCCTGAAACGGTCAAAGTTAAATCAGGGATTAAAACATTACTGTTTACTGCAGGTTTTCATTAAATTAAATCAGTTTAGCTGTACACTGTCACTACAATGTGGCATTAACTATGTATTTGTTTGCTTGGCATTAGTGTTTTTAGATGTTATTTTAATGTCTTTTATTTAAATGTGTCCTTCTCCCTTTGTAAAGCACTTTGAATTGCCTTGCGTCTGAATTGTGCCCTATAAATAAACTCGCCTTGCCTTTGACCCACAAATATCTATGCTTCTTTACTGCGTGCATCTTTTCCGGATGTTTAGGTCTATATGTAATACCGGGAATGGACCGTGATTTGTTTCTGCCCACAAAAAACGACACGGCTACTGGCCACGCTTGCTGCTACGTTACTTTAAGCGCGCTGGGGCTGCCATGGTGGTAGCAGTGTGACATGAAAATAAAGCAAATTGGATTTAAATTGAGTAACATATGTGCTCCATTTGCTCTTTGCTTAGGCATGTAAAGAAAAAAAAAATTCCTGGGCCATTTGAAAGTAACAAATGGTCGCTTCTGGAATATCGTTCACACATCATTCACCTCCTATTTGAGCAGCAGACTTTTGTTAATACTGCCTCTTTCCCCCCTGTTAGCTCCGCCCACAACCCCTCTGTCCAGTTGTACGTATCTATGTCATTCTTTCTATCGCCTTCCTATCTCCATGCCGTTTTCCATGGGGAATGTCCCCTGCACTTCTTGGGACTAGCTTACTGGAAAAAGCAGGTGCGGAAAATGGATGGATGGACGGATTTTAAAAACATTCCCGATGTTCGCTGCAGGGTTTGAGCCGATTCCTCCGCTCTTCTCCTGTGCTGACAGCCACCCGCTTCCTGCTGCTCCTCAGACCTCCTAGGAGGTGGAGAGATTTGGTGGAGGGTGCCGATAGCCTGGAGCAGATACGGAGCACTGGCAATACGCACCTCAGCTACAACCTGTGGCCTACAGTCAGAGGTGGATAACCGGGCATGGTAGGGGATTCGACCCCAAACACACCGGCCGTTGACCAGCACAGCATGCAAGTTCCTCTTTGTCTTATTCTTCTTTGAGAATTTTGACTGCTGCTTATTACACCCAAACAATCACCCATCCATCCATCTACCCATCAAACCTCCACCCATCTAGTATAGGGTCAGGGTGAGCTTACAGCCTTCCCAGCATGCAAAGTTCATTGGACAGAGGTTAGACCATGACATGGGCTGCCAGTACATCACAGGAAACATTCACACACTGACCACAGACAGTTATGCAACCTAACTGCGTGTCTTTGGAATGCAGGCAGAAGCAGAAGGATGCAAAACATTTCATCTGGAGTTTTTAATTTAAATTAATATATAAAATTTGGAAAGTTGAGAAAAAAGCAAATTATTACTTGTTTAACACATCCTAGCTTGCCACCCGATCCAAAAGTCCTTAGAAAAGTCTTTAGATCTTTCTAAAAATGAGAATACAGTAGATGAAAAAGAAATGTTTTTGAAGCAAAATTCAGGCCATCGACAGTAGTATTTAATCAAAGCGAAAAGCAGGCAGTTGTGACTCCAGTTAGATGTCGGCTTCCCGTGAGGAGACAGCCCATAATGCCGCCACGGCTACAGCACGTGACGCCATGACCTTGTCTTTGATCACAAAGCCGGTCTCCTTCGCACTCGTCTCCGGTCTTATGGGGTGAATAAAAGAACAGCACATGGTATCCCATTCTTAAAAAGCCTCTTTGAGAGAAGCGGACTGAATCGTCAGCACCCTGAACAAACAGGATTTTGTTATCGCACTATTAGCGTAACATTTTTGCCCATATTTGTACCTGTAGTTCATCTGTCCTTGCCTCTGTTTCTTGTTTACATGAAATGAGCCCTCAGATGTTGGTCTGTCTTTATCCTCAAGCAGCCCGTGTCCTATCATTTGACAGAGACATGTCTTTAACAGAATATTAAGACCGTATTATGTATATTTCCTACATATTTTTATAAACTCCAGCTAAAATAATACATTCCTGTAGTTAATTACAGGCAGCTGTCTGAAGCTTGTATTGAACATGGTGCAGGGTAGGGGCGATCCTAGGACTTTCAGAGTAGGGGGCATAAGACGGGCCATAATTCATACAGAGGGGTTAACCTTATCATTAGCCAATGAAATGTTTTAAATTGTGATGGACAGGGGAGGGGGCACTTTGGGGCCAATCACCTTTCAGCTGAGACCAGTGCCCCTGTGGCCCCGCCTCTGTATATGCCCCCCACTGAAGGGATCCCGGTCACAGTTTTAACAGTAGCCAGATATTCCCATCTGGATGAGGCCAGAGAACAGAAAGCTGACACAGCAGATCTGGGCAGCAGTGGGTGGGCTCAGTTTGCACGCTGCCAGAGTACTAATGGCACGGTGATTATGTTGCACCGTCTCTCAGGCCGTAGCAGAATGGGCCCTCAAACCTCTCTCCATTTCCACACAGTGCCACGCCGAAGCCGGCCAGCTCACCACAGCTGGAGTCACCTGAAAGGTTCAAAATACTGATTCAAACTTAGAAATACATATAAAAATACAGTTCAGCTGAATACATTTGATAGTATAGCCAACTATAGCAGAGCTTATAACTCATAAAAATGTATAGGCCTATAATTAACCAGGCTACTGGCTGAACTTAAATAATACCATATCTTAATGAATTCATTATATTTAAAAATACTGTCAAAATATTTCTATCCAGGTGGCACTATGGTTACTTATAGCTACTCGGGTATTGTTAAGTGGGGCTTAAAAAGAATTTTGTGATAACGTACAGTATAGGGCTGAAGCCAACACTGAATCAGGACGATCCCCAAATGATTTGTTTGGCTGAGATTTACCCTTTTTTAAGTTACTGTGCTCACAGTTTGAGATCCCAGCAATGGCCCGGTGCCACTGGCGTGCACAGATAGAGACGAGGTGGTGCTGAAGCACTTGCCCTTTTGCCCTCAGTCCAAAAAAGTGCCCT